>BLSH010029916.1:642743-661021 GCA_018402905.1 Glandirana rugosa
GTTTTCAGAACAGTGATATGGGTACTCCGGGCTTATTTATACTTTTTGGACACAGTTTGAAGATGATTTTAGAACAGTTCTATGGCCTCTAATGTTAATTAATACTTTTCAGACCCATTTTGAAGATGATCTCCATTTTTGCATTTTTATGTTTTTATTTTTTTAAAAATATTTAAAGTTATTTCCCTGTCCCCATTTCTTTGTAGGGCACTTGTCCCACCCTTACCCACATTTTCCTTCCTTTTGCAGACCTCTAGGACCTTCCTGGGCTTTTTTACAGCATTTTTAAGATTTTTCATTAAAATTACCAGAACACCGGACCCGAACCCGGACTTTTTTTGAAAAGTCCGGGTCCGGGTCCCGGACACCCCAAAGTTCGGTACGGACCCGAACTTTACAGTCCGGGTTCGCTCAACTCTAATTATGAACTGAGTGCATTTCTGGCAGGATCAACAGGTATACTTCAGTATTTGTAGGGTCTTTAAAAGGATAAAACATGTGGAAATGTGCACACATTTCAGAGATGTACTTTATATGTCTTCATATTCATACACTTTAACTACAGTGGTAACTTCTGCCCAGTCCAACAATAACTTCCTAACAAATACAAACTCTACCGGAAATGTTGGAGATCTCTCCTTCTGAACATGGGACACACTCATAGCAGCATTTATGTGTTGAAGATCCAAACTTCTTTCTGCTGCCGGGTAAACAGGGATGTGAGCATCGAGATACCGGAACCTGAAATTAGATATTATTCTTTTTATTATTCTTTTTCCATCGTATCTCATGAGGCTATATAAACTACAGTAGGCACTACAAATACAAATGAGGCTCATGTTTGCCTCAACCATGAGTTCTCAGTGAATTCTTCAGGCTTGAGTTCCATTCGGGGGGCAATATTTGAGGTCAACATTAGAGCCACTATTTTAGGCCAATTTTCAGCTTTCAGCACTGTCACTCTTTGAATGACAGTTTTTCAGTCATGCAACACTGTACCCAATCGCAATTTTTATGTATCTTTTTCAATACTAATAAAGCTTTTTTTTTTTGTGGTATTTATTTACCACTGAGTTGTTTTTGTTTGTTTTTTTTTTGCTAAATAAAGGAAAAAAAACTCAAAATTTTGAATAAAAAATGCATTTTGCTCAAATGGAATGCCGACACCATCACCTACTTAGGTATCCAACTCTCAGCAAATTTAACAGATCTTTTCACCAAAAATTACCTACCCATACTAAGATCTGTCCAAAAGGATCTAACATCTTGGTCCGGCAATTTTCTTTCTTGGTTTGGCCGAGCTACGTTAATCCCCAGAATTTTATATATCATGCAAACAGCCCCCATCACGCTCCCCAAACCCTACTTAGCATCTCTCAGAAAAGTCTGCGCAGATTTTATCTGGGCAAAAAAATCCCCCAGAATCAGCATGGATAAACTAACACTCCCCAAAACTAGAGGAGGCATAGGACTCCCGGATTTCTCTAAATACCATGCAGCATGCCAGCTCACAAGAGTAGTTGATTGGCATTTACACGCTAACTCTAAAGCATGGGTGGCAATTGAACAAGCATTCCTACATACCCCGTTACACTGCCTATCCTGGTTACCTATCGCACATTCCCTCCAAGAAACCAAACAACACCCACTGATACGCCCCTCTCTTACAACACTCGAAAGGTGCTGTAAGCATTTCAACATCTCTTCCATTCCGGGCCCGCTCACTCCCATCTCGTTCAACCCCAACTTTACCACGGGACTTAATACCCAACTCCTCCCAGAGCTCAACCCAAACCATGGCCTGCGAGCAGACTTCTTCTTTGAAAATGGCGCGTTTATAACATACGAAAAGTTTAGGAACGTAAGTTCAAACAACCCTTCGAACTTATGGACCTACCGACAACTTCAGCACTACCTTAACAACCCAAAAGATAGAACAACATTTTCAAGACCGCGTACAACAATTGAAGAAATCTGCACACAGTCTGAACCACAAAGACCTGATCTCGACGCTATATGCCACCTTATTTACAAACTCTGATATCAGACGAAAAAACTACATTAAATCATGGGAGAAAGATCTCAATATAGAGATAACCCCTGCAGATTGGGAGAACATCTGCACGCACATCCACAAAGGCTCGATCAATGTATCAGCCCAAGAAAATGGGTTCAAAATACTCTCTAAATGGTACAAAACCCCACAGCGGCTTCATGAAATGAACCCATCCATCACTCCAAAATGTTGGCACTGCTCCAATGACTTGGGGTCATTTCTACATATATGGTGGTCATGCCCCAAGATCGCCCCCTTCTGGACAGAAGTACACCGTTTAACATCCCAGATCTCCTCATACAACCTCGATTTCTCTCCAGCACAACTACTCCTTCATCACACATCACTTCCCCAAAAGCACTACAAGAAATCCCTCACGCTCCACCTGCTCAATGCAGCTAAGATGACCCTCCCAGTTTTTTGGCAGTCTCCCAACCCCCCTACCATAACAGACTGGTTCAAAAGAATTAACAAAATACAAGAAATGGAAGATTTAGTCCACCAAACTAACGACACCCCACACAAATTTCAAACCATCTGGGCCTGCTGGCAACATTTCAAAGCTTCGACAGAATATTCCACACTCATGTCAACCCCATGAACACAACCACAATATTTCTTACTGTTCACAAGCAAATATATGGAAAAAAATTTACGAGATGATCCCCACATTACTGTAACAAACACATACAGGAAGGGAAAATCTTTTCCTTATGCATTGAATTCATGGCCTAACGCCACACTGTCTCCCCTAGAGACTGATAGTCTCAGGAAGGATATTCATTCCCAACAAGAATAATTTCAGCAGCGCCCATAGGGGTCTCTCAAAACTCCCCGGCGGGCCCCTCCCTGGCGCCCCCACCCGACTTCCAGTCCCAAATCGGGGTGGTCGGGTGGTCTGGAGGCGCCGTGGGGAGGCCCGACTGGATCCAGGCTCCTCAAACCACAAGGAAACGGATTATCCCTCTGGTATTCTTTCACCACAAGAAACAAACATTAAGATATTGAACCACCTACAACAACGAGGTCAATCTATGATGATTCATATAATGAACGATTGTTATATATTGCTGTTAGTAGTCTAGTATGCCTCTTTTCTGTAAAGACGAAAACTAACGTGTAAGGTACCTTATCTTGACATGTACATATTTTCTTGACAATGTTTCAATAAAATATTTTGGGAAAAAAAAAAAAAAAATGCATTTTGCTTCATTTATGTTATAAAATTTTGCAAATAAATAATCTTTCTTCAGAAATTTAGGACAAATGTATTTTGCTATATTTCTTTGGTGAAAATAACCCAAATCAGTGCATATCATTTAGTGTGTAGAAAACGTATAGAATCCACAAACTATGGGATATATCTGAAAATCGATCAACCCTGATGTACTGATGGCCTTTCTCTTTTCTTGAGGCCCAAAAATGACAGAGCAGTACAAATATCCCCCAAATTGCCCTTTTTGGAAAGTAGACAGTCTGAGGTATTTATTGGTGAGTTTTGAAGTTGTCATTTTTTGTCACAATTTTTTGGAGAATTAAGAAATGTCATTTTTTTTTCATTTGTTTTTCACATGTTGTCACTAGTGCAGTACATTATCATCATATACAGTGACTGGTGTGGCGGTGATCAGGGATACTGAATGGTCAAGGAATGTAAATTTAACAAAAAAACAATCAAATTTGTTAAAACGTATTTTATTTTTTTATTATAGTTTTTAGGATTTTACAGTGACCAGAACAGTACAGGGTTACCATAGTTTCAATGCACTACTGTGGGGAGTTGATCAGGATTGTTTTTATACACTATGATTGCTTATAACAGTGACAATTACTGTTATAAGCAACCATTTTTTTTTTTGCATGGCATCCATTCATCCAGTGTGCACTATTGTGATTAGCTGAATGGCCACAGCTAATCATATGGTACAGATGGGCTGGGATTGGCTCTGTCTGTACCAAGTGATCTCTGTGACCAATCAAAGAGAGCAACACAATAGTACACAATGAATGGCTATGATTGGAAGCCATTCATTGTGTACAATTATCATGTGATCTGCTGTGATTGGTCACAGTGATCACATGGTACTGGTGTGGCCCGAAACACTAATTTGTCATCCTCTGTGTCCACTGATCCTGGGAGGATGTCAAATGATGGCCGAGTGGGAGTGGTTAAAAGGAAAAATTAAGTGCAAGAACAGTGTGCACCTAGATCATTGAACATTATTTTACTCACATTCACCGCATCCCCTATCTCCATTGATAAAAAAAGATAGGCATACACCGATTGGACCTATATTTCCTAATAAAACGGATGTGCTTCTGGCCATTTTTACACTGCTGTATCCTCTGTACTATCTTATTTTTTGTAGTAAAGCCCCCAACCTGTGCTCCTCTTCTTTAGTAAATTTGGGCCTAGCATTACTATTTAAAAGTATCATGCTTATGAGTCAGGTGTTCCCCCTCTCAGCTATTATATTTGCTATGATAATGGAACCATTACTATATGTATTCATAGCACATACAGGGTTATTATACATAAAAATTGGGAATAGGGAACATAAAATACGCTTGTTTGCTTATGATGGGACCTCCATGCTATCTAATCTAGATGCTTCATTCACGACTGTCCAATGTGCTGTATGATCCATGCTTTTTGTAATGTTTCCTACTATATATTGAATGAAACTAAATCACATATCCCACATTTAAACATTTCCCCACAACAGAAAAGTGTCTTTCTGAACCCACTACCCATATGTCTGGGAAATAGTATGCATTAAATATTTAGGGATATCCATTCAATATGTAGCACCCTTGTCGTAAACAGGGCTGCTAATAGATTTAGCTGTGCTAGGTGGTAGCTAGCCTGTTTAATTTGTAGTCTATTGATCAAATGGGTTTCTCTTAAAGTAGTTGTATACCCATTTTTCTAGTTTTTACCTACAGGTAAGCCTATAATAAGGTTTACCCGTAGGTAAAATGAATATCTCCAAAACCTGTACGGTTTAGGAGATATTCACCCTGCAAGGAGGCGCTGATGTCATGGCTCATGTGCCGTGATGTCCCGGCGAAGGCCCGGCGCATAGCGCCAAACCTTGCCAGAAAGACAGCCGAAAAAAAGAGCTCCGGCGCACATGTGCGGGAGTGACGTCTCGCGGCTCCGGCCACTCACAGCGCCGGAGCCGCGAACCTGGAGGAAGCCTAGAGGGAAAATGTCAGCTACCTCTGCGTGGACCGAGTCGCCCAGTCGGATCTTCATTCGGAGGTAAGTACTTCATAATGAGCTAGTATGTGGTGCATACTAGCTCATTATGCCTTTGCCTCACAGGTTTTTTTAACAGGTACAACACCCTCCATGCCTAGTAATGTGCACCCTGAGGAGGAATGTCAGCTCTTCCTGACTCCGGGGGTCACCACCAGGCCTCTGGAGGTCAGAGAGAGTGCTACAAATATTAATCAGATGAAGTGTTCAGGCTTAATTATGAACCCATTCTTGGCTCTATACCAAATGAGCTTAAACAACTTGTCCCCCTTGACCTCTCTACATCAGGCAGAAGAGAGGCTTATGAAATGATAATATTCCCTAAAATTCTTCATATCTTCAATACCTGTCCAGTCTATCTCCTGGATATTTTTTTTTTCATTATGTACCACTTTGTAGACACTGGCATCCTAACAACCAGTGATGTCATCAGTTGATATCTGTTGCCTCCACAGAATCCTTGTTTGATCCTCCTGTGCCCCTCTTCTTCTGCACTGGGGTGACAATCGGAGATAAATTGAGAGAAACATTGGAATACTAGTCAGTACCAGTGTGCAAAAGTGTATTTGATTTGATAGAATAAATCACCTCTAACATTGGGTGTCCTTCGTGTGGATGTTGCTGCAGTATGTAAAGCTTAGAGTCGTTTTTTTACATTTGAGATTGTCTATAATTTTAAAGGGTGCCTTGACTAAAAAAAACAGTTGAGAAACACTGCTTTAAACAACTTAACCAAATTTAAAACTTTATGGTATAGCTGGATGTACTACTCCTCCTCTGATAAATTGAAGAATAGACTTAAAACATGACCATAAAAGGAACTACACTATGTTACTACATGCATATTCCAAATTGAGCCCGCGACCCATGCCACCCCTGCCTTCCCTCCTTCCTTCTTTACATCCCTTTCTCTTTACTTTTCTACTTTCCATACTATCTCTTTGCTTAACCACTTCAGCCCCGGAAGGATTTCCCCCTTTAGGACCAGAGCCCTTTTTGCGATTCGGCACTGCATCGATTTAACTGAAAATTGCGCGGTCGAGCGACGTTGTACCCAAACTAAATTTGCGTCTTTTTTTCCCACAAATAGAGCTTTCTTTTGGTGGTATTTGATCACCGCTGCATAATTTCGCCACTATAAACAAAAGAAGAGCGACAATCTTGCAAAAAAAAACAAATTTCTTACTTTTTGCTAAAATACAAATCCAAAAAAAATATATAAAAAGACATTTTTTTCATCGGTTTTGGCCGATTTATATTCTTCCTCATATTTGTGATAAAAAAAAATCGCAATCGGCGTTTATTGATTGGTTTGCGCAAAAGTGGTCGCGTTTACGGATGATGAGAATTCATTTCTGGGGTTTTTATTTTTTTTTTATTTTTTACTAGTAATGGCGGCGATATTAGGGCGGACATGTCGGAACATTTTGACACTTTTTTGGAACCATTGGCATTTATACAGCGATCAGTGCTATAAAAATGCACTGATTACTGTGTAAATGCCATTGGCAGTGAAGGGGTTAACCTGCAGGGGGCGCTCTAAGGGTTAACTGTGTTCCCTGGGCGTGTTCTAACTGTGTGTGGGCTGCCCTAACAGGGGAAGGGAAGTGATCACAGCTTCCATGTAGAGGAAGGCTGTGATCACAGTCCTTCCCCCCCTCACAGAACGGAGGTCCGTGTTTACTTACACGGACCTCCGTTCTTTCACTCCGGGGGGGCATCGCGGGTAGCCGGCGGAGATCGAATCCGCCGCACCCGCTCCCTGGCCCTCCCCGGACACAGTGAGCGCACGGGCGCGCCTCCGGCGGCGCGCACGCGTGCTTACTGTGCGCGATCTGGCAGCCGCCGTCGTATGACGGCGTTTCGCCTACAAGAGCCACTCTGTCGCCGTCAAATGCCGATCAGCGGTCGGCAAGCGGTTAACATTGTCATGTAATCGAAATAATATGAACATTTAATAGAGACCTATAGCCTAGCATGGAAAACAATACTTGATGTGCCATCTTAGCTGACGGTTTTGGTCTCACAAGTTACTCACTGTACCCATCTTTTTCCTGGCTTGTCTCTTTCTTTTTTATTTTTCATGCTCTTTGTACTGGTTACAGATGAATACAGCACTATGTTTATTGGCAACCCAAGATTTCTTCATCTGAACTTTATATGACGATGCCCCTTGTTTTATCTGTTATCTCATAACCTGATTATAATAAAATATATATTCAACCTTAAACAACTTAACCACTAAAAAGTTAGTAATAAGGCTGGAAGGCTTTTAGCTAACCTTGGTAAAGGGTGACTTTTTTTGTATTATCGAGAAAATCTAAACAACAAAATAAGTTCTCTAAGTTGGGTGTAATGTCAAGGTATGAAGCAAGTACGGAGTCCAAGTATCAACAAAAACTTTTTCATAATAGACTCTTCATATTTGATAGCTTCAGCTATGCCAAGTAGCATACATTTATACAATTTTTGAGATAGATCTAAAATTGTGGGGGATCCAAGGTGCTCCAGTTTGTTAGACTAACTGTAACCCTAAGGAGAGTCAGTTTTCCCAAAAGATAGGCTCGCTTGAAATAGCAATAAAGAAGTCTAAGTCAAATAGTTCAAGGTATGGGACCATACCAACTGGATCTCTGGGCATGCCTATAGTAAATGAAATAAATCAGGAGTATCGTGCTGACACGTTGGTCATTTAATAAGATAGTTATTACAAGCAGGTTGTTGAATAGGTATATTAAAGGCATAATATGCTTTATGTAACGTTTTTAACGGCATTTACCTCCAAATTCCATTAGGGGTAACTTTCTGAATAGAAACCCATTAATTTTGCATTAACACTCCTTCTCCTCTGTTATCTCAAGCTCCCAAGACCATTTTAATATAACTTTAGGTGCATGATGTTTAGTAATCTGGTTCTGTCTCAGACAATTACTGTATATATAACAGATTTTTTTTTTATAGCAAAGGGGCTGAGCAAACTGCCAACATACATGGAAATCGTATTTGTTCCCCACTCTTAACATACCTTTAAACAAAGCTACACACTTGCATATAAGGGAAACAATTACTAGATGGAAGAGTGTATTTGGCCTGGACAGTTGTAAAGGGGCACATTCTGTTTTATAAGTCTAATAAATCTTTTTTGCCCATAAAGTGAATGGTTTCTCTGAATTATCTGTATGAAAGCAGATGTAGTATAGATAGGAAGATATTGGGAAATTAAATCAGAATAAGAGTACAACTTCTGAGTTTACCCTCCATGTGATTTCATCCCAGTAGGTAATCGGTGGAATAGAGAGTGAGGAAGCCACTTAACAACGATGGATGGGCTATCTCTTGTTCCAATCCTAGATTAAAGAGGAAGTAAACCCTGATATAAACCCTGGTGGGTTTACTTTCTCTTATTCAACTGCAAAGTAGAAGCATAATAGGCAAGTATGCATCGCATACTAGCCTATTATGTGCCACTTACATGCCATTGACGCCCACGCTGTCCCCACAGTAGGAAGTGTCCATATTCACCCCTCTTCCTTCCAGGGCCACGAACTCCGGCTCTGTGACTGGCCACAATCACGTGACGTTACTCCTGAGCAAGCGCGCGGGAGCCGCCAATCATGGCACGTTGTCAGTGAAGAAACGTTGCGGAGGCCGTTTCTTCAGTGCGCATGTGTCGAATGACGAGTATATCTCCTAAACTGCACATGTTTAGGAGATTTACAGGGAAACTACAGGTAAGCCTGATTACAGGCTTACCTGTAGCTTAAAGTGGTTGTCAAGAGTTGACAACCACTTTAACACAGTGATGTTTATTTCCCATCCAATCTCTCAGATAACAAAGTATACTAGCCATATTGTAAAGCGGAAGATAAAAGAAATTAAGGTCCTTCACACATATGGGCTGAGACAGATTTACAATTGATATTCTTAATCTTTTATTTTGCCATATAAACTTTGTAAAAGCTATATATAATGTAAATACATCCGAGTGTTTAGGTAGAAGAGGAAGGGTCTGAAGAGAATATAAAAGCCTTGGTAGATCATTTTCATAGGATAGCATCTACTGGACTAATGGGAAAATCTGATTATATAAATATAATGCATTACTTGGCATACTTTATACCCAAGTAATAAAAAGCCATCTGTTCTTTTTGGGCCCATTGAACTCAACCATTGGGAATCTATTTGGAAAGTACATTAGAAATAGAACTTCACAGTAGACATGTGAAATTTGTTTCGTTCCAGATTCGTTTTTTAACAAATTTCGATAAATTAGTTAATTCGGAAATATACGAATTTTCAAACTTAGGAATTTTAGAATTTGCGAATACCGAATTTTCGAATTTCTGAATCTTCGAATTTATGAAAAAAACAAAAAATCTAATGCAACAAAAACAAATGAATTTTTCTGCTGTGCACATGTCTACTTCACAGAGTGATTTATCTTTAATCCTGAAAAGACCCCAAACTCTTCTATACATTGCATAGTGCCCTCTAGATGGTCCTTAGGTTTGGAGAAAAATAATAAAATGTAAATTGCAAACAGAGCAATTTGTATCTGCTCAAGCTCAATTTGTACCCCTTTAAAATACTGACACCCTGTCAGAGAATTGGCTAGAGGATAGCCAAATTAAACAATAGTGGGAGCAGAGGACACCCTTGACATGAACCACACTGTAGGGGGATTGCCAAGGGAAAATTACCGTCTAAGTACACCTTGGCAAATGATAAGGAGTACATAGTTTGAATAAAAAAATACAGTGTCCTCTGGAACTAAAATGAGGTAGAACCTAAAATAACCACTTCCACTGAATCCTATCAAGGGCTCCCGACTTTAGAGAAAAATCTACCAAGCTATAGTTCTCAAGTACAGTAGTAACCTTTCTCACATTAACCATTGCCGATCTCCAAGCCACAAAACCTGCCTGTTCAGGAACTATGAATTTAGGAAGCAATATTGACAGCTGGTCAGCTGTTATTTTAGATAGATATTTAACATCTTGGTCTGTTATAGAAATCAGCAAAGTATAGGGGATCTTTAGCTTTCTGTAGAAGAACTTTTATAGTGACCCAATTACCCATGGGCGGATACCTACCGGTTAGAAAAACATGTTTATTAAAAAAAAGCAAAGGGTGCTTCATTTCTTGAAGAAGACAATTAAAAAATGAATTAGTGAATCCATCAGGGGCGGCAACTTTGAATTAGATGATGCCGAAATTTACCATTTGAGTTCTAACAAAGAATTTTCCACATTGAGCATACCCAAATCTTGGCAGCTCAATTGGGACTCAAAAAATCCTTCCCATTTAGCAAAGGTAGTTGATCACCTGGATACAATGTAGTATAGTATTGAGCAGAAGCATCAGCTACAGCACATGATGTCTTTTTAGAATTTTTGCCGGTCATTGACTACACACGTAATATGTTGAGGAGAAAGTCACCCTTTACCAAGGTTAGCTAAAAGCCTTCCAGCCTTATTACTAACTTTTTAGCGGTTAAGTTGTTTAAAGCAGTGTTTCTCAACCCTTTTTTTTAGTCAAGGCACCCTTTAAAATTATAGATAATCTCAATCTCAAATGTAAAAAACTACTCTAATAGCTTTATATAATGCAGAAACATCCACACATAGGACACCAAATGTTAGAGGTGATTTATTCTACCATATCAAATACACCTTTGCACACTGGTACTGACTAGTATTCCAATGTTTCTCTTCTCCCTCAATTTCTCTCCATTTTTAGCTAATGTCACCCCAGTGCCGAGGGAGAGGGGAACAGGAGTATGAAACAAGGATGCTGCGGAGGCAACAGATATCAACTGATGATGTCATTGGTAGTTAGGATGCCAGTGTCTAGAAAGTCGTAATGGTACATAATGAAAACCCATGACTTTGTGCAACTAAAAAGCAGGCTTGATTCACCTGCTGGTTTGTATAAAATGTTTTATACATTTTTAGGCATTTGGCCAAGGCACCCCTGAAGAAACCTCAAGGCACCCCAGGGTGCCTGGGAACCCTGGTTGAAAAAGGCTGGTTTAAAGCAACTAATGGACTTACCATGTTCATCTAACCATGCTTCACTATCGTAGTTATCCTTCAGCCATTTGGAATGATTATGGTCAGCCATAGAATGCAGATCTAATTCTACCTCTCGCTACATCATTTTCTGCCTCCCAATAGAGAATCAGATTGGTTCTATGTTGAAAATTATGATGATCATATTCTAACCACCAGGACTGTAAGTGTGTTCTAAAACCATCATCAAATTATAGAGAGGAAATCTCCAGATTGGTTTACTCATTGCAAATAGTCATTCTTGTAAAATGAGTAACACAGGTCAGATATAATCATCAGCAAAATGGTAGCCCTGTTAATATCCAGCAATGCATTTTCACCAATCAACATCAAGCCAGGACAATGATTTATGAACTATGGAATGGTGAGTATAATCCCTTTCCAACGGGATCATATGTCTCCAAGTATTGATAAGTATTGTGGAGGACATAAAACACTAAAACTGATGGTGCCTAGGGGTAGATTTTAGGGGAGCTCCTGTGAGTAATTTCCAATTCTCTGTGGGTTCACTCACTGCATTGAAATCTTCTCCCACCACAATTTTTGACTGTGTCATTTCCATCAAAAGATGTTCCTAACACATTATCCAGTCCGTATCAGAATAGATATCCAGCATGATATTTGTCTCCATTGTGATCTGATGTGTTTCCAAAGTGTTCCTTTATTTTTTTTGAGCAGTGTATATAGGTCAGGTCCAAGCATGTATAACCTTTACAAGATAATTTTGAGTTAGTGACTGGGGATAAAGAGAAGGCAAATTCATGTGTATACACAGGAAGATTGGAGAGCTCAAGTTCATAATAGGGATAGTATTGACACAGCCTCAAATGATCCACAATGGCTCAAAACTGAAATGGTCCAGAAGCATTTTGATAAAATAAAGGTGAATACAACACCTGGACCAGGTGGCTTACACCCACATGTTCTTAAAGAACTGAGCTCTGTTTTATCTAACCCATTGTTTCTAATTTTTAGAGATTCTTTAATGACTGGCATGGTATCACTGGATTGGCATAAAGCCAATGTTGTAAAGCCTTCCAGAGGTCAAGTGGTTAAACATAATTTTTTTCTTTGTAAATGTCAGTTTTGCTGCAGTAGGTTATATACATTCTACAGATGCACCACTTTTCATTCAGCTTAACAGCATTCCTCATGCATGTTATTCAAAGACATTTTGTATTTTAATTATTATTTTTAAGCATTGTTAACATCACTACTGTCTGCCTAATGGACATTAAATGTGTTCCCCAGGGCAGTGCCCAGCCCCTTATGCTGTTTGTTTGACAGTACCTTGCCTACTAGCTTAGAAAATGACCATTTCTGTTTTTACAACTCCTTTTGACTTCAATGGGGTTTATATTTGGTCCCTGAACTTCAGTAATGTTTGTTGAACCCACCTTAAACTGAACCCAGGTACATTCAGCTTATCCTTACCAGTAAGCAGGCTATACAGCCAGAGGAGGTGGTGGAGTGTATAACCAAGATTTCATCCTCCTCCTCTTTTCTCTCAGGTGCAGAATAGTGTAATGTAATCTGCAGCTACTGCGCCCCTTTCTTATTTTAGCACAGCTTTTAGTCCTGCTGCAGGAGGATGAGCAGCAATGCATTGCCTCTGTTATTGAGGCAGAGAGCAATGAGATCATAGACGGAGGGGATAACAGACATAGAAAACCAATTGCCACTGATTTTGCTGTAGCTGCAGCTTACTGCCAGTTTGGCTCCAGTGATGTGGAGGGTGGGGGTAATGATGACCTGGGTGCAAGATATAGTTGAGGAGAATTTAAGAAAGAGGCATGTCATCTAAAAGAAAGTCTGTCATCAAGGAGAGGAATGGAGGGAGCTGCCACCATATTCCAATGGATGGCACTTCTCCATGAATGCAGATCACTGGTATACCCACCCAGGACCAGTCCCCATAGCTCATTTGTAGGGATGGGCCCGATATTCGCTGAATTTAGAACATTATGGGCCACTCGTGGTGAGTTCGCCCGCCATGGAGTGCCCCAGAATGCATTGTGAGATCAGGGCACGGATGACCGAAATAGCTCCTCCCCAATGAGAGGGCTCCCGTCGTCTGATCTCTTTTTTGCGGTGACAGTTTATTTATATACAAGTGATGTAAGCTGATGACCCTGCCCTCTTTTGACAGCATGTGATGTCAGAGGGGGCGGGGTTACTAAGTTACTTCACGGTTTGGCCTCACCCTTGACTATAAATAAACTGTCAAAGCAAAAATAGGTCCCCATCGGGGAGGAGCTGTTTCATTTTTTTTTCTTTTTTGGCTCCGTCGGGCACTGTGATTGACGATGGATTACAACGGGGGACACTTTTTAAAATCTTTTTTAATAAAGGACTTGTCACAAATTGTCTTCTGTAATTTTTACTGTTTTGACACTTTTTTGGTGAATGGGAAGGGGTACAATGTACCCGATACTCATTCACATGTGAGGGGGGTCGGGATCTGGGGGCCCCCTTGTTAAAGATTCCAGATTCCAATAAGCCCCCCACCTACAGACCCGCCAACCACAGCCCACAGTTGTCGGGAAGAGACTCTTGTCCCCATCAACACGGGGACAAAGTACTTTGGGGTGGGGGGCACAGAGCTCTCCCTGCCCCAAAGCACCCACCCCCCCATGTTGAGGGCATGTATCCTGGTACGGGTCAGGAGGGGTGGGACGCTCGCTCGCCCCCCCCATCCTGCCCTGCCAGGTTGCATGCTCGGATAAGGGTGTGGTATGGATTTTGGGGGGACCCCCGTCAATTTTTTTTTATTTTGCTGTGGCTTTCCCCTTAAAATCCACTCCAGACCTGAAGGGCCTGGTATGGACTGGGGGGACCCCAACGCAAATTTTTTCTATATTGCCGGGAGCTGGCAATACATTACAGCTGCGAGAAATTTTAAATTACATTTTTTTCCTTTAGAAATTTAATTTTGCTCTGGCACTGTTCTACACATCGCACAGATGTGCCACTTTACAGGCAGACTGTCACGTACCTGATCCGAAGCCAAGTGCAGAGAGGGGCTCCCTTTGCGGTTGAGTGCGCTATACCCCTGAGGGTGAGACAGAGGGTATGTCGCACAAAGAAACACAGGTGGCCAACAGGAACTGGATAGCCAGGCAGGTGCAGGAGGCAATAAATGTGACCAGGAACAGATGTACAGGAACTCCGGAAGCACTGGTGTATGGCAGCAGTAGTAAAGGCCTGGCTGAGGGTCACCACAGCAGGAAGGTGCAGCAGATCGCTCAGAGTCCGTAGGATCACCCTAACAGGTGTTTGAGGACTGACAGGAGCGGAGTCCGTAAGGCAAGCTGGGGTCATGCAAAGGGAATCATGCAGAAGCAAAGTCCTTCCAACAAGCTGAGGGTCAAACACAAGTAGATAGGCAGATGGATGGTCAGAGGTACAAGACAATGGATAATCCAGGAGAATAGGTAGCAGGTCAGAACAAGCTGGGTCACATTAGGAATCAAGCACGGATACAGGGTTCAGGAATACAGGAGAGCTTACGATAATCCGGCACTTGAGTCAGGCAGCCATAGTCCTTTTATAGCCCAGGTGAAGTTCCTTTCTGTTACATTGTGCGCGATCCCGCATGCACACCAGGATTCACCCATGGCGTCCATTATTATTGCTGGCAGGATCACCATCTCTGCGGCCATTTCCCTGGCACAGGTTAAGGGGATCCCCCATGCACGATTTTTAAAGGAATATTTCATTTTTATTTTTTCACTTTAATCATTAATAAAATCATTGCTCCTGAAAAAAAATATTGATTTAAAAAATTTATTTTTCATTGATACGTGTCCCCTAGGGCAGGGGCCGGGGTCCCCATACACTTTTTATGGCAATAACATTGCATATAAGCCTTTAAAATTAGCACTATTGATTTTTCATGTTCGGGTCCCATAGACTTTAATAGGGTTCGAATGTTCGGACAAATTTTTTGTCTGTTCGCATGTTCTGGTGGAAACCGAACTGGGAGGTGTCCGGCCCTTCCCTACTCATTTGTGTGGAACTTTTGATACACATATGATGCAGACTGCATTGTAGTGATTTTGTCTTCTCTGCCAGAAGTGCATCAAGCAAGGTAAATATATCAGTAATTTGGGAGAAGGAACAAGTGTGGGATGCAAGCTCACCTCCAGCTGTATCATTTAGCAGGCAGGGGTTTCTACCCCAGCTGCCAGAAAAGAAGACAAAATAAATATGTTTCCAATCACCCCCATTTCCAGCGTCTAGGGACAAGTTAGGAAAAATTGCTGGCTGTACAGCCTCTCCAGAGCTGGTGGCTTTGCATCTTGTGGCCGATTCCCGGCTGCCATTTTCTGCTCCCATAAGTCCCATAAGGCCATCTCTACTCTCTATCATTATGTGGAAGTTAATGTCTCCATGTTACTGCACTATATAGTCAGTGTCAGAGTCTTCATGACCACAGACATATTGTCTAGCAATCATAGGCAGTGACCTTATATCTCCTTCAAGGCCTACTTGGTAGCCCATGACGGATGCAGGACAGGGCATACCCCTGGAGCTGATAGTACTGCCCTGCATCCTCAAACATAATGATGGTGACAGATTAGTCAACTCCACTCCCTCCTTCTCAGTGGCCAATAGGGTCGAATCTTTAAAGTCAGTTCAGGCTAATAGGCAAGGGATTGTCAAACACATATCATGGGGGATGGGCACTGCCTTGGGGGATGTGTAATATTAAAATATTTTAAAATACTAGTGGTGGCTTTTTTAATAATTCTTAAAGCGAAATATTAACAAAGCAAAATTTGCTTGGGGGATGCCCTAAATCTGCCTGTAAAATGGCAGACTTGTATAAGGCATACAATGTATTACAGGAAAGTAACATCTGCAAGGAAAAATAACATTAATATTAAAGATAAATTGCATTTCTCTGACAGCTTCTTATTTTGTAAGCAAAAATCTCATGGGCACCCCCTAGAAGAACACACCAAACCCCTATATATATATCAGACCCTTAAAGGCCTGTGTCACCATCCCATGTTTTACAAAAAAAAAAAAAAGCTGACAGTAAAATGTAATTTACCGGCAAAAGCCAGCAACACATTCTTTCCTTGTAAGTGTCACATTTACTGTATCCTACGTACAAAAAAAAACCAAACAAATAACAAAATGTTGAAGGTTTTCCCAATATCCATACCGCCCCGGAAGAAGTCAGTGTATGACGAAACCGGTAGGCGTGGATCTACAGACGTGCAACGCTGCGCTCCCACGGCTGTGCTACAACATACAGTTCCTATCTTTGAAATTTTATGAGTTAGCTTTCTACCTTCAAAATGTGAGTGTAATTGAATTGCTTTTATCTTTGTTACAATAAATCATCAAACGGAATTACACTATTGTTTGTGCATACCTTTTTATATTCTCGGTGTGCCATTTGAGGATTTCTTATCCATGCTGAAGGAATCTGCTGGAACACTTAATAGGATCACTTCTGAGTATTTTAGGGAGTCACATACATCCCTGCAAGCGCTCTTTGGCTACTCCATTAAATTGGAAGCTAAATCGCTCTGGTAAGAGTTTTGAATTATCAGAAGGTGGAGGTTCCTGGTCACTTTGCAGATGGACTTTCTGTTAACCCTTCCTCACTGGGTGTTTTAGTCGCTATCTCCTTAAGACTGTTTCTTATACATGCCACTTTAAGTTGGACATAATTTCATTTAACATTTTTTTGGATGTGACTTTTAAGTGTATCCTTGTGCAGTCATTCGTTTGGGGGATGCTTCTATATCATTATGTGATGCACCGCTGCTTATGTTGCTTTTGATTCATACCGTACCTTTATCAGAGCATGCAGGTTGGATGGCCATAAGAAGAGAATGATGAGTGTGCCCCCCCTCTGAAACCATACCAGGCCACATGCCCTCAACGTGGGGAAAACCCTCTCCTAAACCACCTTGTTCCCATGTTCATGAGGACAAGGGTCTCTTCCCAACATTATCAAAATGACTAAAAGCTGTGCTACAAATTTGGGCAATTTTCTGCCTTCAGTCTCGAAAAACGATACTCAATTTTTATTTTCATATGAAATCTGTTTGATTTCTGCTCCTGAAATTTCAAGCAAGAAAAAAAGAGTACATACTGTCCAGCAAATCTGTACATTTTTTTCTGATCAGTGTTAAGTAAAAAAAAACAGAAATCTTTACTTTCTAGAAAAAATCTGTTATCTTCCTCTGGAATTGCATCCTAGTAAAAGTGACTACATACTGTGCAGCAAACTTGCAAAATATTTCTCTTTCTTTATTTCCAGATGAAATCTGCCTGCTCTTTGCTGTCTTTATTCTGTATAATATATATATATATTAATTATCCCAGGTCAGTTGGTTTGCATACAGAAGGTGGCTGGAATATGTAATTTTGCAGTTGTACTGCAATGGGTCAACATCATGAGGCAATGGATTATCATTTTGGTGGGTCATGGTGGTGGAAGGTAGTTGCTGGACAATGTAATGGAAATTGGATTTCCATCAGAAAACATTGTTTGTTTTTTATAAACATTTTAAGAGTTTATAAAGGACTTTTCCATGATGTGGGTGTTTTGATTCACTTTGTACATTTTTGACTGTGTGGCGTCGTTGCTAGTGGCACTGCACGCGTGCTAACGTCCAATAGGAAGGGCCTGCAGTATACTACAGGCCAGTCCTATTGACTTGGTGACGGACCGACAGTAAACAGATATCCGGCCCGCCCTTCACCTATATCATAGGGAGAAATGCTTTTTTACATGTTTCACTTAGTTTTGTGGGTGTAGTACCTTTTCAGGAAATATTTGAGAATTTTACAAATATTTTTTGTTTGTTACAAAAGACTACCTTTAGGTTAAAGGTAATGTAACAGGTCGTTGATGGAAGGTGGT
>BLSH010029916.1:663538-681817 GCA_018402905.1 Glandirana rugosa
GCCCCCCCCCCCCCTTGCCATTACATGCATTCAATTCTGGAGGTGCCGGAACTGCATTCCCCCGCATTCCCGCTGAACAAAAGGCCTGCATAGTAATCAGTGGCTATTTAAAGTACTGGTCACTGTATAAATGTCAGTGGTCCCAAAAAAGTGTCACAAGGGTCCAATCTGTCCTCCACAATGTAGTCGCACTAAAAATCGCAGATCTCTGCCATTACTAGTAAAAAAAAATAAAAACGCCATAAATCAATTCTCATGGATTGTAGACGCTATAACTTTTGTGCAAACCAATCAATAAACGCTGATTGCGATTTTTTTTACCAAAAATATGAGGAAGAATACATATCTGCCTAAACTGTTTTTTTTTTAATATTTTTTTTGGATATGTATTATAGCAAAAAGTAAAAAATATTGTTTTTTTTCTTCAAAATTGTCGCTCTTTTTTTGTTTATAGCACAGAAAAAAAAAAACTGCAGAGGGCATCAAATACCACCAAAAGAAAGCTCTATTAGTAAGAAAAAAAGGACGCAAATTTTGTTTTGGTTCAACGTCGCATGACTGCGCAATTGTCAGTTAAAGCAGCGCAGTGCCGAATCACAAAAAGTGCTCTGGTCCTAAAGGGGGAAATCCTTCTGGGCTGAAGTGGTTAAAGGGTGCCCTGAATGTGAATAGGAATGAATGAATCAGAAGAATCCCATCAATCCAAGAGAAACGGAAATATCTGGTAACTTAACATCAAATAAATCATTACCTATAGAAGATAGCGTTGTCATATATTTCACATAATCAGCCTGCGGCCCTGCAATTAAATGTTGCATATCCTCACAGCCCTGCGTTTGTGGGTCGTCCTTAACCACTTCAGCCCTGGAAGGATTACCCTCTTCCTGACCAGGCCATTTTTTGCAATTCGGCACTGCGGCGCTTTAACTGACAATTGCGCGGTCGTGCGATGTTGTACCCAAACAAAATTGATGTCCTTTTTTCCCCACAAATAGTGATTTCTTTTGGTGGTATTTGATCACCTCTGCGGTTTTTATTTTTTGCGCTATAAACAAAAAAAAGGCCGATAATTTTTAATTAAAAAAAAACATTTTTTACTTTCTGCTATAAAACATATCCAGTAAAAAAAATTGAAAGTCAAATTTCTTTATCACTTTAGGCCGATATGTATTCTGCTACATATTTCTGTTAAAAAAAAAAAATCCCAATAAGCGTATATTGGTGGTTTGCGCAAAAGCTATAGCGTCTACAATCTATGGGATAGATTTAGAGATTTTTTTTTATTGTGCTTACTAGTAATGGTGACCATCAGTGATTTTTAGCGGGACTGTGACATTGCGGCGGACATATTGGACACTAAGGGGTTGATTTACTAAAGCTTGAAAGTGCACAATTTGGTGCAGCTCCACACAGAAACCAATCAGGTTCAAGGTTTTATTGTCAAAGCTTGAGTGAACAAGCTGAGGTTAGAAGCTGATTGGCTAGCATGCAAAGCTGCACCAGATTTTGAACTCTCCAGCTTTAGTAAATCAACCCCTAAGTGACACTTTTTGGAGACCAGTGACACCAATACAGTGATCAGTCCTAAAAAATGCACTGTCGCTGTACTAATGACACTGGCAGGGAAGGGGTTAACACCAGAGGCGATCAAAGGGTTAAGTGTGTCCCTAGGAGGTGCTTTCTAAATGTGTGGGGGAGTGGATACACTAGAGTTAAAGAGAGATCTCTCTCTTACTAACAAAACAGTGGTCTGCCTTGTTTACATAGGCAGACCGCTGTTCCATCTTTCCTCTGAGGCTGCATTCACACCTGAGCGTGTCGTTTTCAGGCAGCGATTTTTACTGCATTTTTGCCGCGATTTTGTACAGGTCAAAAGGTCACAAATGTAAAAAGCAGAAAAACGCCCAAATTTGCCTGAAAAAATACTTCCAGAACTAGTTTGAGCTTCAGGCATTTCCAGGCTTTTGGCTTCAGGCATGTTTGAGTGGAGATGAGAACCGTCTCCATAGAGAATCATTGATTTTTTTCCCCCCAAGCATTTTGTAGCTTCAGACTTCAAGCTACAAAACGCTCAGGTGTGAATGGGGCCTGAATGTTCGGTGGGTCATGGTGACCGCTGATTGGCTCCTGCTGTGTCCAATTACAGCGGGAGGGGTGCTGCAAAAAGTCACATACAGGTACATGATTTTGCACAGCCAGGCTGTCCTGCTGCAGTATATATGCGGTGTGCAGTCTGGAAGCAGATAAGGAGGATCTTCATTAAAACTGTAGCTGCTGGCATTTAAGAAAACAGACGCTCACTTCTCCCAGGATCCAGCGCTGTCCTCACCGGAGCTGTTTTTTTCATCGGCCTTCACCAGCATATTAACTGTGAGCAGCTAGTTGTGAATGTTTGCGGCTTCACAGTTGGCTACCCCTTGCGCATACATGAACGGTGCCACATTTTGTGGATGGTTCTGCAGCCTTCTGGGATATGGGACATGCCCCAGAAGACTGCGGGGAGGGAGGAGAGGAGGAGAACATTTGCCCCGGATTACCTAGTCAAAACTAGATACTTCCCCCCTCACAAAAAAGCAAATATATCATAGGGAGGGGAGCAGAACTTCCCCTTTTGGGTGATGTTTTGCTTTAAATACAGGGACACTTTCAGAATGCTCTCACCACCAGGTTGGCACCATAGTTTTCCTGGGAAGCCTCTGACTCACCAAGCCCCTCAGAGGTGTCCAGGGACTTCTCTGCCACACCAGACATTCTAGGGGAGATACAGTAACAGAGTCACTTTTGTGGTCACCCCTTGCACACTTTCCTCAGCATTTTTGTCTGCATTCCCAGCAGCAATAAACTTCATATTCACATTTTTATCATCAGTGCTAAACATCTCAGCAGGGCACTCCAGTTACCCCAACTGGAACATGTGACTTGCTCACTACTCTCCATCTCAAAGCAGTTGTTCCTCTCTTCTTATACTCATTGCCCCCTCACCGAATTATAGCGATTGTGTACACTCCAGGATACGACCAGACATCTACTATTATCCCTATATAGTTTGATCCAAACGCTCACTCACGATGACCTGCCACCCTACAACAAGACATGGTCCACAGACCTGGGAGAGGAGCTCTCGAGAGTGGACTGGCAGACCGCATTTCACTTCACACACAAATCTTTCCGTCTCCTGTTACTCACAGGAAAAAAATTACAAGATCCTGTCCCGATAGTACAGGGATCCACGCAATTTGTACTGCATTTTTCTATCTACCCCTGCTACATACTGGCGATGTGAGTCGACCTTAGGTACATATCTTCATGTCTGGTGGGAATGTGAGAGGATACGACCCTTCTGGACACAGGTATTTCAAATTAATAACACAATATATGATGAAACCATTACTCTGGCTCCAGCAATTGTTCTCCTCTTTATGCCCCCCGGATCCATTCCATCACAAAAGAAATGTCTTTTTCTGTCTGCAGCTAGGCAGCTCATCCCCTTTTATTGGAAGACCAGCGATACTCGACCTCTGTCGCAATGGGTTGCTACTGTGAACGATATTATGAGAATTGAGGAGATCCTGGCTATGGACAACAATACTTTTGATAAATATAAGGTACTATGGTTGGTTTGGCTGCAGTTCTCCTCGTCAGATATCCTTGCCACCATGCTTTCAACATCTACAGGGTCAACTCTGTTGCAATGGGTTGCTACTGTGGATGATATTATGAGAATTGAGGAGATGCCGGCTATGGACAGCAATACTCTTGATAAATATAAGGTACTATGGTTGGTTTGACTGCGGTTCTCCTCATCAGATACCCTTGCCACCATGCTTTCAACCCCTACAGGGTTGCCCTCCCACCAGTCCTGACCTAACTCTCTGACAAATGATATTCTGTCATCCCCCTACTATTTCAATATCCTGTTCTACCTCCCAGCGGAACCCTTCCTTCCCTTCCCTTCCCTTCCCCCTTCTCAGACCCACCCCTTCTTTTGCTTTATCTCTCTGTTCTTGACATTTTCTTCCTTTCGGATCTTTCTCTTCTTCCTTTTTTTCTTTTTGTTTTTCATTATATTTTTTTTTATTTTGTATTTCTCTACACTATTCCTGGTGAACAACGTATATGATTTTCCACCACTTGTTATGTTATGTTAGCTTTATCATTACAATGCTCTGTTATTATACAATTGTGATCTGATGTGAGCCTGACTGCAGGCAATAGCCATTTGCGGACTCTTCACCTCATTGACTTTTGTAAGAGTTATCTCCTTGTATTTCAAATGTTGTTCCAAATAAAAACATTTTCAACCCTAAGCATCTCAGCGGTGGTCACTCTGACTTCACTGTATGTCTCACAACCAGTCTCTTTAGATGCTGTATAGATGCAGTACCCATTTTATCATAGATAGTCTTACCCATCACCACATTAAGTGTCTCAGTCTTTATTTGAGTCTGGAATGACTCCTGATCACTATCACCAGGCACGGTGATAGCAGACATTTTCCCCCACTCACTGCACTGCAAACAGAACCAAACCTCCAAACCTCGTCAGGGCTTCCCATGTGGCACCTATCCCATCTCTAACTACACAGCCCTCAGCCTAGAATGTAGACTCTCAATACAGAACACAGCAGTGTTCATTGGCTGTGTATGGGTGTGTCCTCGCGCTACTACGGTTACACACTGGGGGTGAAGCAAGGCTGCAGCTGCACCTAATATCTGACAATATAATGTGATCTAAAGAAGCAATAGAGGTAGTACTGCGCAACCTACTACAGTGTGCTATGATGTAAACCTTGCCCCTAGTGATTCTGGGGCGTAATACCATACAATTTATTCTTGTTATCAGTATTCACCTTCAATCATATATAATAAAGATTAAAATCCACATAACCCCCACGGTGAGCCTTACTGGCTTAAACTGGTGATATAAAACATGTATAAAATTCAAATGGTAATAAGTGACATAGTGATAAAATAATAAAATAAAATATATAAAATCTAAAAACTTGGTATTACAATATAAATGCTGTCAAGTGCAAATATCAAGTGACAAGTACAAATGTCCTTTTTTCAAGTGGTAAAGTGATAAATATATAAGTGACTTGTGCTCCAAAAGTTCATAAAACGATTTGTGCTCCAAAACTGGTGTGGGAAGCCTCTTTGTGCAGGGGGGTAGTTGATAACCCCAAAAAGGTGTCTTTCTTAAGGTGCTTCGACTGGGTAAGTGCTCACAGAACTCTCACCTGAGCAGGTTAGGACCTGTGCGCATCAAGGTTTCTTTGCGGGTTCCGTTCTTCCAATTGGGGTGCGTTTTTTCCTCCAATCGCGATCTTTCCGTATAAGTAGGCGGTACGACCCACCGGTCGTTCGACTCCTTCTATGTACTCCTTGCTCCAAACATTAAGCATGCGGGAAGAGACAAGCGAATCCCATAGTGTAGTATTTAAAAGGTTTATTTAACAAAAAAACGTTTTCCAAGAATAAATGTAAAAGATTTCTTTAAAATCACACAGCGGCGTCAGGGCGCCTCTCACTGTGTATCCAGCACTTAGGTAAAATAAATAAACCTTTTAAATACTACACTATGGGATTCGCTTGTCTCTTCCCGCATGCTTAATGTTTGGAGCAAGGAGTACATAGAAGGAGTCGAACGACCGGTGGGTCGTACCGCCTACTTATACGGAAAGATCGCGATTGGAGGAAAAAACGCACCCCAATTGGAAGAACGGAACCCGCAAAGAAACCTTGATGCGCACAGGTCCTAACCTGCTCAGGTGAGAGTTCTGTGAGCACTTACCCAGTCGAAGCACCTTAAGAAAGAAACATTTTTGGGGTTATCAACTACCCCCCTGCACAAAGAGGCTTCCCACACCAGTTTTGGAGCACAAATCGTTTTATGAACTTTTGGAGCACAAGCCACTTATATATTTATCACTTTACCACTTGAAAAAAGGACATTTGTACTTGTCACTTGATATTTGCACTTGACAGCATTTATATTGTAATACCAAGTTTTTAGATTTTATATATTTTATTTTATCATTTTATCACTATGTCACTTATTACCATTTGCATTTTATACATGTTTTATATCACCAGTTTAAGCCAGTAAGGCTCACCGTGGAGGTTATGTGGATTTTAATCTTTATTATATATGATTGAAGGTGAATACTGATAACAAGTGTTCATTGGCTGCTCCTGAAGCAACTCTACCTCTGTGTGTTGTCCTGGTCAGTGCAGACAGACACATGTCCCTTGTGTGTTCATGGACCTCCTGCTCCCTGGCAGCACAATGATCTGAGGGTGGGTGAAACATAAAGCAGATGAGATTACAAAAATTCCTCAGATTAAACCTCAAAAGAAGAGACCTCTACAGAATATGAACCCTAAGGATAACACTAGGAAGCAGGGAAGGAGGATTTGGTGGGGCAGTGTTGCCAACCATCCGTAAATTTACGGACAGCCAGTAAAAACAGGGCAGTTTTTTGGGTGTCTGTAAAAGTCCGTAGCAGCCGAAAAGTGCCGGAAAAAACGGCGGCCATCGGCTCCGGTCAGAGCTGCGTATGTGCAATTACGGAAATCCCCAAGCGGTGAGTGAGAAGATCAGATCCTGACCCTGAGACGAGTTGGACGACCACTCCTGCTGCCAGCTAGTGCCTCTGCCCAGCCCATCCACCTCAAATGAGGTTACTGCATTTTCCCGCCACACCACCGACAGCCAGCACCTGACTGGAGTGTCGGATGGATGGATCCTCCTGATTCCTGCTTGCCTCCCTGCTCTGGCTGACCCTGCAGCCCTCCTGGTGACAGTGGTGAGTGCAGTACGCTTCCTCTTCATGCCAGCCAAAAAGAGTCGGGACAGTGAGAGTGGGACTGTTTGACACCCACACTGTCCCTGCTCACTCTGACAGACAGCCACGAGCCAAGCTGCAGGACTCTCTCTTAGTGTGAGTGTGCACTGTATGAGTGTAGTGTGCACTGGATAAGTGGCAGGAGGTAATGGAAGGATGGTGTAATGGAAACAGGAGGTGATGGGGATGGTGTGATGGAGATGGAGGGATGGTGACAGGAAGTGATGGGGGGATTGTGTGATGGAGACAAAAGGTGATGGAGGGATGGAGACAGAGGGATGGTGTGATGGAGATGAGGGGTGATGGATGGATGGAGACTGGAGGGATAAAAACAGGAGGTGATGGAGACAGGAAGTCTTTAGAAGTGGGTACATACATTCTGGTGATCCTAGTGGCTACCAGGGATTTCACCTCACTTTCTGTGGTGGTTATGGAACAGAAATTAAGGGGGAATCTTTACAATTTGACATGGGTGACAAAACTGATGGACTAAATAATCTGCCCTTATTATATTGAAAATAACAGAAATATGTTTTTTTTTACCTTGCTATCTGCCTTAAATCACATTGCTATTTGCACAGTGTACTTGCTTGTAGCCTAAATACTGAAATTTGCACTGAAAACTGCAATTTTGTAACTTTTGTAAAATGCCAGTAAAAACTTGGCTGTGCCAGCAAATTTTGGGTGTTGTGCCAGTAAATTTCAATCTGGTAGGTTGGCAACACTGTGGTGGGGTAGGAGGATAACATTGGGGGAGAAGGGGAGCAGAGGCCCAAGATTCATCAGTCATAAAATTAAGAGAGAACCTGATAAGTTTTTAGTTCTATAATAAAAAAAAAATCTGCTATCGTGCTCCCCTATCACCACCCTGCTTCTTCCTGGAAGAAGGTTTCCTCACGGCTCACGTCCCCCCGTGGGGGGACGTGGGGGGGGGACGTGAGCCGTGAGGAAACCTTCTTCCAGGAGTCTTCATTACTTCTTAGTTTCTGTTTCATTAGAAACAGTTCCTGGCGGATGAGTAGTCCCCGAACGTTATAATGTCGATCTTCTTGAAGGACTTGGATTAAACACAATGTGGATTCATACACCTGAAAGATTAGACGGACCACCGGGAAGCAGCAACAACTCACAGGACCCCGGAATTACCTGCCCAGACAGGCGCCTCTGCGCTTTACCCCTGTGTGGGGTGGCGCTGTCCGGTAAGCAGGGTGGTGATAGGGGAGCACGTGTGATGCACAAAGAAAAGTATATGGACTTCACTCTATGGACACTTGTTGATTGTTAATTGTATCAATACCAGTGATTCTCAGTTTTTTTCACAAATTTTTTTCAGCAGTGTTTATGTATTTTATATGTTATTTTTTATAGCACTGGGGCACACCTAATCGGAAATTTAATACAAAGGGTACAGGGTAATATCATTAATAAGGACACAAAAAAGTCACTTCACATTTTTTCTTGTTTATTGTTATACACATTTTTTTACAACAGTTTGTTTTTTATCTCCAAATATTATTAATATTTTTATCAACACCAAGCACTTTATACTATATGGTTCAACAAATAGTTTATTGTAAAATATTTATAAGCCTATCTAGGGAAGCGCCAACCCAGCCCACAAAACATATGACATTTATACTCCCCACTAGGGAGTCACCACCGGGGGCAGCATACCCTGCTACTGTACCCAAGAAAATCCTGAGTGCAGTACATATCCATTTAAGTTATGCTCTCCCATTTATTTCCTAGATTACAGGTTCAATAGCGCCTTATTGATTGATTGTTGTTTCACTTACCTGCTGTCTATCTGACCATGGAAACCTAGGCTTCATTTGTTTCGCAGTGACTCGCCTCTAGTAGGTAAGTGCTGTTTTAAAATGTTGTACCTATGAGAGGTAGTCAGGTGTGACTATACCCATCTAGACTATAACGGCAGCCTGTCGCTTTATTAGATGTATAAGATACCTCTGATATATTATTGTTATTATCAAACACGTCCATAGTGTATTTTCATGGACCCATTTTTTTACCACCTCATTATAGCGGACATGTCCCCTCGTTTGCTCATTGTCCATCTTGCATGCGATTATAGTGCCAGCCCCAGACGACATGAGTATTTTGATGGTTTGTATTAATTTTGTCTGTTTATACCAGGGTTTCTCAACCAGGGTTCAGTGGAACCCTAGGGTTCCTCCAAAGGTTGCCAGGGGTTCCTTGAGCAATGGTCAATTTCTACCTCTCAGATAAATTCCCAATGACATCATTGATCTTTTTAGCTATCTGTAAGGGGTAATTCTTCCCAATGACCATTGCACTAATCATAAGTAGTAGACTGTTAATTTTTAGCAGGGGTTCCCCAAGACCGGAAAATTATTCCAAGGGTTCCTCACTGTTGAAAAGGTTGAGAAAGGCTGGTTTATATGGTTGTAATGCTTCTTTAATATATAAACTGTTCATGTTATATTTTCTGTCTACAGAATTTTTACAAGCTCCTGAAGAAGCGGACATCTGCGCAACATGTAGAGCATATGTAGAATTACTGTACAACTATAAGTTGCAGCACCAGCTCCAGGACTCCATTTTGGTGGTTCTGAGGCTATTGGATTGGATAACACTATAGATTGCACATAGAATGATTTTTATATGTTTCAAATATATAAAGTGTGTTATAAATAAAATGGGTTCATTTTATAAATTGGTGCCTATAAAGTCCATTTTTTCCCTCATCTGTAGTTCCAATATGTATAAATAGGACGTGGCACTTGGCTACTGCAGTGCAAACCCTTGATTGCTAAGCTTGTGCAATTTGTTTAGGTCCGAATTTCACTTTTACCGAATTTTGCAAAATCGGCAATTCGTACGAATTCTGAAATTTGAATTTCCGAATTTTCCCGGATTTTCGTTTTTCCGATCCGAAAATTCGGAAATTTGAGGTAATTCGGCAATTGTAGTAATTCAGAAATTCGTGGTAATTTGGCAATTGCAGTAATTTGGAAATTCTGAAATTTGCAGTAATTCGGCAATTGCGGTAATTGCAATAATTCGGAAATTCGGCAATCGGAAATTTGAAAATCCAAAAATTTTGAAAATAACAAAGAATATTTGAAATAACTAACTAATAAATAACTATTAAAATATAGGTATTGGAATTTCCATGAAAATATGGCTGTTAGTGATACAGTTCATAGTTAGGTAGCCCCATTTTCAAGGAAATTCCAATACCTATAATTTAATTGTTATTTATTATTTCAAGTATTCTTTCTTGTTCCTGAATTTTGGAAATTGGGAAATAAAAAAGAACATTTGAAATAAGAAATAACTATAAAATTAAAGGTAATGGAATTTCCTTGAAAATGTGGCTGTTAGTGAACTTAAATATGAAATTTGATAAATTTCATATTTAAGTTCACTAACAGCCACATTTTAAAGGAAATGCTAATACCTATCATGTAATAGTTATTTATTATTATTTCAAATGTTCTTTCTTATCTCCCAGTTTCCGAATTTCCAAAATTCGGAAATAAGAAAGAACATTTGAAATAATAAGTTATTATTTCAAATGTTCTTTCTTATTTCAGAATTTCCAAATTTTAAAATTTCGTCTTTTCGGCTGTTCCGATTGCCAAATTTCCAAAATTACCACAATTGCTGAATTACCACGGATTTCTAAATTATCGCAAATTTCCAAATCACCGCAATTGCCAAATTACCGTGAATTTCCGAATTGCTAAGAATTACCGAAGTTGGCGAATTTCCACATTTTTTAAATTTCCCTATTTCAAAATTTCCGAAAAAATAAAAAAATTAAAAAACTAAAACTAACACATTTTTCAGCCATGTACAAGTCTATGACTTGCCATCCCGGGTGAGTGCACTTAAACATTTATTCTTCCCCCAACTTATTGTAATAAATAACCATTTATTTAATATAATTTAAAACTTGTATAGAGAAACCAAAAATTTGAGTGATTGCAATTTTTTGATTGCCCAGACAGTGAGAGGGAGGGTGGACATAGCTGCCCATTCACATAATTCTGCATACAGTATATAATATAGGATAAAATCACAGTCATATAAACACATATTATCCAACTTACTCTGTGCTGGAATTCATGTTGTTCAGATTTATTTTCCTTCATGTACATTTCATGTAGAGCATTGGCCAGAACATATACAGCCCTGTATACATAGGAGGCCAGAGTTGTATAACAAGACAACAAGGATGAAACATCTATCTGTGCATCTGCCCAAGGTTTTAATTTCATTTTATAGGACATTTGAAAATAGCGATTTTTGATTTTATTTGGGGAAAAGCAGTGAAACTGATAAAGACAAAGATCTTCCAGCATGGGGTCATTTAAGAAGCTGGATAAGTTGACACCATCGGTATAAACATCCAGGTTTAGATTTTTTTCTTGTGGCCACAGAAATACGAAGCTGGGGTTAAATGGTACATCGTCCATTTTATGTGAATTCGTTAATAGAATCCATGATGGTGGGAAAATAAATGTGATATTTACTAAACAAGAGTATAAATGAAAAGCAAAATCATAAAAGTACATTACGGAAGTTCCGCACACTATGATAATCCCGGCTTGTGATTTCCTAATCATGATCCAGGTCCGACTATCACCTAACGCATTTGCTTTAAGTGGAATGATATAATCTGTGCAGATCCCATGTTCTCTCATCATCTTTCTCAGTTCTTGGGCCTCCTCATCACCGCTGCCATCCCATGATGTTATTATTCCAACCCAGTTCCACCCAAAATGTTGCAAAAATCTAATAATGGCTGAAAAACGGACCCAGTCATCTGGTGTCACACGGAATAAAGTTGGGTACAGTTTTCCATCACTCAGACGAGGGTGAGTGACTTGATAATTGATCTGGATGATATGTTGGGAAATATTTTAATGGGATGTTATCACTCAAACAATGAAATATGAGAAATATAATAAAAAAGATAAATAGATACCTCACATGTCACACTTTAAAATTGCGCACACTCGTGGAATGGCGCCAAACCTTAGTACTTAAAAATCTCCATAGGTGACGCTTTACGTTTTTTTATAGGTTACCAGTTTAGAGTTGCAGAGGAGATCTTGGGCTAGAATTATTGCTCTCGCTCTAATGTTTGCGGTGATACCTCACGTGTGGTTTGAACGTCATTTACTTAATGTATAAGCTTATCTGAGAGTTCCGAAAAAATGCGGATGGAGAGATGGAGTTACACTCTGCAGAGCTCAGTGAGAACTCCAAGAGCTGATTGGAGGGAAGGGACACACCCCTCTTCACATAGCACACAGAAACAGAGCTGAGGCTGTCAAACTGCTGGAGCTCCCTCCACTGTCACCATTTTTCTCTTGGTGTCAGGTCAGGAAAACTTGTCAGAAGTGACTTCAAATAAAGTTACTGATTCTAATAATACCACTAGATTAACATCGTTTACGCAAACATAATAATAGTGCACATTATTCCAAATAACTTAAAAAATTTGTTTCATGTGAATTTCATCATTATTATTATTCTTCGGGAGTTATATAGCGCCAACTGTTTTCTCAGCACTTTAAGGCAGGCATTACAGTTACAGTACAAGAGGAATCAGAGGACCCTGCTCATTAAAACTTACAATCTCACTTCTCACTTCACTTGTTCTGTTGCTGCATGGAGAGGAGCAAGGAGACTTCAGCTCCCGCCATGCTCCTCCAAAACTTGCTGCAAAGCCTCCTAGCTCTCGAAGTACCCCCTCCTACCTCCTCCCTCTTTCCTGGGGAAACACCATGGACTGCTTTGCGTAGTTGTGTAGCAATCCATGTACCAAACAGCCTCCTCCCCCCGGCTCTCAGGGGACACAGCACATGCTTCAGCCAACACGGCACCCGCTGCTTCTTCTCCTGAACTGTCTGCCGCACAAGCAACCGGATTTAGTCCCACCATTGGCCATACAGTGTTTAAACCCACTACTGCATCAAAGTACCCCATTTTCAGTGGGTCCCACACTAACCATAGAATGAAAGATCCCACTTCTTAACCATGGGAGAAATACACTCCTCTTTTTGGGAGAACTTAAAGTACTCCTCCTATAACTCAGGTGGACGGTGATTAGATGTACTGGTGGGGGGTGACGGGGTGCTCCTGTCAGGAACCATGAATCAGAACAAGACAGAAGTGCAGTAAAATCACACTTTTTAATAAAAAAGGTAAAATAATATAAACAAAGTAAACATGGTCAAAACAGGCTTTGGTAACCAGAGCGGATAGTCAGTGAAACAGGTGTCCAGAGATCAGTGAGGTCAAACAAACGGAATGCAGGGTCAGGAGCCAGGAGGAGAGTCAGCCGAGCAGGGTCTTGAATCCAAGAATCAGAAGGGAACATCAAACAGGCAAAGTCTTTAAAAAAAAACACAGCAGAGATTTGTCCAGACATGTTGACCAAGGCGAAGGCATCTGCAATCTGATCCAGGCAGTTTATTTAGCGGCAGAGTTGGCTTAACAAGGCAGGATATGGTCATCAGGTGAGACCCAGTGGAAGCTGAGACTGGCAATTAACCCTCAGCTGAGCAGCTTGCTCTGAGAAGGGAGAGCTGAGCCCAGCCCTGACAGCTCCATCCCAAGGGGTCTGGTCATGACCCATATAACAGACAAACAAAGACCCCCGTTTTTGATTATTTGATTATCATGTTCATGTGCTGTAAATAGCCTTGTAGGATTTAAATTACATTTTTGTATGTGTGTGCTGTAATATTTTGCTCTGTTTGTACGGTCTTATAGCAGTACCATCTTTAATGTGATGCATAATCAGGGTGTGCCCCCCAAGTCTTTGTTTGTCTGTTATATGGGTCCTGACTAGATCCCTTGGGATGGAGCACCCCATCATCCCCCACAAGTACTTCCAATCCGTGTCCACCTGAGTTATAGGAAGAGTCCTTTTAGTTCTCCCATAAAGAGGAGTGTATTTCTCCCATGGTTGAGAAGTGGGATCTTTCATTCTATGGTTAGTGTAGGACCCACTGAAAATGGGCTACTTTGACGCAGTAGTGGGCTTAAGCATTGTATGGCCACATAGTGTGACCAAATTCCCATATTTGCTTATCATGTTCAAGTGCTTTAAACAGCTTTGTAGGATTTAAATGACATTTTTATATGTGCGTGCTATGATATTTTACCCTGTTTGTATGATCTTATAGCAGCACCATCTTTAATGTGATGCATAGTCAGGGTGTGCCCCCCAAGTCTTTGCCCTATAAAAATAAGTGGCCCCCAGATACCAACCACAATGTTTAAGTACCCTGCTCATTCACAAGAACATGGAAACACTATATAAGCACACCAGACAAGTTGTTAATAAAAATAAGTTTAGCAATGATATCACCCAAGCAATTTTGTATATAACTTTAGACTTGTCTTTTCAGCTGTTAGAAATGTAAGCAGCTTTGGTTCTGATTGTGCCAGGCCCCCACAAAGATTTGGTTGGGTTTTTAGGTCGTTTGGGCTCTCCTAAGCAAAGGGGTCCCCTTGCATTTATGCTGGAGATGGTGTTATTGCCCCTGTCCAAAGCGTGATCCCACCAGGGGTGGACTAGGGGGTTCCCACTGCCCATATATGGATCAGCTAGAGTTCTCGGTTCATTAACCCCTATATCAGGTCCGACCTCTCTTCCCACCTCCCCCCCCTTTTTTTTATCCCCCTAGCCTGGTCTTAGTGATGGCCTAAGACCTTAGTTAGGGCCAAAAGTTAGGGCCAAAAGAGGCACTGTCTTTTCTCTTAACGTTACTTTATACTGCTTATGTTTGTATATTTTTATTTGGATGCTTTGGGATTATTCCTTTTTTATGTGTTTTTTCTCTTGTTAAAATCTAATAAAATTCTTGAAAAACCAAAAAAAAAGTAAGTTTAGCAATGAAAAACCATCATAAATCACACTGATTGCCGACCTGCCGAATGAAAAAAGAGCCAACCATCAAGATGATCTCCTCTGTACACTACTTTTTGCTAAATGACATTCCCAGCTGACAGATGAATGCAATTAAAGGTGTCGGGTGGTGGCCTCCAGCTACCTAGGAACCACCCTTATTAATGGTATTAATACTGCTACTAAATGTATCATTTCCACTGTAGCCGGAGTTTCAGTTGATCCCATTACGTTTTCCCATTCGCCAAACACTGAACAGACAAAATTTATGTTTCAATAAATTTTTATTGGTATATATTGACATACAAAGAATAAAGAACGTCAAAGATAAACAAAAGCATCGTAAACAATGCTTATATTAGAAAATCAAAAAACATAGGAATATAAAGCAATAGATGATTGCAATTACATAGACAGCTTAAGGACTTTTTGCAGATCATGGTTGGGTGATGACAATGAACATGTCACAAAACATAGCTATGGGAGTTTCCCCCGCCCCCACCCTGCACACCTATTGGGAACATTTTGTGCCCTGGGTGTTGGTGGGAACCCCCGTCTCTACTTCTTCTCAGTTATGTAAACTGAAGAGTCCATTGTCTGAGTCGTTTATTACAATAATTAAAAGGGACAAAGGTATATCAGGAACATCTCTATTGTTTAGGGTAGGTAAATGCATACCAGGTTGACCATGGAGACCATAACATAACAGCCTCTTCATATCTGCCTTGTGAGCGAGCAAAGCTGAGTTGGTATGTGGAGTTTGGACGAGCTCTATTATGTCATTTATAGATGGGGACATTGGGGTATTTCCATAGTTTAGCCATGGAGTTCCTGGTGGCTAAAAAAATGTGTGTTATCACTGCTCTCAAGTTGAACGGAATATCTGTTCTCCCAATATTCAGGATTGCCAGTCCAGATGAGAGGGTATGTTAAACCCTGCAATTTTAGATATTAGTCGAAGATTTTCGGCCAAAAGATAGAAAGTTTGCCACAGGACCAGAAGATGTGGAATAAGCTTCCTATTTGACCGCAATGTCTCCAACAGAGCGGGAAGGTGGCGGAATGGAATTTGGAGATTCGATGGGTTGTAAGGTACCATCGAAGCATCAGTTTAGTGGACAATTCCCACAGGCCTACACACTTGGAGACTGAGTGGTTCGTACTGTATTTATAGCTATCTGCCAATGGTCTTCCGGGAAAGATTCTCCCAGATCTTTTTCCCCTGCCAGGTGAGCTGGGGACTTAGTAAAGTTTGTTTTGTCGTTTAGGCTAGTATAGAGTTTTGAGATACCTCCTTTTATGGGTATGCTAGGTTTTAGAAAGTTGGCTATTTTTGAGGGGATCATGTGCTTAATATGGGGAATTTTGCCTAGGAGAGATACTATACGTAGATATGTAAACTATCCTATGCACAGAAGATTGTATTCTACGCTCAGCAAGGGGAACGGTTTGAGGACCTTATTTCCAAATAGATCCGATACATTTTGGATACCTTTTGATGCCATCTAGTTAAGGATACATCTGGAATGAGATTACTCAAGGTCGACAGTGGAATAGAGATTTCGGTCAGGAAATCCTGTCCTTTTGTCTGAAGTGTGAACTCTTCCCATGCGAGTATTGTAGCCCTGACTGTGCGAGAAATATTATCAGGCAAAATTGGGGTATCCTCTCTCTCTCCAATTCTCCCCATAGTGTGGTGTGTGGTTTAGTAAACCATTGTTTGCTTTGTGCTAGATTTGCATCTAGGTAATAGTCACATATATTTACCTGTCCTATACCTCCAGCAGTTTTGTGTTTGGTAAATTTGCTAAATGCACAACAGACTTTCCTCCCTTGCCATAGGAAGAAGTTGATTATGGACTGCAGTGTTTTAAAGTATGATTTTGGGGCTGGGATTGGGACTGTTCTAAAGATATATAAAATTTGTGGGAGTATTTGCATCTTGAATGCCGCAAGGTGGACAAACCAGGACAGTTCATATTGGGCCAGTTTTGTGAGGAGCTCTTTAATTTTCCCTAGACAGGGTAGAAGATTAGCACAGTAGAGTTATGTGGTAGATTTAGTCAGTGTTATACCAAGATATGGTATTCCCTTGTCTTTCCAGAAAAATGGGTATTCTTTTTGTAAGTGTTTCTGGTCTGTTCATCTATACCCAATTCTAAGATATGGGATTTCGTTTCATTCACTTTGTAGTATGAAATGCTGTTGAAGTGTTGCAAGGACTGATACACTGTGTGAGTCTTTTGCTTTTGTTAGTATTAAAATAATATTGTCTGCAAACAGACTTATGACTTGTTTCTGACGCCCCAAGGATACCCCAGATATATGCGGATGCTGTCTGATGAGGGATGCAAATGGTTCCATTAGGAGGTTAAATATCAAGGGCGACAGTGGGCAGCCCTGTCTAGTTCCATTTGTAATATGTATCCACACTAGATTATGGAAAGGGACATTTGTGGGTTGCTCTGTTTAAATATACAGACATAGATATTCCTCTTTGTTTTTGCAGTACGGCCAGCACTTTGGTGCTTGTCGTATGTCATCCAGTCTCATATGCTGATCCTGGCTCCAACAGCTGTCTCTGATATTATATCTTACCTACTGACTAGGTATTTGTATCAAAAACGTAGTAAAAAAATGTGTAAAAATCCGCGCAATCTGAGTTTAGTAACTACCCAGCTAATAATGGACATAAATATTCAGCAGCTGTGCACAAGGTCATACATCAGAACAAACCCCAAAAGACACAATAGAAAAAAGGTGCAGCGCTAGTTCAATCAATCAACAGTCTAATTAGTCACTACATCCAGGGAATGATAGGTGCTCAAGGATGAAATCACACAGGAAGAAAGTCCCAATCCGTGTCAGGGAGGAAACAAAAACACTCAGGTGCCACTCAACACCCCTGCCAATATACTCTTACCAGAGAGCATGCGACCCCCTGATAAGAGTGGTCTAACACGCTTTGTTTACAAGTATGGATGGTCTCCTTCCTGCTGCTGCAATCAGGTAGTCTCCCCTCCTGCCGCTGCAAACACTAACGACTCTTGTTCCCACTGAGGATACCTCCAAATCGCTCAAGTGGACGGCTCACCCAGAAAGGATATACAGACCCACTCGGCAGGTGAACTCGCTAAACCTCCATAGGAGTCACCCTTGTTCTCAGCAATCACAAACGTCGCCGTCCTCCCCTCTGATGGACTAACGTCGTCGTCCTTCCTCTGGTAGGTATGAACATTTGTTTCGCACAATCTGGTGAGAATAGTCCCCCAGCGTACGAGAGACCATTCTCATATAACCGTCCCCACAACTCACCGTGGACTCACAAAAACAAAGGAGGGACTGTGCCTAACCCTGAAAGAAGGACACACTAAAGTAGGAACTCGTGGATAGTAAGGGACCTACATCACTGATTAATCTGACAACTAACTAACTTGATCGCGACGTGGAAAAAAGATAACACAGAAAACCCCAAACAAGACTACATACTGGAACACGTGTCGACGACTTATAAATACAG
>BLSH010029916.1:726291-745256 GCA_018402905.1 Glandirana rugosa
ACCAAGACCTTCTGTAGCATGGACTCTATCTGACTCAGCATGTCTGGTTGAATAGGCCTAGCCCTGGGGGAGCTCGCAGGGGTGGCAGAGAGTTCGTAGTCAGACTCACCCTCATCTGGATGTGGCAGGGGTTTCATCCGGGGAGATCTCTGAGAGCCTGAGCGGCGCGGCGTGTCCGGCGCCATCTTGACCGAGGCCCGCGCCAGGACCTCGCGTATGGAGCGGGCCTTGGGCTTCGGTTTGGAGTGGACCAGAACCATCCCAGTTGGTCCTGAGTGGTCCGGAGTGTGCCCGGAGGTGTTATGGGTCGGCGGGAGCCGAAATGCTGCGGAGGGCTCCTGTGTCTGCGGCCGTCTCTCCCCCTCAGATGCGGAGCTCTACAGCGGCACGTCCGACATGTAGGGCTTCGCGCATGCGCCTCCGCCGATTCATGGCATTTTAATAAACCATTGTGGTTTTACATTATGTGGCGATCCTTTTCTTCCTCTATATCACAATTGTGAGTGACCAATAAGAAAACAAAGTGCATTAAAGACCAGGGAATACCCTTCAAGCAATTTGCAGGTCGTTTCCTTGGATGGATCCCTCCTGATATTTATACACATGAGCCTCCTATAATGTAGAGTCTAGACATCTGGTAAACTCACATTTTGTATCCTATCACGGTGGAAGCTGTTCTGAGTGGGACCTGTCCTGTTAAACTGCTGTATGGTCTTGGCCACCATGCTGCAGCTCAGGTTCAGGGTCTTGGCCATCTTCTTATAGCCTACGCCATCTTTATGTAGAGTAACAATTCTTTTTTTTTTTCCAGATCCTCAGAGAGTTCCTACTTTACATTGTAGCAAAGTGTCATTTCTTCAGCGTTGTCACATGAAAAGATATAATAAAATATTTACAAAAATGTGAGGGGTGTACTCACTTTTGTGAGATACTGTATGTATGTAACTGGTGTGGGTACAAAAATGGGTGAAATTCCATTTGGTGGTGTTCATTTCTCTCCGAATATCTGCCAGTGCCTGCTGAAAAATCAGCCTAGCGATTTTGAGGCTACTTTTAGGAGGATGAGTGAGCTGGGAGCTTAGACATCTTGATTTATCTAATCCCTGGTCAAAGGCCATTTTCAAGTCCCCCCATAGATAACAAAACCCCCCCACTAGAGGACCCAAGGTCCGGAAAATTGCCTGAAAAAATTGGGCTTGGCCCTGATTGGGTGCATAATGAGAGACAAAGGAGTATAGTTGATCATCTAGAAACCATTTCAACAGTATGAATTTGCCCTCAGGGTCTCTATGTTCCAGCTGAGGCGTGAACCTGCAGTCTTTAGAATGGCCACCCCTCTGGTTTTATCATGTGCGTTGGCCAGAAAGAATGTTGGGTATTTGGCATGTATAAATGAGGGGTTGTATGGTTTTGGGAAATGTGTTCCTTGTAGTAGAATGATGTATATTTTTGGGAGTGGTAATATTGGAACATTTTGTGGCATTTCGCTGGGGTGTTTAGCCCCTGCGTATTGTGGGAAGCAATACGCAAGGAACGAGTGGGCACATGATCACAGGCCATGGAGCAAATGGGATGGGATCCAGTCCACTGTCACTTACCCAGAAACTCTGCAGGAACCGGACAGCAGGCCTGGTCCTACAATCACGAAAACCAATGAGTAGGCTAGAGGACTTCTGCTGGTTGGCTAGAAATGAAAAGAAATTAGCAGTAAAACTAAAGAAATGATAGAGAAAGTACAAAGAAGAGACCGTTAAGAGCCCAAAGAGGTAGGAGGTAACCAGCTCCTCACTGCCATTGCTGCCAATGTAGTTAAGTGTAGTATCATCCTCAATTTGAGAGGATGAAGTCCTACCATGTGGACTTAGAAAAAACAAATTCAAGGTATGAGGGAGTGCACGGAGGCCACCCCAATTACAGCGCAGCCCTAAACATAAAACCATATAAATGATTAGCGTATTAACAACCACAACTCAACATGCAAACGGAAGAATTACCCTGCTGCTATGGGTGGGGGGTGTATGGTGAGGTATCAGGGCATGATAGGGGGGGGAAATTCAGGGAAGAAGACAGAGAGGGAATGGAGGGAAGGCAGGAGGAGGGGGTTGGGGATGGAATGCAAGGCTATGATAAGTGACCTCAGTTCTGTAGACTGTCAAAATGTTACATCAGTTAAGCGAGCACAAGGCGACCGTGAAAGGACATTGCCAGACCCCCAGGCTAAGCCTGAACAACCGGAATAGCATCTGCGGCTAAGTGCTGTGAACAAGGCTTATTGCAGAAACACATCTGCTACTGTCTGTATACTCACTGGGATGGCAAAATAAAAAACAGTTTGAGGTCTATGGAGTTGCCAGCTGTCTTTTGTGCAGACTATATTGTCTTTCAGTGGATGGGAGGACACCACAGCTTGAGCACCCAAACTACAACTTTCTCTCACAGGGCATGTGCATTACACAAATTACATCCCAAAATACATTCTGCTACTCCTCCTGAGTATGGCGATACCACATGTGTGAGACTTTTTTTTACAGCCTAGCCACACACATAGGCCCAACATGCAGGGAGCAGCACCAGGTATTCTAGGGAAAAAAATACACATTTAATTTCTCGACTATCTTTTTCATTTTTGAAGGCCGTGGAGCACCAGGACAATAGAAACACCCACAAAATGACCCCATTTTGGAAAGCAAACACCCCAACACATAATCTGAGACAAAATGAGTCTTTTGAACAATTTTTTTCACAAGTTTTTGGAAAACGTACAAATAAAATGAAAAGTGTTTTTTTATACAAAGATATTTGTAACACATACCTTGTACATACCATAAATTGCACCCCAAAATACATTCTACTACTTCTCCTGAGTATGGCGATACCACATGTGTGAGACTTATACACAACCTGGCCACATACAGAGACAGAACATGCAGGGAGCACTGTCTGATGTTCTAGGGACATACATTTCAAATCTAATTTCCTACCTATTACACTTTTGTGAGGCTCTGCAGGACACTGATAGGCACTATAGTGGCATGGATGTGGCATGGATAAGCACTGATGTGGCACAGATGATCACAGATGTGGCATGGATGTGGCATGGATGTGGCATGGATGAGTACCGATGTGGCATGGATGTGGCACGGATGAGCACTGATGTGGCATGGATGAGCACTGATGTGGCATGGATGAGCAACTGATGTGACGTGGATGTAGCACAGATGAGTACTGATGTGGCAAGAATGAGCACTGGTGTGGCATGGAAGTGGCATGGATGAGTACTGATGTGGTATGGATGGTGCACGGATGAGCACTGATGTGGCATGGATGTGACACAGATGAGTACTGATGTGACATGGATGTGGCATGGATGAGTACTGATGTGGCATGAATGTGACACGGATGAGCACTGATGTGGCATGGAAGTGACACAGATGAATACTGATGTGACATGGATGAGGCATGGATGAGTACTGATGTGGCATGGATGTTGCACGGATGAGTACTAATGTGGCATGGATGTGGCACGGATGAGTACTGATGTGGCATGGATGTGGCATGGATGAGCACTTATGTGGCATGGACGTGGCACAGATGAGTACTGATGTGACATGGATGTGGCACGGATGACCACTGATGTGGCATGGATGAGGCATGGATGTGGCACAGGTGAGTACTGATGTGGCATGGATGTTGCATGGATGAGTACTAATGTGGCAGCGGATGTGGCTTGGATGAATACTGATGTGGCATGGATGTAGCATGGATGAGCACTGATGTGGCATGGATGTGGCATGGATGAGCACTGATGTGGCATGGACATGGCACAGATGAGTACTGATGTGGCATGGATGTGGCACGCATGAGCACTGATGTAGCATGGATGTGGCACGGATGAGCACTGATGTGGCATGGTTGTGGCACGGATAAGTACTGACGTGGCATGGATGAGTACTGATATGGCACAGATGAGCACTGATGAAGCATGGCTGGCCATGGATGAGGATGGTCTGGCATGGATGGGCATGGCTGGGCATGGATGAGCATGACATGACACTAACAAGCCAGGAAAGTACAAATACCCCCCAAATGACCCCTTTTTGGAAATCAGACATTCCAAGGTATTTTATAAAAGGCATGGTGAGTTTTTTGAAGTTGTCGTTTTTTCCCCCACAATTCTTTTCAAAATGATTATTTCTCTCACAGGGCATGTGCATACCACAAATTACACCCCAAAGCACATTCTGCTACTCCTCCTGAGTATGGCGATACCAAATGTATGAGACTTTCTTTACAGCCGAGCCACATACATAGGTCCAACATGCAGGCAGCACCGTCAGGTATTCTAGGAACATAAATTACACATTTAATTTCTTTTGCACTTGTGAAGGACCTGGAGCACATGGACAATGGAAGCGCCCACAAAATTACCCCATTTTGGAAAGCAAACACCCCAACACATAATCTATGAGACATAATGAGTCTTTTGAACATGTCAATTTTTTTCACAAGTTTTTTGGATAACGTGGAAAGAAAATTAAATCTTTATTTTACACAAAGTTGTCCATGTATAAGATATTTCTAATACATAGCTTGTACATACCACAAATTACACCCCAAAATACATTCTGCTACTTCTCCTGAATATGGCGATACCACATGTGTGAGACTTATACACAGCCTGGCCACATACAGAGACAGAACATGCAGGGAGCACTGTCTGATGTTCTAGGGACATACATTTCAAATCTAATTTCCTACCTATTACACTTTTGTGAGGCTCTGCAGGGCACTGATAGGCACTATAGTGGCATGGATGTGGCATGGATAAGCACTGATGTGGCACAGATGATCACCGATGTGGCATGGATGTGGCACGGATGAGCACTGATGTGGCATGTATGAGCACTGATGTGGCATGGATGAGCAACTGATGTGACATGGATGTAGCACAGGTGAGTACTGATGTGGCATGAATGAGCACTGGTGTGGCATGGAAGTGACACGGATGAGTACTGATGTGGCATGGATGAGGCATGGATGTGGCACAGGTGAGTACTGATGTGGTATGGATGTTGCATGGATGAGTCCTAATGTGGCATGGATGTGGCATGAATGAATACTGATGTGACATGGATGTAACACGGATGAACACTGATGTGGCATGGATGTGGCATGGATGAGCACTGATGTGGCATGGACATGGCATGGATGAGTACTGATGTGGCATGGATGAGTACTGATGTAGCATGGATGTGGCATGGATGAGCACTGATGTGGCATGAAAATGTCACGGATGAGTACTGATATGGCAGGGATGTTGTACGGATGAGTACTAATGTGGCATGGATGTGGGACGGATGAGCACTGATGTGGCATGGATGAGGCATGGATGAGCACTGATGTGGCATGGATGAGCAACTGATGTGGCATGGATGTAGCACGGATGAGTACTGATGTGGCATGGATGAGCACTGTTGGGGCATAGATATTTCAGGGATGGGTACTAATGTGGTATGGATGTGGCATGGATGAGTACTGATGTGGCATGGATGTTGCATGAATGAGCACTGATATGGCATGGATGTGGCACGGATGAGCACTGATGTGGCATGGACATGGCACAGATGAGGACTGATGTGGCATTGATGTGGCATGGATGAGTACTGATGTGGCATGGATGTGGCACAGAGGAGTACTGATGTAGCATGGATGTGGCACGGATGAGCACTGATGTGGCATGTATGTGGCAAGGATGAATACTGATGTGGCATGGATGAGGCACGGATGAGTACTAATATGACATGGATGTGGCACGGATGAATACTGATGTGGCATGGCTGGGCATGAATGAGGATGGCTGAGCATGGATGAGCATGGCTGGGAATGGATGAGCATGGCTGGACATGGCTGGGCATGGATGAGCATGACATGACACTAACAAGCCAGGAAAGTACAAATGACCCCTTTTTGGAAAGCAGACATTCCAAGGTATATAGTAAGAGGCATGGTGAGTTTTTTGAAGTTGTCGTTTTTTCCCACAATTCTTTGCAAAATGGTTATTTCTCTCACGTGGCATGTGCGGATACATGACTTCCCTCTGCTGGCTGCCTGACATCATTGGGGAATCTCAGCCCCTCCTGCTTCTGTTCTTAGATCGACGAAGGAGAGCAGAGGAAGATCACATAACTGCACAGATAACACCACCGATTGTGGAAGGAAGTTCCACATCCTTACCCTTCTAACAGTAAAGAAGCTCTTACACAGTTTAAACCTTTTTTATCCAACTTCATTGAGTGGCCCCATGTCCTTTTGAGCAACCTGAGACTGAATTGTTTTCTCCCTATGCTAGAATTACCATTTACATATTTACACTGTTTGTTAGAGCTGGCGGTGGCCTATCCATTGATAATAGCCGATGCCCCTCAGAAGTCGCTCGGCCTCTATCACAAGCAGTGGGACGGGATGACCCCCCTGTGCGCTGCCTTTCACCGATCTGACCAGGTCTAATTCTTTTTTTTTTTTATCAAATAATCTTTTTATTTTTATGAAAGCATTACATATACAACAAACATTATACGTACATCCACATATAACCCCCGTGCCCCCAGTGCAAAAAAAAAAAAGAGAAAAAAAAAGCATCAGTTTTAAGATTATTGCTCTCCCCACTCCCCCAGTACCATCCCCCTCATCCCATATAGATTATTCTTTTCCTATTATCCATGCAAATACCCCCATTGTTGGTCAATCTAAGTTCCCTGATATTACCTTCCATTTTCCCCAGACCTTTCCAAATTTTTCTGGCCATGATCTGTGCCAATATGTGTATTTTTCTCTAATCGTAATAATATCAACTTTCTGCTTCCATTCAGCACTTGTAGGTGGGTTTGGGGACATCCATCTTTGGGCTATAAGTTTATGTGCCTGATATAGGATCCTAAAGATCAGTATATAGTCTTTAGATAAACGCAAGGATGCCTCCACCATACCCAAGAGACACATGTTTGGGGCATCCAATAAATCTACTCAAAAAATGAGTTTTACTGTCTCTATGATATCAAACCAGTACCGGTGTAATTTAGGGCATCTCCATAGCATTTGGATCAGGTTGGTCGGGTCCTCCTTGCATTTAGGGCACTTTGAAGACTCTCTACGACCCCATTTAAACAGTTTCTCTGGCATGTGATATGTTCTGTGCAAGATAAATAATTGAGTCAATCTTTGTTTTGGTGATAGCGAGACCAAGGGAATGGCATCTAATGCCACTTTGCATTGGTCGTCTGATATCTGACCTAAGTCTTTTTTCCAATATTTTCTTGAGGGTATAGTATAGCCATCTTGACGTTTACGTTGCAAGATACTATATGTTTTAGATATAAACCCTTTTTTTATCTTGCTGTTAAGCATTTTTAAAATAGAAGTAATGTTGTTGTACATTAATGGGTGGGTATGGGCCTGCATGTGTATAGCATGTCGTAATTGTAAATATTGAAAAAATCTATGATTAGGAATTCCATATTTACGACTTAGTTGCTCAAATGTTTTTAAATTATCATTTTCGAATAATTGGTGCATATGCAATATCCCTTTAGTCTTCCATAAGTCAAATCCCTCCAACTTTTTCACTTCCCCGTAGTTGAGATTATTCCATATTGGGGTTATTAAGTTAAAACCTCCAGCCCCTATTGATAATTTTATCTTCTGCCAGATTTTTTCAAGAAGTCCCCCTGTATGTATCTTCCATTTACGGGATAGGATGCATGTTTCTAGTAATGATGTTAGGGGATAATTCTCGTATCTAGGTAAGAATAGGCCCTGTATTGGGTCAAAGCATGTTCTTTCAGTCCAGCCCATCAGGTGTTGTAGTTGGGAGGAATTAAAATAATTTTTTGGATGTGAAATTGCCAGACCACCTGCGTCTATAGCATTAGAAAGTCTAGTTTGATGCATCCATGAATCAAACCAGGTCTAATTCTAGCAAAAGACCTCCTCTGTAACTCTAAACTGGTAACCCTGAAAGCTTTTAAACGTTGCCTATGGAGATATTTAAGTACCGTAGTTTTTTTCCACGAGTGCGTGCAATTTTAGACCGTAGGTATCTGTTTACTAGGCGTAACATCATCTTTCACAGTATGAAAAAAACTGGGCTAACTTTACTGATTTCTTATTTTTTAATTCAGTGAATTTTTCCAAAAAAATTGCATTGAAAAGACCACTGCACAAATATTGTGTGACAAAAATATTGCAACTACTGCCTTTTAATTCTGTAGGGTCTTTGATAAAAAAATATATATCATTTTTAGGGGTTCTTAGCAATTTTCTAGCAAAAAAGAATGATTTTAACTTGTAAACAACAAGTGTCGAAAATAGGCTTGGTCCAGAAGTGGTCAATGTGTGTAGCTTTTCCTCATAACTGAGGTCCCCCAGCCCCCTTATTAGTGTAGCGGTGTCCCCAACCCCTAAAGGCCTAGTGGTGACCCCAGAGTCAGGGAGAGCTAACATCCTTCCTCGAAGTGTGGGTTATTAGGCATGGTGGCTTTAACGCAAGTTGGAAACATGGGTGCCAGTCACTTTTGGATGCAAGAAAAAGAGATTTATTGTCTCCTAACAGAACTGGTGGAGAGAGGGTTAGGGCCAAGACACCCTTAGGCAGACGCAATAGCAATTGGCAGACTCCAAGGCAAAAATAATAATAGGCAGACAGCTATACAGGTAGAGGGCCTTTAAGATGGTTGCAGAAACTGTGTTTGTAGAGCTGCTGTCTCCTATGGCAACTGAACTTTCAACAGTCAATATAGATCTGTACATGTAACTCACAGTAACCCATTATAGTTTTTGTCTCACATCTCACAGTGTCCTACTGTAGATCTTCACTCACTCAGCTCCTGGGCTCCAACTAGACTTTCGAGCCACCGTGGATCCCCTGAGCTTTTCCACCGCTAACCCGCTGTATATTCCACAAGCGTCACCCCTGCTAATCCGCTGGGTCCCTGGCGCTCTGTTGAAGCTTTCCCACTTCTTCACCATCCCCGGCTGGTGAAAAGACTGCTCTGGTACTTCTTCAGACTTCCATAAACTGGCCTCTGATAACAGGAGTGTTTGTCCCTTAGTGGCGACTGCTACCCCTTTACCAATATCACATTACAAACACGGTCCAATGCCCGGTGGATGTAACCCTCCTTGGATGGGAATATCCCATGCGGAACTACAAAAGCAAAGAAAGGGAAGGCACAAACCCCCAGTGCATTATCCGAGTAAGAACTGAATTTATTGATTGAAAAATCAATAAAATGCATGCTCACAAATGTGCATAAGTATACAGCAAGTACATAGAAGGATGACATGAGGTAGAACATCCAAGTGTTTCTGCAGCCCCACATATGCACGCTAACAAGTTTTGGGGCGCACCCCCTTTTACACAGGTAAGCACAGCTCTGAAAAAAGGGGGTGCACCCCCAAAACTCATTAGCGTGCATATGTGAGACTGCAGAAACACTTGGATGTTCTACCTCATGTCATCCTTCTATGTACTTGCTGTAAACTTATGCAATTGTGAGTATGCATGTTTTTTTTTTATCAATAAATTATGTTTTTACCCGGACAATGCACTAGGGGTTTTTGTAGTCCCACTACTTTTGGTACTGCTGACCCCAAATTGCTGCGATTGCTTTTAATAACATTTCACCATAAGCTTGTGGATTTTATACATTTTCCTGTGGACTTTTAAATTTGCGATTACCAATAAAGATACACCCTGTGATAGAGGGTATTCACACTACGGAGAGCCCCCTCCTTTTTATTCATTATGGAAATTTGGAGCCACATTCCCTGGAGCATGTGTGTCAGGATGAGCACATAGCCGGCTGGATATACCGCATTGGATTGTGTGACGCTCCTTCACCTCGCGAAGATCTGCCGACCCCCCAGGATTGTGTGACGGGCCCAGTCTGGAGAAGGACGACCCTCCCACCCCTCATATATATATTCAGGCGCAAATATATCCAGCATCTGGTAAGCCTTGATTTCTTCTGTTTTTGGATTGACCGGATATTTACATATTATTTACTACGGTTCACCATGTCGATAACCACCATCACCTTTCAAGCACCTTAACAACTTACATTTTTTATATTTGGATTTTTTTGTTTTTTTGGACTGTTTTGCCACTTATACACATAGATTGGACGATTTGTCATTGTTTTGCACTCTCTGTGGAGCATATCCCCTTAGAACTTCCAACAAGTCTTCATATGACTCAACACTTTGTTCTTCACTATTTTTACAATACAATCTTTTTAGATATGCTATAATTGATTTTTAATAACACTTATGAAGTCACTATTGTTTTTCACTGTTAACACATTTTATGGATGTATAAGTCTATTTTGTTAGCTGACATATTTTCAATGCATTCAATATTTGTAGAGACTGTTGAGCCCAGGTCTCCATAATTGAGGGTATCTAGCGCCATTTTATAATTTATTTGTCCTTTTCACGATTAAGTTTGGTCGTAGTATGGCAGCTTTCTCTCTAGCATAATCCTCACCTTAGAGCCTAGCGCGGTCTTACTCTTTCTATATAGTGTATATCCCTAAGTTTTCCCCAGGCTGGCTTGATAAGTAGAAGATCATACACAGAAGCTATTAAATGACAGCACATCTCTCTCTTTCTCTCATGGCAATGATTGAATTATCTCGATTTTCAGTGGATCCATAACTACATACATGACATGGTTATTTATCAGAAATCCCAGCATGGCCTGAAGACAAAATATGATGGAAGCCAAATGTATTCATTGTATATTAGTGCAACACAGACTGTAACCAAATATTGAGAAAATGAGTAAAACATCACTAGCAACAGCTGTAAATGTTCATAAAATATTACAGTGACAATGAAGAATCATAATTTCTCTTAGTTGAGTTATACAGAGAGAAAAGATTATAAAAAGAGACTTACTGCTCACATCTGTAAAAGTCTGGGGAACGAGTAAAAGCAGAATTTCGAAAACCAGGACGCATGGCACCTTGGCTGTTCATGTGAGCAGAGACTAATCCTCCAATAATGACATCTCCTTCCTTGTAATATTCATACTCAAACATTGGCATTACCATAGTAAGTCTACAAGGAGAGGCCGATCTCCGAGTCCATACGACTCCATAGTATGTGATGGAAAGGATGAGTATCAGCGGGTAACAGACACAGAAGAGTGGAGAACATTTCATGGCACACAGCAGATCTTCTCAGTCACCGGCAGCTCTGCCCAGGAGGAGGCACAATCACCAGAACTTTATACACTTCGACTGACACCGATTTACACTACAGAACAAAGAACAGAAGAATAATAACTTCAGTCTGAAAATATGAAATCTATATCAGGCAGTGGAACTGGACTAATAAAGTTGGTTTATTTCTTTATTTTTATATCCAGTACACTTTCAGTAGTTAGATAAAATTCTTAATTTTCAATATTCAGTATACTTCCCAAATAAATATTTTTTTATGGTAATAAAATGGCATTTTTTACATTGCGGGATGGAATGTGAATGTCCAATACGAGTGAATGAGTCATTCATAATTCACTCTGATTTGTTTTGTTTTTGAACCTCAAATTCATCCTGCTAGCAAAAATCAACAACAAAAATTGGTAAATCAGTCAAATGAGTTCCTATGGTGTTGAGGGAGTTTGGGGTAACATGCTGATTCAGCATCTGTATAAGGAGTTACTGAACTTCATAGCACCCCATTGTACAGGATTGGAAGATCATTTCTGCAGTCTTTCATTTGGAATGGGAAGTGGGTTTGAAATTCTCTAACAGGGACAAAGCACTAAAATATTGAACTATTGTCTATACCAGGGGTCTCCAAACTTTTCAAACAAAGGGCCAGTTTACTGTCCTTTACACTTTAGGGGCTGGATTGTGGCCAGTGGGGGTAGAAAATGGCCCGGGCCCAGCATCAGTGAGAATAAACACAGGCTCAGTGTTGGTGGTTTAGGTGGAATAGGTCCCCATCATTGGTATGATTTGAAGAAATAGTGCCCCACTGTTGTTGTCAGTGGGAGGAATAGTGCCTCATATCATTTGGAGCAATAGTACCCCAAGGGCCGGATGAAGGCTAGCAAAGGGCCTTATCTGGCTTTCGGGCCACAGTTTGGAGACCCCTGGTCTATACTGTACAAATATGGGTTCTCATTGCTGTCTATGCCCTTGTAGGAGAGATTAAATGTCTCTTTATGTTCCAGTCAACGTGATCACCAAGGCAGAAAATAAAGGTAAATTTCCCCAACTGAAATTCAGTCAGGATTAAAACATAAAAGGGTGCATATATGGGACGGAACGTGGCAGATTCCAGGCACAAAGCCTGGCAGAGACAATGCACTGGGACCAGTGGTTTGACAAACAGAGCCTACTATAGGGTTCCTGGGTTGGGCCAGGGAGATGAGCTGGCCTGGTGTTCCCCCTACATCTCTTCTACTCCTTTTCTTTCTGTTCTCTTTAATCTACGTTTTTTCTTTTTCTTATATCTTCATTACTTTGTGCAGTGTCAGACCTTTCTGTCTAGATCATCTCTTTGGATATGGGATTGACAGAAATCTTCTATAATGTTGGGAATTTTGGTACAAATAATACTCACTCAATACTTGGTTGTTGATTAAGTTTTATTGTTAAGTACGGGCTTTTATTAGTAATTAGTGATACAGTCATATCGGTTATACAGTATATTGTGATATGGGGTATATTTAGCTCAGTGGTAGAGTCCACGACAGTCAGCACTTTGTTTTAAGAGCGTTAAGCCCGTTTTTGTTAAAAGTTCTTAACAGCAAGTTTCCCACAAAGGGGTCCTTCTTCAGCAAACACAACAAATGAAAAAAATACCAAGCCACCTAGCTCTTTAATCAGCAGCACCACTGCTCGCTCTGTTCTTGCCGACCTTGGGCTCCTCAGACTCGCTCAGTCTGCACTTGCAGTACCTTACTGCTCAGGCCCCACTCCTGGCCTCATTGGATAGGGTTCTCCCAGCACCCCCGGCTTTTTCCACTTCTCGGGAGCACAGGACTTCCTTCAGCCCCCGTTGTAGTCTTACTAGTCACCTCAGCTTTCCTAGTCTCTATAGACCCGCTTAAGTGTCCTGACTCTCCCAGTCCCGACAACACAGGGTCACATCTCCTGAGCAGGTCACCCCTCCTGACTGAAAAACACTGATATCTTCAGACACAGCCTGTCTCTCTGGATGGCAGCAACAGCCCTGAGCTGTGCTCAGATCTGGCTTTTAATGCTGATCACCTATGCACTTACACAGGCTGTAGGCAAAGCCCATACTCAGGATTGAAGGTTCCATCCCACCCAATACTCTTTGGAACCTACTCAAGTAGTTTAAGCAGATTCTGCAGAAGGCACTGAAACAGACCTCAGACCAAATCACAGAGCACCTGTCCAGAGAAACCTGAGACCTAGGACAGCATACTACTGGCCTGGAGTAGAGAGTGGATAATCTAGAGGCTTTGCTTGGCAGTCATGTGGAGGAGCTTAAATCCCTCAGGGAGGAAAATCTTTGCCTGCAATCCCATTTAGAGAATTCTGAAAACCGGGCATGCTGCTCCAATCTTCGTATACGTGGTATCCCATAATCGATAATGTATCTCCAATTTAACACGATGGCTCTGTTCTAAGACCTGGGCACATCCATCCCTATTGAACACCTTGAGATGGACCAGATACATAGGGCTTTGACCCCACACAAGCTGGTAGGCCCTCCGCACAACATAGTTACAAAGCTGCATTTTTATTGCCCCAAACAGCCACTCCTTACCGTAGGAGACTCTTTCCTTTCAGGGCCATGCCTGCCAGCTATTTGCCGACCTTTCACAGCTGACCATCATCAATTATCAGGCCTTGAAACCACACCTGCAGGTCCTTCGCGTATAAAGGTACCAAATACACCTGTAAAACCTTGGATGAACTCCAAGCTACCCTACAGGACCTGTGCCTATCCACATCTCCATCCCCTTCAGAAGGCCAATGCCGATGCTCAGCTTCCTGCTCACTTCAGAAGACTTCTACCTCTGCTCAAGATGAAGGTCACCAGGGACCATACAAGCAGGGCCGCTTCTCTTTTCCAGCTATGGCTCCATCCGACTCCATGGACTGACAGCTCCCAGGCTGTCCTCTACCCTCCCTTGCTTTGGGCTGCTTGCTAGCATACATGTTGGCCTAGTTCTTCTACCCTAGGCTAGAAACTCTATAATTCTCCCAGCTGCCACTGGATGAGGCTTTATTTAAAAGTTATATTTGTTATTACTGTACTACACCAGCTTTTTGTCCACAATGCCACTTACCCAGATTTAACTCCCCTCTCCTCGTCCATTCTCCTTTCCCTTCTCCCCTTTCCACTCTCCTTCCCAGAACCATCCCCCCTCCCCCTTTTCCCTATTCCATATTTATATTATTCTATCATTTATGATTTCATAAGAGTCTATCTGATTGTGCTGCATTCCTTGGGACTTATGGCCTTTCACAGAACTAGTTCTCGCTTCTAGCCTACAGACCTTAAATGACTTGACTTTGCTGGTGCCCAGACCTCTAAACATTTTCATCAAGTTTTCTCTGAAAACCAATGGTTACCCAGGGTTCTCCGGACACAAACCATATAGATGTCCTCCAAATGGTAATTTTAATTGATCTCCTGCTCCCCCTTGCCACTCTTCTTGGGTGACAAGGTCACGCCGCTATGTTACTTGATACTCCCATTACGGCCCTCCTTTGCCATGAGGTACACACTTTCAATGCTGCTGTCTCCTTCCATGAGGCAACTGTTATGATTCTGTTACTTGTAAGCCATTGTTTAGTTTACCCTTGATATTTAATGTGTCAGTTTAGATCCCACACTATCCATAGACCTCTGAAACTCCTTAGTTCATGCTCTATACCAATCTTACCCAATGGCTCCACATAATGTACTCTCTTTCAATGTCCTAGAACTAAATTAACCCCACAAATGTGTCAAGGCCTTTAAAACATTTGCTTTAGCTAAGGCCCATGTGATCTGTTTACAGGAGACCAAGTGCACTAGTGATCATATTTCTATATTTATCTCATGTACCTCATACCCCCAGGTATAAACAAGTCCACAAGGCATTTTATCATACCACTCCATTTGCTCTCTGAGCAGAGATCAGAGACCCAGAAGGCTGCTACCTTATTTTAACTGATCACCTCCTCAACTCTGAGGTCACCATCGTTTCTTACTCATTTCCCCCTGAAAACTCAACCTTATTTCTCTCCAACTTGTTTCAACTTGTTTCAAGTTGTAGAAACCCATAAACCCTGCTGATCTGTTGGGACTCAAACCAGGTAGTATACTACTTTTTGTAATAAGTCACCTGTCCCAGCTTCTTCCATTCTGAGAAAACTATTGTTTCAGCAATTGCTACAACGCCACTCCCTACTGGACTCTTGGCGAGAAGCTAGGTGGCAGTACGCTCAATACTCCTATCCCCACAAAACCTTCTCCCATATTGAACACATCTTCTTAACTGTTACAAACTCCCCGGCTCTCCTCTCTTCCTTATACATGGGCAGACCATAATGCAGTCCTCACATCCCTGCATTCCCTAGTATCCGGCAAAGCCACCCTACATGGTGCCTCAGCGATAGCCTCTTGTCCCACCTGGCTCACAGGATGGACACTGAACTGGCCCTCAAGGACTATCTTACCCATAATACCAAGGCCGATGTTTCTTCCTTAAGTTTATGGAAGGCTCATAGGCCTGTGCCTCCGTAAGGGTAAACAGATCAATTGTCTGCACCTAAAGAAATCAGGACATATGGATAAGTGAAAAATATGTTTATTTATGAAAACGACACACATCCAATACCAGCACCAATGATAATAAACAAGCAAGGTGGAAGTAGTTGAAACAAAGCAACCCTAGTAAATGCCCTAACTAACTAACTATTACAAATAAAGGAACACATATAAGAATACCGGCAGAGACAGAAGACAAAAGGAACAGAAAGTCAGCAGCAGCAGCAGGAAGCATGACACAGGGGACAGGGCTCTGGATCAGGATCAAGGATACAAGGGAAAGATCAGGCTCAGGCAGGAACACTGCTTGCAGAAAACAATACTGAAGCAACGGGTCTTAGAGAAGGGCAGACTTTTATACTCCCAGCAGATTACATCAGGTGAAACCTGATTGTCTGAATGTCCCTCTGCTGGGAGACATCTGCTGGTGGCCACCAAAACTACACCCATTGATGCTGAAAGCAACAGTGCCACCTGCAGGTGAGCCACGAAATAACACAGGTCCTGACAGCTTCCCCCCCTTAAGGAGCGGCCTCCAGATGCTCCATTCTGCCGTTAGCCCAACAGCCCATTTGGGTGCGGGAAAAGTCCAGAAAAATCTCCCCTCTATATCTGCCAACTTCTTTGCACTCTTCCGGCCAGAGTCTATTAACCCACTGGGGGGCATGCCCCCTGAGTCGGGTAATAGTCCATGCGCCCCCACCACCAGGGTCTGGAAATTTGGGGCTGGTAACCCAAACTAGCTGGGCAGCGGACATGAAACCAGAGGAGTCAGACAACACAGGGGTATCAGAGTCAGTCTGGGCATCAAGCAGGGGAGAATCAGTGACAAGTAGGGCATCAGGCAAGAAAGCATCTACAGGCACTGGATTAGCAGGCTGGGCCATAAGAACCATATGGCACTGGGTCATCAGGAAAAAACAAACTGGTATGGTGCCTCTGTAGTGCATTTACTGTGAGTATAATTTTTTAGTTGCCCCTTTAAATGTGAGTAGCACACTGAATTGGTTATAAAAAAATGTAAAACCAATGGCGCTATTTATACTTGATATTAAAACATTTAGACATAGCAGTGGTAGGGGCATGGCCTGGCAAGATAGGATGTGCTTTCTCCTAGCTCCCGCTCCGACCGGCTGAAACACCGCTTTAATCAGCACAGATCTGGCTGCACGCTCCGAGATGGGTAAGAGGAATGAGCGGATGGCATGGGCGCCTCTGGGAGCCGCAAGGAAGGCGAGATCGGGCGTTTCTTCACCCGCTCAAGTCAACACGCCAAAGGCTCCCCGGCATCCAAGATGGCGCTGGTGAGCGTCTCTGCGACACACACTCCCTCCCGCATGCAGACAAGGCAGAGGGCTCATTCCCCTCCAAACTCTGACAGGGGATCCACCCGCTCCAGAAGCTCGTCACCCCTCTCTCATGGATCCAGAGATGGCTGGGACCTGGAAGCCTATATCAAGGCCCTCCCCACTAGGAATGATTTTGAGGCCTATGTCTCCCGCGTGGAGAGGACCTATAGACAGGAGGTCTTGGACCTCCGCAAAGACTACGGATGGATAATATAGAGATGGCTGTGGAGAACACTATGGCAAAATTGAATGATCACGAGGTCATTCTGCAAGAGCATACCAGCCAAATTCAACAACTCTACTATGGCCTGAATGACCAAGAAAATAGAAGCCGGAGGAACAACATCCAGATCCGTGGCCTGCTGGAGACGGTTGAACCCAAGGACTTATACAGTGCTGCCATGACCATCTTCAACCAAATCATGAAGCAGCCGCTGGATGTGGTAATTGAAATCGATCGTATCCACCGAGCTCTTGGTCCCCGCAATCCTAATCTGCCTTTCCTCAGGATGTCATTTGCAGGATTCATTTTTTACAAAGTCAAAACAGAGATCATGCAAGCGGCCAGGACACAGGACAGCATTTTGTTCAATGAAACCCCCATCATGCTCCTGGCGGACTTGTCTAAGCTTACTCTAGACATGAGGAAAGCCCTCAAACCCCTCACAGATATACTGCAATCCAAACGCATTAAATATCCTTGGGGCTTCCCATTCTATCTCTCTGCCACCTACGAGGGCAAATCAGCTATCTTCAGAACCCTGGGCGACCTGGCAAACTTCCTAGGAACTTTTGAACTCCTACAAGTCTCCATTCCGGATTGGCCCCTAAGAGCTTTGACTCCAGCACTTCCATTGTCCACCGGCTGGCAGCAATGCTCTAAGAAGCAGAATCGCACTTGACATCTAAATCCCCGGCATGATGACATGTCCTCCCATGCCCCGAACAGGGCCTGTCTTTTTTCCTCACCTGCGGTCATGGCAGAAGAAATCATGACCTTCCCATGACTGTCCTGATATCCCAACCCTGACGGGTTGAGTTTGATTGACTTTGGACTCCTGTTTGGTAACCATTTCCCTGTCACAGTTAGTGTTGAGCGAACCCGGACTGTAACGCTCGGGTCCGTACCGAACTTTCGGGTGTCGGGGACCCGAACACGGACATTTCAAAAACGTTCGGGTTCGGTCCGGGGTTCTGGTATTTTACTCCACATGTTGAGAAGCTGCAGGGCAGCCAATCAACAAGCTTTTCACTGGTTTGCCCTTAAAAGCCATCACAGCCATACCTACTAATGGCATGGCTGTGATTGGCCAGTGCATCATGTGACCCAGTCTCTTTATAAGCTGGAGTCACTTGATGCTGCAGTCACATGCTCTTGGGTTAGCTGTAGGGAGAGGTAGCTGACGGCGTCAGGGAGAGATTAGAGACATTTTAACAACATCTGATCCTGCATCCTGAGATAGATTACTTTACTACTGCTGTGCTGTTGCTCTGAGGACAGATAGCAGAAATTTGAGATTTCACATACCGCTGCTTTGAGTTGCAGATCAAACTCTGCATAAAACAACGATCGATATGATCGTGCTCAACAATCAGATTGTTGGAGGAATTTGAAATTTCAAATACTGCTGCTTAGAGTTGGAGATTGCAGAATAAACTCTGCCTAACGCAACGATTGTTACGATCGTACACAACGATCACATTGTTGGAGTAATTTGAGATTTCACATACTGCTGCTTTGAGTGACACATTGCAGATCAAACCCTGCCTAACACAACGATCGTTACGACAGTGAGTTTCGTCGTCATACAC
>BLSH010029916.1:786677-802295 GCA_018402905.1 Glandirana rugosa
GGACTAGGACGTAGGACTCTATCTAATGAAATGATGACGACAGACACGACAACGAGACTCCTGTCTATCGTCTTTAATCTCTAAACTGTCCTCAGAGCAACAGCACAGACAGCAGTAGTAAAGTAATCTATCTCAGGATGCAGGATCAGGTCTTAAAATGGCTAAAATCTGTCCCTCACGCCGTCAGCTACCTTTCCCTATACTAACCCAAGGAGCATGTGACTGCAGCACTGTGACTCCAGCTTATAAAGAGGCTGGGTCACATGATGCACCGGCCAATCACAGCCATGCCATTAGTAGGCATGGCTGTGATGGCTTCTAAGGGCAAACCAGTGAAACGCTTGTTGATTGGCTGCCCTGCAGCTTCTCAACACGTGGAGTAAAATAGCAGAACCCCGGACCGAACCCGAACGATTTTTGAAATGTCCGGGTCCGGGTCCGTGCCACGGACACCCGAAAGTTCGGTACGGACCCGAACGTTACAGTCCGGGTTCGCTCAACACTACTCCTGAGGTATCTCCAGGAACACCTTTAGGTGTGTATCAAATGGGGTGGAATCTGGCGGGAGATAACAGACTTGAATATGGAGGAGATTTTACGTTGGGATAAAGGGAGGGTCGGTGACCTGAGTATATACCTATTATAAGGCATCAGTGACAACAAGCAATAAACTTAACAGGAAACATAGTTAAGGCAATCAGCCCAAAAACAATTACAACATCACAAAACATCTGGAACTACTGGTATATGAACCCACATCTTGTGACCAGTTCTAGGCTAGTTCTTCGCTGCGGACAGATACGCTAGGGCTACTGTCCGATAGGGTGGCCATACAGATGGTAAACAATCCGTACGGTATATGTAGGTGTAATTTGTCAACGTAAACTTCGGGGGGAAGAAGGGGGAGAAGCAACCATAAGAGCGTGTGGGGTGTAAGTGTCAGTCAATCCATAGGGTAGCTTGGGATCTGAGACCAGAAGTTTATATATCTCGGGGTGTCAGAAGCGAGAGGCCCGTTTGGGTGCAAGGGCTAAGTTCTTGTGTGGGCCTCTAGAACGTATAGGATTCCGTAGCGGCTGGTTGACATGGGTCCCAGGTACAGTCAGGAGGTGGGAAAATTAGGGGTGGGGTAACTTGCAAAAAACGGAATATAGACCACAGCTGAAGAATGTCACGGAGTTGCAAGAGTGGGGTGACAAGCGGGGTGTGACTGGCCGTAGCCGGTAACCAGAGTTTGCCAAAGCTCTCAAAATGGAGAGTGTGAAAGCAAGGTATGTCGGTAGGGTACCTCAGTCAATGGAGTCCATACCTTCAGCCACTGCAGGAGTGAATCTTCCTCTTTTGTGGACGTTGCGGCCCTCACAGGCAGAGGTGGAGGGTTGGTTTTTCTGCGGGGAGACAAAGACCGAACGCCGCCTGTGACGTTGGTCCTTCTGGCTGGATTCTGGAAGAGAGAGATATAATTCCTGGAGAAGAGAGCATAAATCAGCTTGAGATTTGCATATATGTTTGCGACCTTTGTAGGTAAACTTGACGGAAAATGGGAAACCCCAGGTGTATGTGATATGGTGCTGTTGTAGGACTTGTAGCTGGGGTTTCAATGTTCTTCTCCTTGCAATCGTGGTCTGCGAGAGGTCAGCAAAAAGCTGATAGTTATGACCTTGAAAATGGAGGGACTCTTTCTGACGGGCTGCCTGAAGAAGTTGCTCCTTTGACTTATAAAAATGAAGTTTAGCGATTATGTCAAGCGGAGGGCCCTCATCTTTTTTGGGGGCTAGGGTTCTATGGACCCGATCCATCTCCAGGCGTTCAATAGGGATAGCCGGCATGAGCTCCTGGAAGAGGGCTGTGACTGTGGATTGTATGTTCAGCACTGTTTCAGGGATCCCCCTAATACGAATGTTTGAGCGTCTGGCTCTATTTTCAAATTCCTCAAGCTGGAGGTGCAGGTTGCTATTTTCTTCTCTTAATAGGGCTACCTCTTCAGTTTGGTTATGTATACTAGCCTCCATGTCATCTACTCTCTGCTCCAGCTCATCTGTGCGGTGGCCTAGCTCCCTTATCTTCCTTCTGAGGAGATCTGTAATCTGCTCCGAGGTTTGCTTAAGGGCCTTGTGGAGCATTCTTTCAAATTGGGCCATCAGGGTAGATTGGGGCTCATGAGACTGCGAGTGTACGGGGGAGGCTGATGTTTCATCGTCTGACTCACCCTCATCTCTGTGCGATGTCTGTGGCCTCTGTGGGGATCGCTGGGATGTGCTGCCTGAACATCGGGCGGCATTCGCCGCCTTCTTGGAGGAGGCCTGAGCCAGGGCCTCATGTATATTTTTTGCCTTGACCATGGCACGGGGTCCGCCGAGGACCATCCCCCAGGGGGCTTGGGGATTGCAGGCTATGGGGCTTCCAAGTCGAGTGAGCTGGGAAGTCCGGATCGGCAGATATCAGCCGCGGCATTCTCCCTGTGTGCGGAGCTCCGTTCCTATGCGACTTGCATGGACGGCTTCGCGCATGCGCCCCCCAGTCCAAAGTTTTACTGCACGTTACCACTGCAGTGAAGCAAACCGTTGCAAAGGCCTGGAAATCATCTCACCTTAGCATCCTCAAAACTATACATAGAATCACCCAGGGTATGATACATGCCAAAATCGAGGCAGTCCTCCTGAATAGCATAAGTAAGTACAAGCGACTGTGGAACTCATGGGTGGTTCATTACTTACTGGCAAACTTTGATGAAGATCTCCCTAATATACTTACTGGTGTATACATTTGGATTCTCATGTTTGGTCTCCCTGTTTGCCACTTCTCCTTGTGTCTCTTTCTTCCTCTGTCCCCCCTGGAAATTTCACTTCTCTGTTTTCTGTATCCCACCACCAAAATTACCTTCGCCATTTTGTGTGCAAACTGAATTGTGTGTGCCCTTGTGGGATCTTACCACCCCCAATTAATTCCAAAAGGGTTGTCAATTCTTGTCTTGAATGGAGAAATGTCACCAGCACACCACGGATTCCTTGCCTGATGAAGGGGCCCTGTGTGTCTCCGGAACATTGCCTTTTTGTATTACATGGCTATGTTATAAAGCTGTGGACCCTTTTGAAGAATCTGTGGTGTGCTGGTGACATTTCTCCATTCAACTTGTCGGTGGTTTCCAGCCTGTCGTCATTGCAGCACCCAACAATACTAAAGCCATTTCCACGAAGGTGTGCATAGGGAATAGTGCATTGGACAATTCTTGTCTTGATCACATGCAAGTGACCCTTCACCTTTATGATGTTTGCTCTTCTTTGGATATTTGTTGCTCTGGGAGAAAGAAATGTGAGAAGATTGAGAAGGAGACAATGAATATGAGGCAGGGTAAGGTAAGAAACCATTATGCACATGTTTGTCTATTGCTTCCCTTATATGGGTATATTGATTGGATTGTCTTTGATTCAACCATTAATAGACCCCGCCCTGGCAAAAAGCCATCTTGTCCCTCTTTTAGTTCTTTATCCTTTTCAGAAAACAGACTATGGGACAAGAGGTTGATTTGTTGAGTGAACAGATTTTGTATTTGTGGGGGAGATTTACTAAAGGTGAAGCACTCAGAATCTGGTGCAGCTGTGCATGGTAGCCAATCAGCTTCTAACTTCAGCTTGTTCAGCTAAGTTTTGGCAATAAGCCCCTGCTCACATCGGTGCAATCTGACAGGTCAAATCGCATGTCAAATTGGAGCCTATTGCCGTCAATTTTGAAGCCCTGCACCAATTTCCAAAAGTAGTTCCTGCACTACTTTTGGCGACTTCGGCAGTGATTTCATGAACCTGCACAGATGTATTTTAAATCGCTCCCGAAGTCGGACTGAAACGCGGCTTTGAAATTGTGTGATTTCAGGTACACTGGCACAATTTCAAAGACATGTTCAGTGTGAACAAGAGCCAAAACCTGGAAGCAGATTTGTTTTTATGCTCTGTGAACATAGTTTTAAATGATCCTCTCATCTAGACTTAAAATCCTTGCCAATGTTAGATATGTTTGGGAACACTTGAACCCTAAGGCCAAAAGGGTTGTAACCTTCGCACATTGGTTTATTTTTCAATGATTTCTTTATATTAAAAATTAAATGACATCATTTCAGACTCTATTTTGTTCCCAGCTCCACATTTTTTTGTGAAACATTGTCATAAGACTATCCCATGATGTACCACAATAATCTGCCATCTTTGCCCTTGACTCTGGTATTACAATTTAATACATCTACAACATACATTTTAAATGATAACAGGGACATTTTTGAAAAAAATATTACATAATCCCTTCCTGGTTCCAGTGTTTTCCATCAAAATTAGCCATTAGAAATGTAACAATTCATGTCCGCTACCCGTTTTCTCGAACAACTTATCCAGACACAGTTTTTACCTTTTGTATCATGTGCCTTTCCTTTTAGATTGGAAGATCTCATAAGCAGGGCCCCCCTAAGGCCGGTCATAGACAGCTCAAAGATTTGAACCATGTATGGGCAGGCTGAGTGTACCAAGTTGATTGATCAACTAGAGTACAACCAGCCTGCCAAACTTTACAAGTGATTATTGCTAGTAGTTAGTATAGACACTAACAATAATCACTATCCTCGTAATGGTTTGTGGTTGCAGGAAAAAAATTTGCTCCATGTATGGCCTGCCTAACCCTCCTGTCTTGGACTGGATTGTAATTGTACTTGTATCCCATTATTTTGTAAAGCACAACACAAACTATATGGTGTTATATAAAGCCTGTATAATAAAAATCATATTTGCTCTGCCATTGTCACCCCCATACTCTTTGCGGGAAACCATTGTCAATCTGACACAAGGATATTGCTCTCCTCTAACTTTACTGAAGCAATAGGATTTCGTTTTTTTCAACACTTGAGCCCCGTTCATTCTGTTCTGCTGTGATGGTGGGTAGCCATGTCCTAATTTCACCTTCTCAGCATCTACATTGTATTTAATCAAAACTGGTAGTGCAGCTATTCCTATATATGTACCATTTTACAGGATCTTATGAAGAAGAATAATAGAGTTTGTAGCCATTTAAGGCTGTCCTTCATTTTTTACAGCTCCAGTAGAGTTACCCAGTGGGTGATGAACAATATACAGTATAACATCTCTGCCATTACTTGTTGGACCGTGTGTATGTGATCAGGTTGACCACCTTGCTGACCACATGGTGAAGTGACTTACCTTCCACATGCTGGTGTAGGGCGGGGATGGGCTTATGGGAGAAGAATAGAGATAGGCCACACCCTCCCCTGTTCAGTTTGCAGCAGAAATCTTGAACAGGGGAAAGGTTCTGCCCCGAACTGCAAACTTCATTAAAGTCTATGGTTGCCGAACATGAGAAATCAAAAGGGCCCATTATGAAGGTTTATATGCAAGTAATTGTGCCTGTAATAAATGGAAATTTTAAAAAATATATTGTTTTTAAAGGAGCAGTGATTTTAATGATGCTTAAAGTGAAACAATAAAAATGAAAAATTATTTTAAATATAGTGCCTGGGGGGTGGTCCCCTTATTCTACCTATAAAGTGGCACATCTGTATCATGTATAAAACATACAGCAGCAAAATTGACATTTCTAAAAAAAAAAAAAAAGAGTAAAATCACATTTAAATTGATTCACGGTTGCAATTGCTGACACCCGGGCTATTGAAAAGAAATACATTTAAAAAATGGCATGGCATGCCCCCCCCCCCCCAGTCCATACCACGCCAAGCACCTTGTCCCTATGTTGATGGGCTGTGGTTGTGGGGATCTGCGGGCAGGAGACTTATTGGAATCTGGAAGCCCCTTTAACAAGATCCTACCACCCCATTGTGAATGAGTATGGGGTTTGCCTTTGCGGAGGGCGGATCAATTTTTTTTTTTTTTTTGGTCCAGTGGTGGTGGAAGATGCATTAAATGAACAAAACATGCAAATATAAGTCTTTTACTCATAGTATTTATTATAATTATGTTCATTATTATTGCTATTGATATTTTATGGAACAGAAAATGTTATCTTTAATTATAATATACATTTCTTAATACTTTACAAGCTAATAACAATCATAACATTTTGTAATCTTGCATCTGAATTTTATATATAATATATACTGAATATCTAGTGTAGCCATGTGCTCCCTCAAGAGTGGCTCATAGTGGTGGTCCACCTGAATTCCACACACCCGGAGTCACTGAACAGGCCGGTACTTTGTTTTGTTGTTTTATTTAGGGGTTGAACTTGGATAGGGATTAGGGATGACTGTGGGATGCCCAGTAATTGAACATGGGACCTTACTATATACACCTCCGGTATATACACTTCTCCTCCAGCACACTACTTGCTGACTGTTACTCTTCTCCTTTCCTCTCTCCAGCACACTACTTGCTGACCATTACACTGCTTTCTCCTTGGTCCGAAAGGAAATTTATCAGACCTCCATGACACTTCCTCTTCACCACAGCTGGCACATGGCATGGCCTACTTCAGCTACTAGCAAGGCCTCAGGATCATTTTTTGTGGGTAAGAATCGCAGGTTTTCATCCATGAAACGATGGACCCTCTCTTGTGTAGCTAAGTATGTTGGTGCTAGCTGGGCCTTGGATGAACTACAACTCCCAGCCCATCCATCTTCCAGACCCATCCGGCCTGCCCTGCGGTCTAATGGCTCTCCTTCTCCTTGGTTGGCTCCTCCTGGCCTCTACAGATTGCTTGCTCTCCTCCCAGACTGTCTCAGCCTTCTCATCCAACTCCCAGGGGCTGCCACTCACCGGCTATTTGGTGGATCCTTTAAAGAGTCTCTTTCTATGTAGACCTCAGCTGCTCTCCTGCTTCCTTGTGCCACCCTAGTAGCCGACTCCCACTGCTGGCTGCACCCAAGCCCCGAATGGGGGCTTCCCTCCTGGGCGAGGCCTGATCTACAGCTCCAGCTACATCCTCATCTCTTCCACCCGAACTCTCCTGACACCCGCTGGCAGATCGCTGTATTTAAGGAGGTCTGCCCCCTGACAACCCAGCCTGTGGATTGGTCAGTGCTCCTTGCCATACACCAGGAAGTGTACCTCCTTATCCATCCCCCTTCTAGAGCTTTCCCAGCTCAAGGGGAGGAATCTCCAAGAAGTATACTTTCCCTTCATCTCCAGCCCCTCACTTGAGCCACTCCCCAGCCCAGATCAAAACATTCAGGCCTGCTCCTACAGTCAGGCCTGACTAGATTTTTCCTCTTCTACCAAAAATCTACAAAAGTAAAGCACCTACACTATGGGGGCGCAACACTAGCAAAAGAAGCGACGAAATGTTATAACTTTTATTTCTCAGCATTGCTGATACCGGAAAGCAGTTATTTAGTAAAGTATTACTAGACATCTTCTTCAGAGTTTGTTATATTGGATGAAAGTTTCTGTACAATCTCTCAGGGGATGGAATCTGAATTTACTATTTGTCCCCTGATCACTGAAGTCACATTTAGAATGTTGATATTTCTTGTGTCTTATACAGAAAATCTTTTAATATCTCTGTTGTGTTGGATTCCCCTGATAGGTGATATTCTGGAGGCTGGTTACCATCTGATGAGAGTATTTCCAACATTGCAGCAGAATAGTAAAGCCGGTTACTAATAATAATATTTAGTTATACATACAACTAGCATTATACAAATAACTGATAAGATTGTTTGCTATTGGTGTTTAACATTCAGTTATTGCTGCTTTTATGTCTTTTACCCCCATTATGGGCAATACATAATGCTGTTCTGTGCAGTGAATTGTACATGTACTAAGCTAAATGACCTGTCAGAAAAAATCCTGTACACTATGATGTCATAGAATAAAAGCATAAAATGTATGTTTATCATGCACCGACTCCTGTATAGCACAAATATACTGTACATGCATGAGCAGTATAGTATTGTACACATATAGTTTATTAGATTTTTTACAAATTAGGGATTTTACAGTCTCCTCTAATAATAAATAATAATAATTAGCAATTAGCAATAATAGCATGTATGATGACATCACCAAGCTCCACCCAATGAGTTTCACCATGATCATGTGTATTCTTCAGGGGATCCCCTAATTTCTGTGAAGTGGAGAAGTACCATGGTACCTTAAATTGTCCATAGGTGACACTTTAATCCTTTCTACAGCTCATCAGTTTAGAATTAATGCAAAGGTCTGCCCCTCACCGTCCCTTTAAAAATTAAAAGTCTGCAGCTACACATACAGTAGCTGCTGACTTTTAACATTAGGACACTTACCTGTCCTGGAGTCCAGTGATGTTGGCACCGCTGCCGATCTTCAGATCGGCTGGTCGGGTGCAACCTTGGGAACCCGGAAGTGTAGCCTTTCGGCCTCACGGCCAGGCCCCTACTGCACATGCATGAGGCACTGCTGCGCTTTCTCACTGGCTCGGTGGTGGGGGAAAGAGGAGGGAGTCAGGCTGGTGACATAATCGGCCGTTCTCCATCCAGTGGGGACAGGATATCTGCTCCCCCCTTCCCCTCGAAAGGTGCCAAATGCGACACCAGGGGGGGAATCCGACGAGCAGAAGTTCCAAATGTGGGTGGGACTCCGCTTTAATCCTGAATGATGGGACTAGAATTATTGCTCTCACTCATTCAATTCATTCAATTCATTCAATACCTCACATTTTGCAATTGCACTTTACATGTACATGCTTGCTTTATGCGCACATTTGTATTTGCATGTCCACACAGGGAGGCGTGGCTGATGCTGATGGGCATGGTGGGGGTATATAGTAGTCAGCCTGGAGGGATCACTTATATGGTGGCTTTCCATGTGAGAGGAGCTTCATTCCAGGTATATAGACTTAAGCCCTGGTTCACATTGACAGCGAGAATGAAATTGTGCGAGTTCAGCTGAGCTTGCAAGATTGTCCCAACTTCGGAGGCATGTTAGTCCCGACTTCAGAGGCGATTTCAGAGACATCTGTGTGGTTTGCCTTTTCAGTGCGAGTGGAGGGAAATCCGATAAAGGGCACTTCCTGGTTACCATATGATGAGCTGTGATGGACACAGCTGGTCACATGGTAAAGAGCCTACATCATAGGCTCTTTACCTAGATCGGAGATGTGGTGTGTCGGGGCGACACACCACACCACCCATCGCCATGCTGTGCGCCCCCGCGGGCGTGTGCTAGTGGCTTATCCTGCTGGACTTCATATGACACCCAGTCAGGATAATACAACCACTTTCTGGCCGTCATTCTGCTATATTTCTGCTATATGGTGGGCAGGGAGTGGTTAAGTAAGTTTTTCTTTTGGATATATAAGAATATGTCTTTGCTCTTCAGTTTAATTACATAAGTATTAATTCCAAAACATTCTACACTTCCTCCATGCACTCATCCTTGGGGTTGGCCAACTAGAGCCCCTGTGTCCACCCCCCAGATTGCTATATCAGGAACTAGGAAAGTACCGCTAAATGTAAGCCATATACATTTACCCTACATGATTATATAGATGAAATTATGTGAAATGACTTGTACAACTTCTAACAAATGTTTGCTTGTTTTAAGATAACTTTGCTTGTACCCTCACAGTCAAATGGTCCTGAAGAAGCTACTGTTTAGCAAAATGCGTTGACCACTTATCGGACAAGAGTTTCTGCAATTGTGTATTTATATTTTGTGTAATTATTATCACTCTGTGATTGATGTACAGGGTACATACATATATTTTGTGCAGTGGTTATATGTCTACCCCTATTTTTTGGCTTTGCCATCAAAGCTTGTTATTTATAATTACATGTTTTTAATGAGTTGTCAAATAAATTGAATTTTTATAGAAATTATTAGTGTACATGTCTCATGTTGTGCCTTTAACTACTTCCGGACCACCCACTACCCATATACTGCGGCAGGGCAGCCCAGCTGCATGAAACAATGTACCTGTACATTGTTTGCACTTCCTGGTCTGGGGCGTGTACGCGTGCCGCCGGTGGCCCACTCCCGCTGTGATTGGACACAGCAGGAGCCAATCATGGATAGAGAACAGAGGACTGTGATTCCTACTAATCAGGAACACCGATCTCTCTCTTTGTCTAGTGTCAGCATTCCCCACACAGTAAGAGAACACACATAGGGAACGCATTTAACTCTTTGATTGCCCCTGATGTCAACCCATTTCCTGCCAGTGTCATTTATACAGTGTCAGTGCATTTTTTTTAGCACTGATTACTGTATTGGTGCCACTGGTCCCCAAAAAGTGTCATTTAGTATCGATTTTTGTCCACCGCAATGTCACAGTCCCGCTAAAAATCACTGATCGCTGTCATTACTAGTAAAAAATAAGTCCTTAAAAGTCCTTAACTCTATCCCATAATTTGTAGATGCGATAACTTTTGCGCAAACCAATCAATACATGCTAATTGGGATTTTTTTTTACCAAAAATATGTAGCAGATTTCCAATTGGCCTAGATTGATAAAGAAATTAGATTTCTACATATTTTTATTGGATATGTTTTATAGCAGAAAGTAAAAAATTTATTTTTTTATTTATAGCGCAAAAAAAAAAAAAAAAAACAGAGGTGATCAAATACCACCAAAAGAAGGCTCTATTTGTGGGAAAAAAAGGACATCAATTTTGTTTGGGTACAACGTTGCATAACCACGCAATTGTCAGTTAAAGTAACGCAGTAACACAAAAAATGGCCTGGTCATTAAGGGGGTAAATCCTTCCCGGGCTTAGGTAATTAAAGTCCACCTATACTCACAGGGGTTTCTTTGTGAGACAACCTTCTCTTCTGTTGATTTTCAATTATTTTACATTTATTTTATTGTCTTTTTTGCACTTTTTCATTTACCTTTATTGCTATGATAAGGGGGGCTAACAAGTCCTGTGTGATAGTATTAACACGTGACAGGTTCTCTATATGGAGACATCAGGGGTCAATTAGTCCCGCAATATCTCCCCTGCCCTCTGCAGCAGATACTAAAGCACAGATTGTGCTTGAGTAGGTGCTTGACTGACTATAGAAACTGTAGAATGATAGCTCTGAACCCTGTGATGATGCAATGATTGTAGCTTCTGGATTCATTAGGAATGGAGGATATTGGGGAACAGGTGTTCCCTAAATTCCTCCTGATCTCCATACTAAAAGTAGTGTGGCGTGACTTGGCCAATGGAGCTGTAGGACATGCTTTCCCTCAGCTCCCGGACCTCGCAGCTATACAGGGCTCTCACCCGCTGGGAAACCCCATTCTCATCACCTATATGGGGAAAACACAACCCAGGGACCAGAAGGGACTAGGAGGAAGTCGCCTGGGAGGTGATTTAGGGTACTTATTTACTAGATCCTCGGCCAAGGCCCAGTGCAAGCCAAAATCCAAGATGGCACCAGCACCTCCTTCCCCAGCCCTCTCTGAGTCAGCCCTGGATATTCAGGTGAGCTCTTGTGCCCACCATACATCCCCTGAGGGGCCGGATCGCTCCTTTAGGCATTCCAGGAGTCTGTCAAACACTTCCCTGGGCCCTGGGGATGGTTGGGATTTGGAATCAAAGCTGAAGTCTCTGCACAGCTCTATTAGATCTCTGCCCACTAAAGCAGACTTTGAACACTGTGCCAAGAGGATCGAGAAAACCTAAAGGCAGGAGATCTCTGAGCTCAAAGGGGACATTGGTGTCCGTATTGAAAATATTGAAAATATTGAGAACTTCACAGATGGTCTCTGTAGTGCTGTGCAATCTCATGAGGAAATCCTCAATAACCATACTGTTATGGTGCAACAACTTTCCTACCAACAGGATGACATAGATAACAGGAATCGCTGCAATAACATCAGAATCCGTGGGTTTCCTGAATCTGTGGAACCCAAAGATCTACACATGGCCGTGACCGTAATCTATACTATAATCAATTGCTGCAAAAAAACCTAAAGAGGATCCCATTGAACTGGACCGTGTCCATAGGACCTCCTGCCTGCGGAATCCAGATCCCTCTTTAGTGTGTGATACCCTTTGCAGGGTTCATTTCTACAGGGTTGAAGAAGCCACTATGTGGGCTGCCAGCACTCAGGATACTATACTCTTTAATAACACCCCCGTCATTCTTCTCTCTGATCTTTCCCGTCAAACCCTGGCTACGCGAAAAGCTATGAAATCTCTCATGCAGCTTCTACAGGAACGCAACATTAAATATCAGTGGTGTTTTCCTTTCCATCTCTGGGTACATCTTGATGGTCGCTTAGGAGATCTACCAGCCTTCCTCAGCACTCTGGAGCTTCCACTCAGGGCCCTCTTTAAGGCAGTGCAAAAGGGGCATCTGCCCTGGGCCCTGTCATTGTTGTGGGGCCCAAAGCAGCTGCCTTATACTTGCCAACTATCCCAGTTTAAATTCCCTTGTCCTTTGAAGTTTTAGTCCTGTGCTGTGTCCCAATATTTCAGTGTAAAGTGCTGCTACTAATGCTGCCCATTTCTGCCCTATTGTTTTGTACAGATGACTCACTTGCAGACCCTGTGTTTACATGTAAATAACTTGCATTCATATGTAAATAGCGGTGGCATTCATATGTAAATAGTGGTGGCCAGCTGCATTCATATGTAAATAAAGGCGGCATTCATATGTGTATCATACTCCCCTGAAGTCATATCCACCATCACCTATACTGAATGCTGCAGGCAGGAGTAAAGCCCTGCCTGCAACTGTGGTCGTTAAGCCTAACATCAGCCTGTTCTGCAAAGGTAAGCAAATTGGTGGGGGGAGGGTGGTGTGGGGTGTGCAGAGGTAGGCAGAGAAGGAATTACAGTTTGGGGTGCATAGGTGAGCAAGGAGGGGATGTATAGAAGTAAGGAAAGTGGGTGCAAAGAGGAGCAGAGAAGGCAGGTACAGTTAAAAGGGGGGTTGGAGTGGAGAGGATGGGGGAGGTTTGGGGTGCAGAGGCTAGCAGGGATTTAGGATGCAAAGGAGTACTGACAGGGTCGATAAAGATGTAGTTCACGTGTAGGGCGGCCCGTTCATTTCAATGGGCTACTCTATGTGCTAGATATGTGGAAGAAATTCCCTAACCCTTTTTCAAAATCACACAGTGCCACAACACATGTCAGCAGGTGTGTGAGGGCTTCATTCACAATTAATGGCACTGCAAATGTGGACGCAGGCTAAATGTCTCAGGTGATCAGTGTAAACCTTCTCAATATTTGGGGCTTGATGTAGAATCCTGTCATTCACACTAGTGGCCAGTGTGAATGTCCCCCTTACATTAGTGGTCAGTGTAAATCTCTCCTTACATTGAAGATTACTGTGAATACTTCTATTACATTAGTGGTCAGTGTAAACCCCTATTACATTGGCGGCCAGTTTTGAAACTCCTCTTTATATTGGTAGTTGGTAAAAAAATCAGCATTTCCATTGATCACACCCTCCCCTCCCCCAGAACTGCCACTGATCCCAGGAGTTCTAGGATCCCTAGAAGCTTTCTGTCTATTGATAAATCCCCTCACCTCCCCAGTACATGGTGTTCAGGCAGTGAAGAGATGATGTGCTGTAACCTCTAGCAGCCAATCAGTAAACAGTAATGATGTGCAGTAACCTTTAGCAACCAATCAATGAGCAGTATTGATACAGTAATTTCTGGCAACCAATCAACAAGCAGAAATCATGTGCTGTAACCTCTAACAACCAGTCAGTAAGCGGTAATGATAGGCTGTAACCTCTGTCAACCAATCGCAATCGCTGTCTGATCTGATTTAGTAAACTGATTTTGAGTGTAGCTACTATTTACTGTATGTCTCAGAGCACGTGGAGAGTGAAATTGTATGGGGGGGGCCCAAGAAAATGTTTGCCCAGGGTCCAATCAATATTAAAGATGGCCCTGCTTCCACTAGTCTCCCAGACGAACTGGCCATTTACTCCAACCACCCCTGGATTACCCTTTGCTCCACAGTGGTAGAAGCAGGGCCACAAGTGAAGATCCAGACCCTCCTTCCATAAGGCCTCAAATGACTGATTCATCCGTGGGGGAGCATTCCAATTGCCTCCCTTGCTCAGGAGCTACTCCTACCTTTTTTCAGGAGCTTGTTCTTCTTGCCCCTGGAGTTCTTTTAATTTACATATGGACTTCTTTTTTGCCGCTTCTAATCATATTTTTTCTCTTCTTTTTATTACTTGCACCCATCCATTGACATGGCTTCAGTATTTTCGGCCATACTAAAAGTAGTAGTATTGGAGATTCCCATGCCAAAATTTGAAAAACAAAATGGCGTGGTGGTTAGGGATGGGCGGAACAGACCCCTATTTGGTTTGCAGCAAGGCTTTCTAACACTGCGAAAGTTCGGACCCGAATAACAAACCCCCATTAACGTCAATGGGACCCGAACTTCAAAAATCAAAAGTGCCCATTTTGAAGGCTTATATGGAAGTAATTGTGCATACAATGGTTACAGGGGTACGGGTCCTGCCCTGGGGGACATGTATCAATGAAAAAAAAGTTTAAGAAAAATTTTATTTTTAAATGAGCAGTGATTTTTTTTTATTTTTAAAGTGAAAGCATAAAAATGAAAAAATTCTTACAATATAGCGCCTTGGGGGTCCCCTTAGTTTACCTGTAAAGTGGCAGATCTGTACCATGTCTAGAATCAGCTGCAGCAACAATTGCATTTATAAAGCCAAAAAAATGATATTTTCTTTGCAAGCTGCCTTTAATTTGCTCAGCAACAGCTGGGGAGCCAGTGCGTATGAGGCCACAATATAGTGCACTGGGAACAAGATTAGAGATTTTTTGGATAAATTCTGGTGTCACTTTGACTTTGGATAGAAGTAACGGGTGCAGCAAATTGGGCTTTGGGTGTCGGTGGTGCCTTCACACCATAACCCTATAGAGGTGCTCTTCATGAAGGCAAGAATTGGCCTTTCTGTAAAAAAAAAATTGCAATGATATGCACCTCAACCGGGTGGAGAAAAATTGGGCTTTGGTTATCCGTGGCGCCTTCCCATCGTTACCCTATAGAGGTACTCTTGATGAAAGCAAGAATTGGCCTTGCTGTAAAAAATTGCAATGATATGCACTTGCCAAACAGGTGCAGAAAAATTACTCTTTGGGTGTCGGTGGTGCCTTTCCACCATAACCCTATAGAGGTTCTCTTGATGAAGCCAAAAAAATTGGTCTTTGGTAGAGTTGAGCGAACCCAGACTGTAAAGTTTGGGTCCGTACCGAACTTTGGGGTATCCGGAACCCGGACCCGGACTTTTCAAAAAAAGTCCGAGTTCGGGTCCGGGGTTCTGGTAATTTTAATGAAAAATCTTAAAAATGCTGTAAAAAAGTCCAGGAAGGTCCTGGAGGTCTTTAATGGTCTTGGGGCCTGGGCTTGAGCCTGAAAAAAACTTTTCAGGCCCAGGCCCAAGGCCTATGGGGTTTCAAGCCATGCCTGGGTTTGAAATGTCAGACCCAAGCGAGTTGAGATGGTTTCTGGTTAAAAAAACCGAAGTAGTTCTCTTGGAGATATCCCAATACCACCTTTCCGTGGTGGCTGTGGGTTTCTCATTAAAAAGACGTGGACAAACCGTTCACGTATAGTAACGTTAAAAAATGTCGTTCCGGTTAAGAACGAAAGTAGTTCTCATGGAGATATCCCATTGCTACCCTTCCGCGGTGCCTATTGGTTTC
>BLSH010029916.1:810613-836420 GCA_018402905.1 Glandirana rugosa
GTATCCTAACCTGTCGGCAGCTTGGTCGCGTGGTCTGGGTCTGGCCATTAACAATCTAAGGACTTTGTAGTTCAGGAATCTAACAATTACCGGTCTGGGTCTGGTGCGCTGGTTCGACGGCTGTCCAATCCTATGGGCTCTTTCCACAACGCAGGGGACTTTAAGGCCCAGGAGCTGTGGGATGGTGGTGGAGCAGATAGAGAACAGGGCGGAATGATTGTATGATTCAGGTAGCCCTATTATGCGTAGATTGTTCCTTCTGGACCTGTTTTCCAGGTCATCTAACTTTTCCTGGAGATCCCTGTTCTGTGTGGAGAGCCTGGCTATAGCTGCGGACAGGACTGCAGTGTCGTCCTCCATCGTGCTTATCCGTTCCTCTGCATGATCTAGTCTCGCGGAGTGGTGCTGTATTTCATTATGAAGCTGTTCCAGCCCTCTGTGGACTGCTTTCTCTATAGCCTCTGTCACCATGGGGGTGAGAAGGGCGATCACGGCCTGTGCGATCCCTGCGGGGGATGCTGGGTCCGGTGAGGGCTCAGGGGGGGGCCCTGGAAGGGCGAGTTGATGGGCTGAGTGTGGCAGAGAAGCCGCTGATGCGGCCTGTGTCGGCGCTGCGGCCGCCATGTTGGCTGCAGCATGAGAGCCGTCTCCCTCTGACTGTGAAGGGATCGGCGGCGGACGAGCCGTTTGCCGCTCCACAAAGCGGTCCATCCGTCGGCGCCTGCTTTCCCCGATCTAGGAGGGGTGTTGGGGGGGGTACCTCGTGGTGGCTGGCTTGTAAGCGGCTTTTCAGAGGAACGTGGCGGGAGCTCTTTCCCTCTAGCTCCTCTCCATGCGGGCGCCGGAACCGGAAGTATTAGGTTGTTTTTAAAAAGTAAACATTTTTTTGTGCAGCAGTAGGGAGGAACAATAAAAATGAATTCTATCTCAAAGTATATACTTTGTAAAGAAATAAAGCAAATGCTATCAACTTCATGCAAATTGCCACACAGTGGTAAAACAAGTCACTTAACTTAGCTTGTAAGCATATTTTCAGGGCACCAAAACACCTCCAAAGCACAAACTCACATTCTAGAGATTTCTGTAGAAATAAAAATAACAATGGAATGTTTCAGAGACAACAACCAAACATACTGCACAGTGGCTGGAGATTATGGAAGCAAATTGATCTGGGCCTGGGGCAGCAATCTAAGGGGTTAGAGGTTAATCAGTTTTGTTCCTGAAATTAACAGCTATAATGTGACAGCATCCCTAAATATTGTAACCGCTCACTGCATATTATCCAGTTGCTGACTGTGTAGCGACTATAAGTGATGACAGCGTGGCGCTGCTTATAGTCGCCACTTGTGTGCATGACAGCTAGGGGCGAGCACGCGCCGCCAGCAGCACGCACTTGTGCCCGCTGCACACTCCCTGAGCGGGGCCGCGGGTCGGGTGGACTCGATGTCAGCCGGCGACTCGCAATGCCCTGTGAGAGAGCCAGAACGGGTAACCGCCGATGTAAACACAGCGGTTCCCCGTTCTGACAGGCGGCATGTCAGAGAGCTACTGATCCCTGTACTCCATGCAGTTAGAACACACACAGGGAACACAGTTAACCCCTACACTGCCCCCTGCAGGTTAACCCCCTCCCTGCCAATGACATTTATGCAGTAATCAGAGGAAATTTAAATTTCTGATTGTTGTATAAATGTCATTGGTCCCAAAAAAGTTTCCCCCAATATCACAGTCCCGATAAAAAAATTGCAGATCGCCACCATTACTAGTAAAAAAAAAATTGTAAAAACGCCAGAAATGAATTCTCATGGTTTGTAAACATGGCCACTTTTGCTCAAACCAATCAATAAACACTGATTGTGATTTTTTTTTTTTACCAAAAATATGAAGAAGAATATAAATCGGCCAAAAGTGATGAATACATTTGTTTTTGTATATTTTTTTTGGATATGTATTTTAGCAAAAAGTTTTTTAAAATTGTCGCTATTTTTTTGTTTATAGCGGTGATCAGAAATGACACAGAGGGATCAAGTACCACAAAAAGAAAGCTCTATTTGTGGGAAAAAAAAGGACTCAAATTTTGTTTGGGTACAACGTCGCACGACCGCGCAATTGTCAGTTAAAGCGACGCAGTGCCAAATCGCAAAAAGTTCTCTGATCCTAAGGCGGGAAATCCTTCCGGTCCTTAAGTGGTTATACAAGCATTTGTTCTTGTTCACTATATGAAAGGAAGAGATGAGTCTTGTGTTATTGTGAAAAAATATATGTTTTCTCATCTCACAGTCAAGAACAAAAAAGTTAAATGGGCACTGCACACCATGTAAGTGTTTTTACAAAGCTACAATCAAAACAGATTTTTTTAAAGCCTTTTTTAAAGTCTGCTATTTCAGAGGGATACAGAAGGCAGATTTCATGTCTAAAAAAATGATTGTAGAAATGGGAAGAGATAGCCAGGCCTGCCGCACAACTAGCCCGGCCCCAGTGGTTAGTAGGTGAAGCCAGCCTCAGCTCGATTCATCCAGGCCAAGCCCCCAATAAAAAAATGGTCTATTATTGTCTCCTAAGACTGAAGACCAAAAAATGTAAAAGATTTGCAGCACACATGTTAAGCCTTGTCTGGCTAGGCCAATGGATAAGCCAAAATAAGAGTAAGCATATTGCATCTATAAATAAAAAAAATATATTTTTAGGAGACAAAAAAATAGTACAGATTTGCACCACAGATATTAAGCCTGTATGTACAGACTGCAATTTCTGAGTTATTAGATTGAAATATCATATCTAAAAATTAAAAAAATACTGTCTTGATTCAGAGACTGACAAGGCAAAAATGTTATTGTTATGCACCACAGATATTATGCCTTTTGACAAACTGTAATGTTTTAGGAAGTGAGCAGCCATATTGCATCTCGAAAAAAAAAAATGAGTGTCTGTTTAGAAACTGACAAGGCAAAACAGTTAAAGTTTTACATTTTTGCACCACAGTTATTAAACCTGTACTGACAGGCTGCAATTTCTAAATGACTGAGCAGGCAAATTACATCTGGAACAATAACATTCGATAGGCTGCAATTTCTGATGGAGAGAGCAAGCACATTGCATCCGTACATTAAAACCCCTTACCACCTAACCTATAGCAGATTCATGGCTGGGTGGGTGTTGTACCATTCTGACTGGACATCATATGATGTCCTTCACAGCACACTGCTTGTGCGTGTCCCCATGGGCGTGCAACGTGTCAATCGGTGGTGAACTGTGTCCGTCAGACACAGCACATCTCCAATCAAGGTAAAGAGCCTATGACATAGACTCCTTAATATGTAATCAGCTGTGGCCAATCACAGTTGATCAAGGAAAGCAGATAACTGGTTCCCGGATGACCAGTGCAGCCTCATTGGTGCCCATCAGTGGAGCATATCAGTGGCCATCAGTGCAGTATAGCAGTGCCTGTCAGTCCTGCCTATCATTGCCCATGAGTGCCGGCTTATCGGTGCAGCCTCATCAGTGCCCATCAATGTAGCCTATCAATGCCCATCAGTGCAGCCTATCATTACTCTTCAGTGCAGCCTCATCAATATACATCAGTGAAGAGGAAAAACTACTTATTTGCAAGATTGTATCACAGAAACAAAGAAAACGTTTTTTTTTTCAAATTTTTCAGTATTTTTTTCTATTGTTTAGCAAAAAATATAAAACCCCGGTGGTGAATAAATACCACCAAAAGAAATCTCTATCTGTCTAAAAAGATAAAATGTAATTTGGATACAGTGCATGACCTCACAAATGTCATTTAAAGTTTGACTGTGCTGAAAGCTGAAAATTGACCTGGGCCTGGTATTGAAGTGGTTAAAAATGTATTTAACATACTGAAGATGGAAAAATGTTGCATGTTTGAAATGTTAATTCTGTATGGACAAGCTGCAATTTCTGAGTGACAGCAGGAATAATATATCTGAAAAAAAAATGTGTCTCTCAATTCAGAGATGAGGCAAAATTTTACAGTTTTAGAGAACAGATATTAAGTAGAGTTGAGCGGACACCTGGATGTTCGGGTTCGGCGGGTTCTGTACCGAACTTGACCCGAACTTGACCCCGGGCCCCGAACACCATTGAAGTCAATGGGGACCCGAACTTTTCGGCACAAAAATGGCTGTAAAAAAGTCCTGGAAAGTGCTAGAGGGCTGCACTAGCACTAGGAGATGATTTTAGAACAATAATCTGTCCCTCACAGGAGCAGCAGGAACCTCTCCCTATAGAACTAGGAGATGATTTTAGAACAATAATCTGTCCCTCAAAGCAGTAGACTCTACCAAGTCCAGTATCAGATTGTTCTGTAATGCAGGATAAGATGTTATTAGATCTGCAATCTGTCCCTCAAAGTAGTAGTAGTAGTAAACTCTACCTAGTCCAGTATCAGATCGTTCTGTAATGCAGGATGAGATGTTATTAGATCTGCAATCTGTCCCTCAAAGTAGTAGTAGTAGTAAACTCTACCTAGTCCAGTATCAGATCGTTCTGTAATGCAGGATGAGATGTTATTATATCTGCAATCTGTCCCTCACAGCGCCGGCAGCATCCTCTCCCTATACTAGCCTGAGAGCATGTGACATGCGGCACTACATGACTCCAGCTTATACAGAGGCTGGGTCACATGATGCACTGGCCAATCACAGCCATGCCATTAGTAGGCATGGCTGTGATGGCTTCTAAGGGCAAACCAGTGAAACGCTTGTTGATTGGCTGCCCTGCAGCTATTCATCAGGCGGGATAAAATACCTGAACCCCGAACCCGGACTTTTTTTCAAATGTCTGGGTTCGGGTCCGGGTCACGGACACCCCAAAGTTCGGTACGGACCCGAACTTTACAGTTCGGGTTTGCTCAACTCTAATATTAAGCCCTAATGAGCAGGTTGCAAATTTTTCAATGGCTGATTTGGCATATTGCATCTCGAAATAAAAGTAAATTAATGTCTTATTTCAGAGACTAATAAGGGAAAAAAATTAAATTTTGCACCACAGTCATAGTATTAAGCATTTCTGGACAGGCTACAATTTCTTAGGGATTGAGAAGGCATATTGCATCTTGAAAGAAAAAATATAGCGTCTATTTGTTTCAAATTGAAAAAAAAATGTGAAATATTTTTTACAGCACAACTTTCATGCTTTTATTGGATAGGCCACATTTTTTGAAGTATAGAATAAGTAAATTACATGTGAAATGAAAAACAAAAAATTGTGTCTTGTTTTGGAGACTGAAGATGGGTAAAGGTTTGATTTTTTTCACCACTGGTATATGTGTATGGGGAGGCTTCAATTTCTGGGTGACTGAGTGGGAATCTTGCATCTGGAACTGAAACATTTGATTCTTATTGTTTTAAATTGAAAACATTAACATTGAACAGAATTGCACCACGCTTTTCAAGCCTTCACTGGATAGACCACAATTTATGAGGGAGAGAGTAGACAGATTACATCTGCAACTAAAAAATTGGCATCCCTTTTACATAGACTGAATAAACATAAATGTGACACGTTAGCGTGTAATCCTTTTTGGACCAGGCTACTTTTTTTTTAAGAGAGAGAGCAAGTAGACTGCAGCTAGAAATAAGAAATATGTTTTAATTTTTTCCAAGAATTAATCAAGGTGGTACATATTAGCAGATTTTTTCCACATCTTTTAAATGTGTTCACGCAAAATGCAGTGTTGTAGTTGGTATTTCTAGGGGACTTAACCCTTGGGTGGTTCACTAGATATGAAGTTGGCTAAAGGATAGATCCCAGAGTGTGGTTGTAAATGGGGTTCACTCAGAACAGAGACCAGTCACTAGTGGGGTACCACAAGGCTCTGTATTGGGTCCTGTTCTATTTAACCTTTATGTAAGTGATATAACTAATGGTTTGCTGGGCAATGTATGTCTCTTTGCTGATGATACAAAAGTGTGTAATAGGGTTGATATCCCTGGAGGTGTCTGTAACATGGAACATGATTTGGCATTGCTGGAAGATTGGTCAAAGCAGTGGAGACTGCAGTTCAATATTTCTAAATGTAAAATAATGCATCTAGGGAAAAAGAATCCGCTTAGAGAGTACAGCATTGGGGGCACAGTGTTAGCCAGCACTACAGAAGAAAAAGATTTGGGGGTGCTTATTTCAGATGATTGCAAAATGAGCAAACAGAGTGACCAGGCAGTGGGAAAAGCAAATAGAATTCTGGGATGTATCAGTAGAGGGATCACCAGCAGGAGGAAGGAGGTTCTGATTCCTCTATATAGATCTTTAGTGAGACCTCACTTAGAATACTGTGTCCAGTTCTGGAGACCACACTTACAAAAAGATATTGATAAGATAGAATGAGTTCAGAGACGGGTAACAAAAATGGTGAAAGGTCTGGGGGATAAAACATATCAAGAGCGACTTCAGGAACTTAATATGTACAGTCTGGAGGAAAGAAGGGAGAGGGGAGACATTGATTGAAACCTTTAAATACATCAAGGGGGTGAATAAGGTTCAGGAGGGCAGTCTTTTCAATATGAAACCAAAATCATGAACACGGGGACCTCAAACTAACTGGAGGGAAGTTCAAAACTAATCTTAGAAAGTATTTTACTGAAAGGGTGGTTGATGATTGGAATAAACTACCAACAGAGGTTGTGAGACAGTCAACAGTAAATGGCTTCAAACATGATTGGGATAAACATAAATCTATAGTCATACAACAAGGTTAATGTAAAAAAAAAAAGAAATAAATAAAAAGGGGCAGACTCGATGGACTACTCAGTCTTTTTCTGCCGTCACTTTTCTATGTTTCTATGTTTCTATGACAGGATCCACACTGGGGCAGGAATAATTGAACCACTTGCCCACTGGGCACTTATACCCCCTTCCTAACCAGGCCAATTTTCAGCTTTCAACACTTTTTCACACATGCAACACTGCACCCATATGAAATGTTTGTCCTTTTTTTCACACAAATAGAGCTTTCTTTGGTGGTATTTAATCACCACTGGGTTTTATATTTTTTGAAAAAAAGACAGAAAATTTTGTAAAAAAAAACAGCATTTTTCTTTGTTTCTGTTACAAAATTTTGCAAATTAGTAATTTTTCTTATACATTTTGACCAAAATTTATACTGCTACCTATCTTTGGTAAACATAACCCGAATTAGTGTATATTATTTGGTCTTTGTTAAAGTTATAGAGTCTACAAGCTATGGTGCCAATCACTGAAAATAGATCCCACTTGATGTACTGATGGCCTATCTCATTTCTTGAGACCCTAACAAGCCAGGAAAGTTTCCTTTTTGGAAAGTAGACAGTCAAAGGTATTTAGTAACAGGCATGGCGATTTTATTGAAGTTGTAATTTTTTCCCCACAATTCTTTGCAGAATGGAGTTTTTTTTCACAAAATTGTCATATTAACAGTTTATTTCTCACACACAGCATAAGCATACCACAAATTACACCCCAAAACACATTCTACTACTCCTCCTGAGTATGGTGATACCACCTGTGTGAGACTTTTACACAGCCTGGCCACATAGAGAGGCCCAACATGCAGGGAGCATCATCATGCATTCTAGGAGCATAAATTACACATCTCATTTCCTGACTACCTCTTGCACTTTTGAAGGCCCTGGAGCACCAGGACAATGGAAACGCCCAATCAATGACCCCATTTTGTAAAGCAAACACCCCAACGTATATTCTATGAGGCATAATGAGTCTTTTGAACATGTAATTTTTTCCACAAGTTTTTGGAAAATGTGGAAAGAACATGAAAACGCATTTCTTTTTTATACAAAGTTTTTAATTAATACAATATTTCTAACACACAGCATGTACCTAGAAAAAAATACACCCCAAAATATATTCTGCTACTCGTCCTGAGTATGGTAATACCACATGTGTGACACTTTTACACAGGCTGCCCACAAACAGAGGCCCAACATGCAGGGAGCGCCATCAGGCGTTCTAGGGGCATGCATTTCAAATCTAATTTGGCTACCTATTACACTATTGTGAGGCACTGTAGTGGCACTGATGGGTGCTGTAGTGGCATGGATGGGCACTGTAGTGGCATGGAAGTGTCATGGATGAGAACTGATGTGGTATGGATGAGCATGAATGAGGCATAAATGAGTACGGGTGGGGGTGGATGAGCCGTGGATGGGGATGACTGAGCACGGATGCATTGGTGAGCATGCATGGATGGGTGAGCACGGATGCATGGCTGAGCACGGATGGATGGGTGAGCATAGATGGATGGCGGAGCACGGATGCATGGGTGAGCATGCATGCATGGGTGAGCACAGATGGATGGCGGAGCATGGATGCATGGCTGAGCATGGATGCATGGCTGAGTACGAATGCATGGGGGAGCACAGATGGATGGGTGAGCATGCATGGATGGGTGAGCACGGATGCATGGGTGAGCATGGCTGGGTGGGTGAGCACAGATACATGGGTGAGCACGGATGCATGGGTGAGCACGGATGAGGCTAGATGGGTGAGCATGACTGGATGGGTGAGCACGGATGCATGGGGGAACACAGATGCATGGGTGAACAAGAATGCATGGGTGACCACGGAAGCATGGGTGAACATGGATGCATGAGTGAGCACGGATGAGGCTGGATGGGTGATCACAGCTGGATGGGTGAGCACGGATGCATCTGTGCATGGGTGAACACGGATGCATGGGTGAACATGAATGCATGCATGAACACCAATGCACGCGTGAGCACGGATGCATGTGTGAGCACTTATGCACGGATAAACATGGCTGGATGGATGAGCACGGATGTATGGGTGAACACGAATGCACGGGTGAAAACGAATGCACGGGTGAACACGGATGCATGGGTGAACACGGATGCATGCATGAACACGGATGCATGGGTGAACACGGATGAGGCTGGATGGGTGAGCACGGCTGCATGGGTGACAGATAAGGCTGGATGGGTGAGCATGGATGAGGCTGGATGGGTGAGGCTGGATGGATGGATGGGTACAGGGTATGGATGGGCAGACTGGCACATAGCAGTACTGTGGGCTCTTCAGATCCAGCCCACAGCACTGCTGCTTCTGATCTCTCCCCCCTCTCCTCTCACACTGCACTGATCAGTACAGAGAGGGGAGAGATAAGCCGGATATTCGCCAGCCTGTTTACATCTGATCGCCCCATCATTTGACAGAGCGATCACATGATAAACAGCCGATGCGAGCAGCCATTTACTCACGGACCCGGTGGTCACAGACAGTCCCAGGTGCGTGCCCCAGGGGGTGCATGGGAGCGGAATTCTGGGAGGACGTTATAGTACACCCTCCCAGCACAATTGATCCACCTTGTGGCCGTGTATTTGCATTACACGGTCGGCAAGTGGTTAAAATTGCAACTGCAATGTATTGCCGGCTCCTGGCAATATACAGAAAAATCACTGAAAATAATTGCATGGGCCCTCACTCAGTCCATACCAGGCCCTTCAGGTCTGGTTTGGATTTTAAGGGGAACCCAGCGCCAAAATTTAAAAAAAAAATGACGTGGGGTCCCCCCCTAAAATCTAAACCAGACCCTTATCCAAGCCTGCAACCTAGCCAGTCAGGATAGGGGGGATGACCGAGTGCCCACCCTCCTGAACTGTACTAGGCTACATGCCCTCAACATGGGGAGTATGGGTGCCTTGGGGCAGGGGGCCCCCAGATCCCGACCCCCCATGTGAATTAGTATCGGGTGCACTGTACCCCCACTATTTCACCAAAAGTGTCAAATAAGAAAAAAACACAGGAGATACAAGTCCTTTATTAAAAAAGAAAAAAGAAAAATAAGTGTCCCCCGTTGTAATCCATCGTCAATCACGGCGAGCGACGGACCCGAAAAAAAAACAAAAAACTAACAGCCCCTCCTCTATTGGAGGGCTTTCGCCGACCGAGCTCTCTTTGGTTTGACGTTTTATTTATAGTGGGAGGGGCCACCCAGTGAGGTAATTGAGCGACCCACCCATCTGATGTCACATGATGTCAGAAGTGGGCGGGGTCACCTGTATGTCACCCAGGGGTCCCGTCCTGCACTATAAATAAAATCTCAAAGCAAAGCCAGTGCAGACAACGGCAGCCCTTCCATGGAGGAGGAGCTGTGCATGCCATCTGCACGCAATGCATTATGGGGTTATCTTCTTTTTCAATGCATTTTGGGGTGCTCCGCGGCGGCGAAGTCGCTGTGAATGCTCCATAATGTTCTAAATTCGATGAAAGGGCAAACGCCCGATGTTCGCGTCAAACCTACGTTCGACTTGAACCGCGGGCCCATCCCTAATTCCAAGGTATTTAGTAAGAGGCGTGGTGAGTTTTTTGAAGTTGTAATTTTTTTCCCACAATTCTGTGCAAAATGAAGTTTTTTTGTTTTTTTCCCAAAATGCCACATTAACAGGTTATTTCTCATGCACAACATTAACATACTTGCAACTACACCCCAAAACACATTCTGCTACTCCTGAGTATGGCAATACCAGATGTGTGAGACTTTTATACAGCCTGGCCACATACAGAGGCTCAACATGCAAGTAGCACCTTCAGATGTTCTAGGAGCATAAATTACACATATCATTTACTGACAACCTATCAAACTTTGGAAGGCCCTGGAGCACCAGGACAAATAATATGCCCACAAAATGACCCTATTTTGGAAAGCAAACACCCCAACATATATTTTATGAGGAATTATGAGACTTTAGAACATGTCATTTTTTTTTCACAAGTTTTTGGAAAATGTGCAAAGAAAATTAAAACGTTTTTTTTTTACATAAAGTTATCCATTTATAAGCTATTTCTAACACAAAGCATGTACATAGCAAAAAATACACCTCAAAATACATTCTGCTACTCCTCCTGAGTATGGCAATACCACATATGTGAGACTTTTACACAACCTGGCCACATACAGAGGCCCAACATTCAGGGATCACCGTTAGGTGCTCTAGGGGCATAAAATTACAAATCTAATTTCCTGACTACCTATTACACTTTTGTGAGGCACTGTAGGGCAATGATAAGCACTGTAGCAAAACTGATGTGGCATGAATGAGCACTGATGTGGCATGGATGAGCACGGATGAGGCATGGATGTGGCATGAATGACAACTGAAGAGGCACGGATGAGGCATGGTTAAGGCACAGATGTGGCACAGATGAGCACTGATGTGGCACGGATTAGCACGGTTGAGGCATTGATGAGGCATGGATGAGGCACGGATGAGGCATGGATGAGGCACAGATGGGCATGAATGAGGCACAGATTGGCATGAATGAGGCATGGATGAGGCATGGATGAGGCACATATGGGCATGAATGAGGCATGGATTAGGTATGGATGAGGCACAGATGGGCATGGATGAGGCACAGATGGGCAAAGGATGAGGCACATATGGGCATGAATGAGGCACAGATGGGCATGAATGAGGCACAGATGAGGCATGAATGAGGCACATATGGGCATGAATGAGGCACATATGGGCATGAATGAGGCAAATATGGGCATGAATTAGGCAAAGATGGGCATGATTGAAGCACAGATGGGCATGAATGAGGCAGATATTGGCATGAATGAGGCACAGATGGGCATGAAAGAGGCACAGATGAGGCATGAATGGGACACAGATGGGCATGAATGAGGCACATATAGGCATGAATGAGACACAGATGGGCATAAATGAGGCAGATATGGGCATGAATAAGGCACAGATGAGGCATGCATAAGGCACATATGGGCATGAACGGGGCACAGATGAGGCACATATAGGCATGAATGGGGCACAGATGAGGCATGAATGAGGCACATATGGGCACAGATCAGGCATGAATGAAGCACAGGTGGGTACTACTGCAGTCTCCCTCCTCTCCTCGCACGCTGTACCGATCGGTGTGAGGAGAGGAGAGAGTTGAACCAGACATGCCCCAGTTTGTTGACAAGTGATCACTTTGTCATTGGACGGAATCATCACATGGTAAAGGGCCACTGTCATTGACCCTTTACTCCAATCCGTGATGCGCCGGGTCCAGAGGACCCAATAGCCACGGACATTCCCAGGTGCGCGCCCCAGGGGGCGAGTGGGAAGCGAGATTCTGGGAGGACATCATTGTACCCATTTTGGAAAGTAAACACCCCAATGTATATTCTATGAGGCATTATGAAAACAAACTTAGGCCGGGAGCAAATTTTGGTTGTTCGGGAGTTCTTCCAAAAGTCCCAACTGTTGTCCATTCAGCCCCCTGTTTGGGGGGAGCTGAGCATAAATATTTAGAATTTATATTTCTACCACTTCTATCCATTTATCCCGGAGTTGGGCTTTATGGTTGGCTATTGTTAGTCTATGGATTGCATTTAAAAAAAAAAAAACATTTATCAAGGCAATATCAGCAATAAAAGTATATTTTTGTCCTAAGAAAAAACAGTATATGTATTATTTAGCTTTTATTAAGTTATTGCTGAATCCATAGGTTCATAGTGGAAAGTAAACATTGCTCTGGTTCATAGGTGGTGTACAGAAATGAGAGCTGAAATGTTTAAAAAGATTAAAGGTATTTAGCGGTATCCCGCTGACAGCTGAAGGAACCGAGCCTGAAGTTATCAGTTTTTAGTATCGGTGCATTTGCATGAATACCGATACTCATGCAAATGCCTAGTATTGGCACCGATACTGGTATCAGTGAGACCCTAATTCATACTATTTAGTATAATTATCTTCATTATTGTTATTGATATTTTATTGAACAGTACATTTTATCTTTAATTATTATATATATATTTCTTAATACTTTATATGCTAATAACAATTACATTATTTTGTAATCTTGCATATATATTTTATATATGTATAATATATGCTGTATATCCAGCAAAAGAAAGTACTAAACATTATAACTTTTATTTCTCAGCATTGCTGATACTGGAAAGCAGTTCTTTAGTAAAGTATTATTAGACGTCTTCTTCAGGGAACAGCCGGAGTTTGTTCTATTGGATGAAAGTTTCTGTACAATCTCTCAGGGAATGGAATCTGAATTTACTATTCCTCACCTGATCACTGAAGTCACATTTAGAATGTTGTATTTCTTTTGTCTTATACAGAAAAATCTTATAATATCACACTTGTATTGGATTCCCCTGATAGGTGATATTCTGGAGGCCGGTTACCATATGATGAGAGTATTTCCAACACTGCAGCAGACTAGTAAAGCCGGTTACTAATATTATTATTTATTTATATATATTTTTTATAACTAGCATTATACAAATAACTGATAGGATTGTACAGTGATGCTCATTGTGTACATTACAGCCCTAGTTTGCTATTGGTGTTGAACATCCAGATATTGATGCTTTTATGCATTTTACCCCCATAAGGTGCAATACATAATACAGATCAAAACACATTACTTCAGATGAATTAAAAAAAAATAAAAATAAAATAATGTAAGAGGTGTTCTGTGCAGTGAATTGTACATGTACTAAGCTAAATCAGAAAAAAATCCTGTACACTATGATGTCATAGAATAATAGCAGCAAATGTATGTCTATCATACACCAGCTAGTGTATAGCACAAACAATACATGCATGATTAGTATAATATGCTCCACATATGGTTTATTCGTTTTTTTTTTTTTTTACAAATAAGGGGTTTTACAGTCTCCTTTTGAGAAAATTGTCTTGCAAGAATTATTTTATTTTATGGAAATCGGTGAAAAGATATATATACAGTATCTCACCAAAGTGAGTACACCCCTCACATTTTTGTAAATAATTTATTTTATCTTTTCATGTGACAGCACTGAAGAAATTACACTTTGCTATGTAAAGTAGTGAGTGTACAGCTTATATTACAGTGTAAATTTGCTGTCCCCTAAAAATAACTCAAACACACAGCCATTCATGTCTAAACCACTGGCAACAAAAGTGAGTACACCCCTAAGTGAAAATGTCCAAATTGGGCCTAAAATGTCAATATGTTGTGTGGCCACCATTATTTACCATCACTGCCTTGGCCCTCTTGGGCATGGAGTTCACTAGAGCTTCACAGATTGCCACTGGATATCTCTTCCACTCCTCCATGACAACATGATGGAGCTGGTGGATGTTAGAAACCTTGAGGGGGGCGTGGCTTGGAAACAGAGACGGCAGACGTCCTTCTACAGAGCTCCGCTTGAACAGCTTGAGAATCCAAAGGAATCCTCCATCTCCCAGCCTAGGAGAGACAAACAACACACTTCAGGTGTCTCCCTACAACACCTGGAGAAGGATAAGCTGTATTTTGCCCAGAAAATCCCTCAGGGGGATTTTTAATCCAGACCCGCGGCGGCGCCGATCACGCAGCACTAGGCCGCTCTTCCCAACAAGGCCATAAGACACCATCCCCACATAAAATACCCCCCAATACACCTGGGGGAGAACCCCCATACTATTTAGGAAGGTATCTGGGACAGGAAAAACGAAAGGAGGAACATAAGGCCTACCGCACACATCACCCGGTGAAGCCGCGGCCTACATTTCGGGACAGAGACACTCGAGCGGTAAACGGAACACGAGCTCCGCCAGTTGCAGATCACTCAAATCCAGTTGACCCTCTAATATAGGAGAGGCACTTGGTAACAAAAGAATCCAGCACTTATTTATGGTACAATCATATATTTGATAACAAATCCTAAGGATTCCTAACTTCAAACACAGTCAAATCAATTAGGAAATGCACAAAATTATAAAAGGGACACCTCTATCCAAAAATAAGAGATCCCTGGATCCTCTAAAGAACTCTCATAGCAGACAAATTGAGGACTTATTCAAACCCCAAAACATCTATAAAAACAAAACACACACAGACACTATGGCAACTTCCCACATAGAGGAAGACAGTAACGCTGGATCTATAGCAGTCTCTGAAGATTGGGCAAGAGACCACCAAAATCTAGAAGCACCCCTTACATTAGCAGACATGAATGAAATAGCAGCTGACATCAAAAGATCGGTCACATCTGCGATCACAGACCTAAAAGAAGAAATCAGAAACATGTCTGACCAACTCAAAACCCAAGAAAAATCAGGAAGGAAAAGAGATAAAGCAATACACAGATTAGAATCCATTACCGAGACACATTCCAACCATCTTATAAACATAAATAGACATTTAGAGGACTTGGAGAACAGAGAAAGGAGGTCCAATATCAGACTGAGAGGAATCTCAGAATCTATTACCCACGACCAAATTAAACCACTGCTTGAAAAAATATTTAACAGTGTCTTGGAAAGGAATGTAGACACACCCATACCTATGGAAAGGGCTCACAGAGCCCTTAGACCAAAGGGCCCGGATAATGCCCCACCAAGAGATATCATTTGTTGCCTCTCCAGCTTCACACTAAAAGAAGAAATTCTGGCCAAAGCGAGACTCAATGATCATGTAGAGCTGAATGGAGATAACATCAAACTCTTCCAGGACCTGTCACCAATTACTCTAAACAACAGAAGAGCTTTAAAACCCCTGCTAGAGGCTTTGAAAGAGAAAGAGCTAGGCTACAAATGGAAATTTCCCTTCGCCCTGCAGGTCACTAACAAAGGCAAACAACATCTGTTGAAATGCCCTAACGAATTAAACCAATTCTGTGAAAACCTAGATCTACCAAATATTGATCTACCAGACTGGTATAGCGATTTCAAGCTACCAGAACTTCCTGGAGACACCCAACAATCACCTACAGTCTCCCCAACAGGAACACCACACAAGAGAGGCAAACACCGCAAGTACTCCTCCCAAACATTCTTCCTTACTTCTTCAGGTCCCAGAACACTGAGATCAAAAGAAAATACCTGAAGATCATCTATTCGGATTAATTTTGTTCTCCCTCTTTTCCAGTTTACATGAACATGGAAAACACTATGTTTCTTAAACCTAAGTTACAGGTGGTACATTTCTGTGTGGAGTCTTCACCCACACAGCAGATGCTCTAGATACTCACTGAAACAACATTGTCTTTATATTTCCTGTTAGACCAGACTGTGAAACACGTCATAATCGACTCGATACATCCTGTTTTTTTTTTTTTTTTTGTTAACAACAATTTGTTTTACAGCAAACCCTTAAGTCTGCTATGATCAGCGTTCTACAGAAGCTCCCAAGGACTGGGTAAGTGATTTCACAATCACTGGTTCAACCCCTCTCTCTAAAAACAGACTGGGAAGTTTAACGGTTTACTCAAATCTACTTCTTTATAAACTTATGACACAATGAGTCAACAACAATTGACTTATATCTCACCCTCATGAGGAGACTCTTCCTATAGAGAAATTGAAAGACTTAATAACCTATAGCCTGGTGACACAAAGGGGGAAAATACAGACTTCCCATCTCCACTATGGTCACCAGACCAACAAGTCAATGCACCAAATGCGAAAGCAAGGATAAAATCCTTCAGAATTTTCACCATAACTTTTTGGACATGGAAACCCCTTTTTTTTTTCTTTTTACTTTACTTCTCTCCCCTTTTCTTGGGAATTACATATCTTGTCTGATATTTTGAGTTTCATTAATGCCTAATTTCCTATCATACATACTATTTCACTTATTTGCATGGATGCTCCATCGGCCGGGGCCAAGGTCGGCCACCCTACAATGGTTGGGTGGCATTATCTTTACCCACAAAACACAACAAACAAAGCCCATGGCCCTGTCCGAACGGAGCTCCCCAATATTTGACTGTTATAAATGTTAATACCATACATTATTTAACATGTTGGTTTAGTTCATAACTTGTTATGCCTGTATGGTTATATACCTTTGTTTTCTTATTGTAGGCTGTGGGGTAGGGCTAACTATATAACAAACCCTAAGTAATTAAACCTATAGATCCCCACTCCCTTGTCATTACGAGTTTAAACTGCTGTTTGTTTTTCTCCCACTAACCCAGCAAAAACCTACCAGCAGAGTCAACTTGCTTGACCTCATAACCTTTATTATATACACAAATATTCTTCATGGTAACTAAAGTCAAATAATACTGGGGCTGGAGATTCCCCAGTATTAACCTGACAATTATAACAACTTTCTTACGAACCTCCTTTGAGGACATTCACCTAACTTTACTCTTACCTCCCCTATCCTGTCTACTTTCCAACTTTCACATCTACTACTTTCTTTCCCCCATCTTACATCCCATACCCTCATCACATACCCCCAAAAAGGGAAAAAGAAGCTGAAATGTCTTACTCCGAACTAGGTACACAACCTACGATCATCTCACATAACACCAAAGGCCTAAATATTCCAGAGAAAAGATCGGCCTTAATCTCCGAACTTACTAGAGCAAAACCAAAAATTGTACTGCTACAAGAAACTAATTTTAAAAAAGACAAACCCCAGAAATGAACAAACAATTACTTCACTAAAGCCTTTGTTGCATCAAACCCATTGGCAAAAACTAAAGGGGTAGCCACTCTTATTAGCAAAAATGCCAACTTTGAAGTTTTGGAACAGCTGGCTGACCAAGAGGGCAGGTACCTGTTCTTAAAAGGTAATATGGATGGTTCCCCCATAACAATAGCAAATGTCTATTTCCCAAATAAATCACGCGCCACTTTCTGCCAAAGGCTGATAGAAGAACTAAAAGGTTTTGCAAAAGGAATGCTGATCTTGGGTGGAGATTTTAATGTTCCTCTCTCCCCACTGCAGGACACTTCTAATGGAAAGACTTCTATTGCTTACAAAACAATTAGACACATCAAAAAACTACTCAACTCCCTATCGCTTATAGATTCCTGGAGACTTCTTAACCCAACAGAAAAGGACTTCACCTATTTTTCAATTCCACATGACAAACACTCCAGAATAGACTACATCTTCTTATCACAAAGAGATCTAGCCTTACTCACAGAAGCAAAGATTGGCTTCCAATCCTTATCTGATCATGCACCTATAGCAATTACACTGACAACCTTAAACCAGATCCCAAAGCCATGCACATGGAGACTAAACCCATCCCTTTTACTCAAACCTGACATACTAACAGATATAACAAACTCCCTCAAAAATTATTTTGCTGACAATAACAACAAGGACTCTTTGCCTCTCAACATCTGGGAGGCCCATAAGTGTGTGATCAGGGGCGAATTCATAAAATGGGGATCGAGACTTAAAAAAGAACTCAACCAAAGAACTTCCCATCTTATATCTACCATCTCAAAACTTGAAACATTACACAAGCAATCTTTATGCGTAGCTTCCGCCTCTGAGCTGCTCGAGGCAAGGAAGGAACTTCAGAACATTCTTGAAAATAGAGCAAGACGTCTCCTATTTTTTAAGAAGAGAGTGTATTACGAACATGGAAATAAAAGTGGGAAATTCTTGGCAAGGGCTTTAAGAGAATCAAAAACACTAGGAAATATACATTCCATACGCACAAAAGAAGGGAAACTAGAACATAAAACAGAAAAAATTGCAGCTCAGTTCCAGGACTACTACACAAAACTATATAACATTCCCAAAGCCCACAAACCAAAAAACCTGAAAGGAGATAGGCAAAGCATCATCATTGATCTCCTACAAAAAAGCAAACTCCCCTCCATTCCAGAAGAAGACATTTCAACTTTAGAAAAGCCCATTCAAGAAATGGAAATAACACAAGTTATAAAGGAACTCAAATCAGGGAAAAGCCCAGAATCGGATGGCCTAACAGCCCAATACTGCAAACTTTTTGTAGATATCCTCAAAAACCCATGACTTAAAAATCTGAACTCACTACAAACCAATTTATTCCAGACTCCTGTTTACAAGCACATATCACAGTCTTACCAAAACCAAATAAAGACCCTAACGATTGTGCCAATTACCGCCCGATTTCTTTACTGAACATAGACACCAAGATTCTGGCAAAAATCCTTGCTCTGAAATTGAGACCCCTTCTACAAAAGATTATTGGGCCAGAGCAGGTAGGCTTTATTCCGGGTAGAGAGTCAAGAGACAATACTGTTAAAGCCTTAAACCTTATACATATAGCTCATTCCGATAAAATAGATGGCCTTCTCCTGTCCACAGATGCAGAGAAGGCCTTCGATAGAGTCGGATGGGACTAAATGTTTGCAACATGCAAACACATTGGCCTACAATCTAGAATGATGTCTTGGATCTCGACTCTATATAAGGATCCTACAGCTAAAATTTAAAATTAATGGAACCCTCTCTGATAATATCAAAATCAATAATGGCACCAGACAAGGATGCCCCCTTTCGCCCTTACTTTTCATTATATCCCTTGAACCCTTCATAAGATCAATTAACCAAAACCCTTCTATCCACGGCTTTAAAATCTCAGCTAGAGAATATAAAATAGCTGCCTACTCCGATGATATGCTATTTTTCCTGACACAAAATCACATCTCTATCCCAAATTTATTAGAAGAATTTAAGAATTTTAGTTACATCTCTAACCTTAAAATAAACTATAGCAAATCAGAAGCATTAAATATCACCATACCCAAACATAAATTAAACAAAGTCCGCACGATCTGTCCCTTCAAATGGGAGTCTGAACAACTCAAATACCTAGGGATCTGGCTAACCCCAAATATAAAGGACATTTTGCATAAAAATTATACCCCACTTCTCACTTCGATCTCCTCTGATCTCAAAAAATGGCACTCAGGAAGCTTCTCTTGGTTTGGAAGGGCAGCCATTGTTAAAATGGTAATTCTTCCTAGATTGCTTTACTGCATGAATACCCTACCCATCAAAATCCCCCTTACATTTTTTAAACATTTGCAAAACCTACAGAGAAGATTTATTTGGGCCCACAAAAAACCAAGAGTCAAATTCCTCACACTAACAAGCTCTAAACATTCAGGAGGTATGAACTTACCTGACTTCAAAAAATATCACACAGCAATCCACATTACAAGGATTATTGACTGGAACTGTCATTATTCGAACAAGGATTGGATTACTCTGGAAGAATACTCATCTTCGTCATCCCTGAAGTTTATACCTTGGATAAACATAACCAAAATACCTTCACAAATAAAACTACACCCTTTAATAGGCAATTCTCTACAGATTTTCCAGGCAGCAGCACGTAAATATGATCTATCCTCAATCCCAGGTCCACTAACAAGATTACCGGACATCCCAGACTTTCACCCAGGCCTTGGGAACAATCTCTTTACTAACACCTCATCAAATTCTCCATTACTAGCTTACCATTGCTTTCAGAATGGCAACATTAAAACTAAAGATGACATCCAAGCAATATTTGGCAGATCCAACTTTCCCCATTGGTCATACTTACAACTACGCAGCTTTCTAAATTCACGTAAGCACAAAACAGCTTTTTCTCGAAAACTAACACAACTTGAGCAAAAATGTCTCAACGCTTCCGAAACTAAGAAAACTACATCATTAGCTTACTCATGGCTGCAATTTGCAACCAATGATGATAATAACGCATTCAAAGAGAAATGGGAAAAAGCTTTAAATACAAGCTTCTCTGACCACCAATGGGAAAAAGCATGCATCTTAGCCCACAAATGCTCAATTAGCACAAAACTCCAAGAAACCTCATACAAAATTCTAAGTCACTGGTACAACACACCAGAAAAAATGCATAAATGTAACCAGCAGATCCCTGACCTTTGCTGGAGATGTAAAAAAGATACAGGCAAATTAGCACACATCTGGTGGCATTGTGACATGATCAAGGAATTTTGGGAGAAAATAAGAGAATTAACAAAACTAATTACTGAAACAAACCTAGAGCTAGATGCACCTTTCTGTATCCTTAATATCTCTAAACAAATCGCTGAGATCATACAAAAACTCCCTGACAAGACACTTAATGAATGCGGCCAAAATTCTAATCCCAAGAGCTTGGAACACTAACTACCCTCCCTCAGTAAAGAACTGGTTGATAGAAATAAACAATTACCAGACTATGGGAGAAACACTTGCTTTAACCTACGACAGAATTAATCAATTTCATAAAAACCTGGAACCCCTGCTTCATTTTTAAATTTTCAGATCAATATAAACAAATCTTGAATTCTTGCAACTAGACATTTGCTTCCACACCCCCAGTCATTTTAAACTACCCAATAATTCCTAGTCACATTTCACTGTTCACCCCTCCCCCCCTCCCCCTTACCACCCCTCCCCCCCTCCCCCTTACCACCCCTCCCCCTTACCCCTCTGCTCCCTTTCTCTCTTCTTCACCTTCTCTCTAACTATCTCAATTTCCTTCCTCTTCTTTTCCTTTTTTCCTTTATTTCTTATTATCTACAACCAAATACTAACTAAGGAACTGGTAAATGCATGCTTATTTGAAAAAAAGTTGTATTAACACTGCGATATAATGATACCATAATTATGTCGAGTTACTGTTGTATTAATTTCCTTTTTCTTTAATTGGAACAAAATACGCTTAAGTTTGATACCTGTCATTTGTTTTAAAACCTTAATAAATGTATATTGTGAAAAAAAAAAAAAAGAAACCTTGCGCTCCTCCATCTTCCATTTGAGGATGCCCCACAGATGCTCAATAGGGTTTAGGTCTGAGACATGCTTGGCCAGTCCATCACCGTTACCCTCAGCTTCTTTAGCAAGGCAGTGGTTGTCTTGGAGGTGTGTTTGGGGTCATTATCATGTTGGAATACTGCCCTGCAGCCCAGTCTCTGAAGGGAGGGGATCATGCTCTGCTTCAGTATGTCACAGTACATGTTGGCATTTATAGTTCCCTCAATGAACTGTAGCTCCCCAGTGCCGGCAGCACTCATGCAACCCCAGACCATGACACTCCCACCACCATGCTTGACTGTAGGCAAGACACACTTGTCTTTGTACTCCTCACCACACACGCTTGACACCATCTGAACCAAATAAGTTTATCTTGGTCTCATCAGACCACAGGACATGGTTCCAGTAATCCATGTCCTTAGTCTGTTTGTCTTCAGCAAACTGCGGTCTTTCTTGTGTATCATCTTTAGAAGAGGCTTCCTTCTGGGACGACAGCCATGCAGACCAATTTGATGCAGTGTGCGGCGTGTGGTCTGAGCACTGACAGGCTGACCCCCCACCCCTTCAACCTCTGCAGCAATGCTGGCAGCAATCATACGTCTATTTCCCAAAGACAACCTCTGGATATGACCCTGAGCATGTGCACTCAACTTCTTTGGTTGACCATGGCGAGGCCTGTTCTAAGCTGAACCTGTCCTGTTAAACTGCTGTATGGTCTTAGCCACCATTCTGCAGCTGGGTTTCAGGGTCTTCTTATAGCCTAGGCCATCTTCATGTAGAGCAACAATTCTTTTTTTTAAATCCTCAGAGAGTTCTTTGCCATGAGGTGCCATGTTGTACTTCCAGTGACTAGTATGAGAGAGTGAGAGCGATAACACCAAATTTAATACACCTGCTCCCTATTCACACCTGAGGCCTTGTAACACTAACCAGTCAGATGACACCAGAAAGGGAAAATGGTTAATAGGGCCCAATTTGGACATTTTCACTTAGGGGTGTACTCACTTTTGTTGCCAGCGGTTTAGACATTAATGGCTGTGTGTTGAGTTATTTTGAGGGGACAGCAAATTTACACTGTTATATAAGCTGTACACTCACTACTTTACATTGTAGCAAAGCGTCATTTCTTCAGTGTTGTCACATGAAAAGATACAATAAAATATTTACAAAAATGTGAGCGGTGTACTGACTTTTGTGACATACTGTATATATATTCCAAACAGGTGTGATGTACAGCACAACAGACAGAAGTAGTGCACAAACGATTAGGTTGTCCCACCGACCATATATAGAAAAAATCCAAAGCGGGATGGTTGCACTTAGTATTTATTTAGAAGTCCATAAGGACTATAAAGACAATTTTACAAGTCATACTTACAGATCGACAATCATCATTTTATATAAATATATATTTTTCTTTAATTAGGAGGAGTGAATCTGCTTGGGTTTGTTCACAGGAGGTTCAAAAACTCTGACCTTATTGAAGTCTATGGGAGGTGAATGTTGATACAAAATTCTTGTCAATCATAAAGCAGGAAGTAGATTTTTTCTTTTGGATTTGAATGCAGCAAATCCTTTAGATGATATGTTTTGGGGATACGGTAAAGCTGTATGAGACAGTACAATTTTCATGGACAGTGTCAGGAACTGCATACACTGGCAGTGCATATTTGGCTGTGATTTTTTTTTTACAAATAGTTGCCCTACAAAGGGAAAAGGGAGTGGGGTTCCCATTAATCCTCCAACTGGACCCTTATCCAGTCGTGCACCCTGGGAGGTCAGGAAAGGGAGGACAGCGAGCGCACAGCACCACTTCATGTACAAGACCAGGTCACTGACCTTTCAAAATTGGCAGACCTTGAAGGGAGGGCAGCAAAGTCTTACCCCCTTGCAAAGTACTACTTTCCTGATGTTGAGTAACTAGGGCCACTACTCTACCTCCAGGGACCCCAGAATGAATTGGAGAATATATGGTGCTGACTGGTTTTAGAATCAGGACATATACCAATGAAAAAAATAACACAGCAGGGAGTGGGTCTTTTACTGAGGCTTAAAGGGAAACATGAAAAAATATTTTTAAAAAAATGCTCTGGGGATGAATCAAAGCTGCTTGTAAAGTGTTGCACCAATGCGATGCAATCATGAAAAAAATGAAAAAACTACTGATGTTAAATGTCAGTTCCCTGGTTGGCTTTGTCTTAAAAACAGTGTAGGACCCCCCTCCCTCGTCAAAATCTAAACCAGTCCATTATCAATTTTTTTCTTAAAGAAACAGTGCACATTGTTTACAAAACTTGTATACTGCCCTTTAAAAAATTGGCATGAGGTCAACTTTAATATATATACCCAATATACCCACCCAATATATACCCAATATATTCACCCAAGGGGGTGAATAAGGTTCAGGAGGGCAGCCTTTTCAATATGAAACCAAAATCAAGAACATGGGGACCTTAAACTAGCTGGAGGGAAGTTCAAAACTAATCTTAGAAAGTATTATTTTACTGAAAGGGTGGTTGATGATTGGAATAAACTACCAACTGAGGTAGTGAGACAGTCAACAGTAAATGGCTTCAAACATGCTTGGGATAAACATAAATCTATAGTCAGACAACAAGGTTAATGTGAAAACAAAAACCAAAAAAAAAAATAAAAAGGGCAGACTCAATGGACTACTCAATCTTTTTCTGCCGTCACTTTTCTATGTTTCTCTGTTTCTAATATGAATTTTAAAGCACACAAACCCAATAACAGTGTGTGTCCAGTGACCCTATTCATACAATAATTTTTATATAAATAACAAACGCAATCACACCCAACAAACTGTGTGAAATCAATAAACAAAAATATCAGTCCAACGTGCTGTAAAATATGTGACTCTTCTTATCATCGTTCTGTGTAATATCCACTCTGTGTTTCCCTTCACCCCTCCTCAATCCACCAGCGATCCCCTCCAGGTAAACTCTCACCTTATATCTATGACCTGCACATTTTAGAGGTCTGTCATGGAAATGGCCGTGGAACTTCCAAACTTGCCAGTTTCCAAGATGGCCCCGGACTTCCTGTGAGCTATTTAAACTTCCTGCTGACATTTTATTGCTGCTGGATAATCTCTCAGCTTCCAAGTGTTCCTGCATTCCTGTGATCTCTTGTTAAACAACCCGGCTTGCTTCTGATTCCTGAACCTGCTCTCCTGTGTTTGACCCCGGCTTAGCATATCAACGTTGCAACAGATCTGTCTTCCCGTGTATGACCCGGCTTGTCCCATCTCTCTGCTTGACCTGCTTCCTGTGTATGACCTCTGGCTTGGCTTTGGATTTCGTCACCTGTCTGCCCACTGGTGAGGACTCGCAATACTGCTAGTACGCCAGTTCCATTGAACTCCCAGTCCACTCCTGCTTCCCCTCAAGTGTATTTGAGACATCCAACCACACCAACTGGCACTGTGCTCCCTGTTCCCAACCTCAGGGAGCCACTGCACTCAGCCAGAAGGGAAACCCTCAGCATCTCGGCCTCACACCTGACTCCTGACAACGTCATATACAGCCTTTTCCCCGCCCTTAGGATCCAGAGATCTCACTCAATGTCCAGGCAAGCAAAAATAAACTACATTTCCATTTAAAAGATGACATTTATATCACTCACCTTTATAAGTGCGCCACTCCTCAGTGCACATAAGTAAACCCCATCAATGAAAACCACCTCCACTCAATATACAGCAATTATTGGTATATCAGCCTGCACTTCCAACTACGTCCTCATATGTATGTGATGACATCACCAAGCTCCACCCAATGTGTTTCATCACGATCATGTGAATTCTTTAGGGGACTCCCTAATCCCTTTGATGCGGTGAAGAACCTTGGTACCTCAAATTGTTTCAATGAGTAAAAACGGTTGCTTATACCAATGAAATTCATTGGTATAAGCCCATATTCGTTGGCAAAAATGAGTAACTTTGTTAAACTCCATGGTTCCAAGAAGTGGCGTAGTTTCCCTAATCCCTCAGGGGATTTCTTAAGTGTACTAGCACTACTTTGTGTAACCCACCTCGAACCACTACAGTAGTGTATGTATACTCCTGCATCAACCTTCACGTCCGACTATATGGTTATTAACGACATATAACTCACCTCCACCAAAAGTAACTACCCCAAATGAATACACGTGACTCCTCACCGCGTGAATATTTCCACTCACTATATTTACAGTAGAAAATTTACCTTTACATCAAATAAAAACGAACGGACCTGTAACTCACTCTAGAGACCTA
>BLSH010029916.1:880273-891762 GCA_018402905.1 Glandirana rugosa
AAAAAAATGACATGCCAATTGTGGCATGTCGGGGGGGGTCACCTTCCCTTAAAGCGGAAGTTCCACTTTTGAATGGGATTCCGCTTTAAAATCACAAGACCACTCCCCTTATCCACCGGTCTTATTCCCACATTTTTGTTGTCTTCAATGCTTTTAATGACTTCCCTAATTTTTTTGGTAGTTCTTTTTCTCTTACACAGAATGGTATTTATTTCTTCTTGGACCATGTGTTTAACCACTTGCCAACCTGGTTGCGTACTTGTACGGGGGCAGTGTGGCTCGTTATCGCAAATCACCGTTTATAAACGGCTATTTGCGCATGCGCGATTTATGGGGGAACACGCGCCGGCGTGAGCGTGGGCGCGGGTCGGGCAGACTCGATGTTTGCCAGCGACCCGCGAATGCCTGTGAGAGAGGAGGAACGGGGAACCGCCGTTGTAATATATATATCGGCCAAAACTGATGAATACATTTGTTTTTTTATATTTTTTTGGATTTGTATTTTAGCAAAAAGTAAGAAATATTGTTTTTTTTTCAAAATTGTTGCTATTTTTTTGTTTATAGAGATGATCAGAAGTGACGCAGCGATGATCAAATACCACCAAAAGAAAGCTCTATTTGTGGGAAAAAGAGGGTGTCAATTTTGTTTGGGTACAACGTCGCACGACCATCAGTTAAAGTGATGCAGTGCCGAATCGCAAAAAGTGCTCTGGTCCTAAAGTGGGAAATCCTTCCGGGGCTGAAGTGGTTAAAGACCTCAATGAATTTATGAGAGGGGCCTTTGGGGTTGAATGCCGATTTGTTTCTCAACCCAGTGTGAGTGTACTGTTTGGGTGGGTGTGAAGTATTGGAACCGGGATTTTCAAGAATTTTTTTTTCTAATGTTTAGTTTTCTAGCAAATTTTTCAAGGTCTATGTACATTTCAAATGTATCCAGAAATGTGGCTGGAGCAAATTTGAGACCTTCACTGAGAATGGAGAATTCTTCCTGTGTGAAAGTAATGTCCGTAAGGTTGAAAATGCCTGTGGTTAAGTTCCCCTTTTTCTTTTCTTTTCTCCCCCCTCTGCATCCTCTCCTTCTCTTGTCCCTACGTGGTTGTTGATAGGTGGGAATTGTGGGCGGATTTCCCTCTGTGGGTACCCAATTTGGGTAATTTTGAAGAGCTCCCTCCATTCCCTCCACCCCCCCCCCCTTGCGGTTGATAAGTGTTTTGGGTTGGCCTGCCCCTCTCTCTTCCCCTGCCTCTTCTCCTCCCTCTAGGTCTACCCCTAGGATTGCCTCTAAAAGGTCTAGGTCCCATATGATCATACTCATAATGGGATATTCTAGGGTTTTGATGGGGTTGATTCCTAGGGGGGTGTACTGGTTATAAGTAGGTATCCTGTAAGAAGGAGTGATCTGGCCTCAATCTGGACATCAACCTAAAATGTTTTATTGCTGATTACTAACAAACTTATCCCTATTGTAGGGACTGGGTCCATTTCTGTATTACTAGCAATTTTTCATTGAATGTTTAGTTTTAGTTCATGCATTAAATAGATGCATATGCCTAATCCAATGTAAATATTTTAGTCTTTACATTTCATAACATTGTTATATATATCATTTTCATTCATATTTTTACTTGTATTATTATTTTTATCCATTTCCAGACCGAGCCTCTTTTTGGAGTTCAGTGTTTACAAGTTAAAACCACTTTTTTTTGCTATAAAATTACTTAGAACCCCCAAACATTATATATATATATTTTTTTTTTCTAACACCCAAAGAGTAAAATGGCGGTCATTTCAAAACTTTATGTCACACAGTATTTGCGCAGCGGTTTTAAAAGCGCAATTTTTTTTTTAAAACATTCACTTTTTTTAGTTAAAAAATAAGACAACAGTAAAGCCCAATTTTTTCCATATTGTGAAAGATTATTTTACGCCTAGTAAATTGACATGCTTCAAAATTGCGTCCACTTGTGGATTGGCGACAAACTTTGCAACTTAAAAATCTCCATTGGCGACGTTTCAAAATTTCTACAGGTTAGCAGTTTTGAGTTACAGAGGAGGTCTCGTGCTAGCATTATTGCTCTCGTCTAACGATCGTGGCGATACCTCCCATGTGTGGTTTGAACACCGTTTTCATATGCGGGCAGGACTTACGTGTGCGCTCCCTTCTGCGTGCGAGCTCTTAGGGACGGGGCGCTTTACTTTTTTGTTTTCTTATTTATTTTATTTTTTATCTTATATTTTTACACCGTCCTTTTAAAAAACTTTTTTTGATCACTTTTATTCCTATTACAAGAAAAGTAAACATTCCTTGTAATAGAAAAAAGCATGCCAGGACTTCTTAAATATGAGATCTGGGGTCAAAAAGACCTCAGATCACATATTTACAGTAAAGTGCAATAAAAAAAAAAATGACATCGAAAAAAAAAGTCCCCTTTAAGGGCTATGGGCTGAAGTGACTTGTGACATCGCTTCCGCCCTGCAATGCTATGGAGCCGAGTGGGCGGCATCTTCCGCTCACGCGGCTTCCAGTGCAGAGGGGGAGCGGACCCGATCGTCTCCGCTGTTACCGGCGGCTCCGGTAAGCAGCGGACATAGCGGGAAAATGGCGGGGGGCACCTCTCCCGCCACCGATAAAAGTGATCTCGCGGTGAATCCGCCACTGAGACCACTTTAATCAGAAGCGGAATCGCCGGCACCAAAAAAATTACCGGGGTTATGGTAGCTATCTGCTACCATAACAATGGTATTCCACTACAAAAGACCGCCATCAAACAATGGCGGGTGGTCTGGAAGTGTTTAACCACTTCAATACTATGCACTTAGAACACTTTACTACCAGACCAATTTTCAGTTTTCAGTGCTGTTGCACTTTGAATGACAATTGCGCGGTCGTGCGACGTTGCACCCAAACAGATTTTTTATCATTTTGTTCCCACAAATAGAGCTTTCTTTTGGTGGTATTTGATCACCCCTGCGGTTTTTATTTTTTGTGCTACAAATAAAAAAAGACCGAAAATTTTGAAAAAAAAAAAAATTCTCTATTTTTGTCACAAAACTTTGTAAATAAGTAAATTTTCTCCATCACTGGTGGGCACTGATGAGGCTACACTGACGGGCACTGATGTGGCAGTACTGATTGGCACTGATGAGGCGGCACTGATGAGGTGACACTGATGATGAGGCACTTATATGCAGCGATGATGAGCACTGTTAGGCGGCACTGATAAGCAGCACTGACGGGTACTGAGAGGTGGCACTGATATACAGCACTGATGGGCACCCATATGCAGCACTGACGGACGCTGCTAAGCGGCACGGATGGGCACTAATAGACAGCACTGATTGGCACTCATAGGTGGCACTGGGCACTGATAGGTGGCACTGATGGGCACTGATAGGTGGGCACTGGTAGGTGGCAATGGTGGGCACTGATATGTGGCACTGGTATGCATTGATAGGGGCACTGGTGGGCACTGATAGGGGCACTGGTGGGCATATACATTGATAGGGGCTCATTCCCTGGTGGTCTAGGGTGGCATCTGAAGGTGGCACTGAGTGCCATCCACATTGGGTAGTATGTCACTTACCTGGTGGTCTGGGGGGGTCTTCCTGGTGGTCCCTGGTCGGCTTCCTGGTGGTCCTGGGTGGGCATATCCCTGGTGGTCCCTGGGCAGGCTCCCTGGTGGTCTAGGGTGGCGATCCGAGGGAGGGCTGTGCTGATAAATCATCAGCACAAACCCTCCCTGTCAGGGATGCAGCCGATCGGCTCTCCCCTCCTCAGGTCTGCAGACCTGAGTACAGGAAAGCCGATAAACGGCTTTCCTGTGTTACACTGTGACCAGCCGCGATTGGTCACGGCTGGTCACATGGTAAAGTGCTTCGGATCGAAGCGCTTTACCGAGATCGGTATTGCGGGGGGTCAGACTGACCTCCCACACCACCGATCGCCGCGATGCACGCCCCCCCCCGGACGCGCGGCGGCTTGTTATCCTGAGGACGTCATATGACGTCCAGTCAGGATAACTGAGCCACTTCCCGGCCGTCATTTTGCATATGGCGGTCCGGAAGTGGTTAAATAAAATTTTGTGTATGGTTTTATGTATACATTTTTTGGGTAACTACTCGCACTGATCCCCAACTTAGGATGCATATGTTGGTTGTATAAGGCACCTACTACCACACATTGATATTAATTTAATGGCATCAGTTTAATTCAATATTGAAGGATATAGGCTAATTTCTGCCATCACTTATTTAACCTAACCTCCTCGTCCATACACCTTTTGTAAGTAACGGGTGATACTGACTTAGCCAGGGATATTCCTATACCTGTAGTTATACAGATTAAGGGGTAAGGGTATATTTCACACTAGTGCAATCCTGTAGGGGTTAATCTACCAGGTTCAGCAGTATAAACCATTCCCTCTTGTCCCTAATTAAGGTCTATATGTCAGGTGCGGCGAACACATTGAAAGTTTTTTAAATGTTTATTTTCAACTGTTTATCTTATTTTTTTTTCATATATTCATTGGACTGATATACCCATTATACTTGTCCATTAAATGTAAATGGTATGTTAAGTTGTGGCCAGCATATGTAGATCAGTGGCTCTGGTGGTTTACAATCAATTAGTCAGCCCGCTCCTCCATTTTGTAGCAGCCCAACCAATCATACAGCGTCTTATCCATTATATAAATCCCCAGCAAATGGCACTATGTTACTTCTTGAAGACGCTATTTTCAGAAAAATGTACGTAGAAGTCGCACCGCCGATTCTGGGCTGCACCAACCATCTGGTCATTTCCCCTTCCCTACCAGAGCCCAAGTGCTTGAGCCGCACGCCATCACCGGAGGGATCTTTTTGCTCTCACAAATGCTGGAAACACCTTGTACCGGGACACAGGCACTTTCAAATCATTTGCTTTCAAATTAAATACTACACTATGAGACTTTTTATCTTGTCTCTTGTGGAGTCTATTTATCACCCTCCAGCCTGATCATAGGACCCTAAGCCAGAAGATAACCACTGCCAGGAATCACTTTGGGGTTTGTTCCTGTAAAAAGGGGTCATAAGCATCTGGTGAGTGGCCAATCTTTTATCTGAGCACGGGTGGACAACTAGTAAAGCATATTGAGCACCTTGATACCAGAAGTTTGGTGACTGGATATGACCTATGTTTATGGACTTTATTCATTTATTTGTGCACATTACCACAAGAATGTTTAACAGTTTTGTTTACATGTCTCATTAATGTATTGTCCATTTATGCAGAGATTATATATATTTCAATGTGATTTTTTTATGCACTTTATTGTTTATGCAATCTTCATGCACATTTATGTAGTTTGCTAGTGCACATTATTAGTTGCGCCATCACTTTCACATACCACACCTCGTCGTTTTTTCTACCAGCACCTTAAATGGGCAACAAACTTTTAGATCTCCAACCAATTTTTAGAGATATAGGAGGGGCCATGTCCACACCAGGGCAGCCATCAGAAATTTTGGGGCCCCTTACACAGCTTTAGACCTGGGCCACCCCGTCTGACCACCAACATTCCCCAGGGCCCGCCCACTGGCCATCCCACCACATCCACCCACTGGCCAGGGGTGTACACATGTCACAGCCGCAGTAGACATTATACACCCTGTCACACTTACCTGGTGTAGCCTGCCAAGCATGACCCATTCAAGTGAAGTGTACAATGCATACTAGTGTGGGATCCAAGGGGTTAAAAAAACTGCACAGGCAGCACAGCCTCACCCGATGATTGCAATAAGACCTCGCACCGAACCATAGGTGCTGGAGGTTCCAAACTTGGACCAGTTGTAGTCCATGGGGCCCTCTCCATGTGACCCAAGCTTTATATTTTTATTGCCTATGGTTCGGGAGAACGATGTCCCCAAACCAGGTGCCCCCCTCCCATAGACTCCAATATTAAGTCCAAAATTCACACGACAATTGCCAGTCAATGACTGGTCACTTTGAGGACCCGGTATGGCCGAACCATAGGTGCTGGAGGTCCCAAACTTAGACCAGTTGTTGTCTAGGGGGTCCTCTCTATGTGACCCAAGTGGTATTTTTATTGGCTAAGGTTTGGGAGAACAGTGTCCCCAAGCTGGGAGCCACTGGGAAGGGGTCTTGGATCATGCTGGTACCAGGCAAGGAAGCTTATATGGCGGACGTACTCCCCTTGAGGCTCAAGAATAGTATGTCCTCCGTAAAAGCTTCCTTTGTCCGGTACCAGCACGATCCAAGGTCCTTTAGCCCACCCAGTCACTTGCCGAGGCATCAGTGTAGGGTGAAGAGAAGCATAATACTGTTTATGTAAACACAGGTACAAAGAGATATACTCTCAGGGACAATCCCTCTTCTTTGCATAATGACACAGGGTTAACATGAAATGCTGAGACAGTGTGGTTGTACAGTGAGCCTGGTTACTGCAGACCCGACTGGAGTTCTCGGTCACCCTAATAGACACAGGGTGGGCCGGGGGACAAGGAGTTTCCAGAGCTATCCAAGGTAAGCTGGGCTCCACAATTCCCCCACCCAAAGTGACTCCCGTCACACCAGACCCGAAGGGCCTGATATGGATTGGGGGGAACCCCACACTGTTTTATTTTTCACTTTTTTATTGCCGGCAATGTTTTTTTCTATTCAGCTGTCAGCGGGGAAGCCCATTGACAGCTCATGACTCATCGGTTGTTAAGGGTGCAGTGGCCGGCTTCCTGGCCCGCTCCTTAACAACCAGCTATTCACTGCTCTATGATTGGACAAAGCACAGTGCTTAGAATGCACTTTGAAACTCACTGTGCATTGCACGGCGCTCAGCGGGGTAAACACCCGCCGATCGCCCTACAAATTTGGGTGTTCGCTGAATGGGCAAACAAGCCTTGTTCGGCCAGAACTTTTGCTTGGCCCAAACAAAGTAAATTACTTAATATGACGTCTAAGTAAAACGAGTAGAAACTGCGCTTATTAAAACAAATACCAAATGTCAAAGCAGCAACTCTTCTGTGAGATACAAACACAGTGCCAAACGCAATAGACAATGGCAGAGTTGCTCTATTTAAGTGATTATACCATCAGTAACATTAAAAAGTCCAGAAATAAATGAAGGTAGTGAAGAATTTCTTAGTCCTTGACACTATCCGTGACCTAGAATCCATGACCTCTAGAAGCACCACCACCAACAGATAAAACTGCTCATTTACCACAGACCTCCTATGACTGAAGGTCAGTGACACTTGTGGCTATACACCCAACATAGGCCTTTGGTATCATCAGAGGGTCGTCTTACAGAATCCAACCAACCATTCATAGGGCAGTGTGACAAGCAAACCAAAATACAGAAGGCTCCACATTGTAAAATTCTTAAAACTTTTATTGCCAAAGCTCAAAAATGCACTTACATCAACAGAAATAAAAATGTGCCTTTAAAATCAGTTTGCTGGCCAGCAGATCAGCAAACACGGATGCATGGGTGAGCACAGATGGATGGCGGAGCATGGATGCATGGGTGAGCACGGATGCATGGGTGAACACGGATGCATGGGTGAGCATGGATGAGGCTGGATGGGTGAGCATGGCTAGATGGGTGAGCACGGATACATGGGTGAGCATGGCTGGATGGGTGCACACGGAAGCATGGGTGAGCATGGCTGGATGGGTGGACACAGATGCATGGGTGAGCATGGCTGGATGGGTGAATACAGATGCATGGGTGAGCACGGATGGGTGAGCATGGATGGGTGAGCACGGATGGGTGAGCACGGATGCATGGGTGATGGATGAGTGAGTATGGATGAGGCTGGATGGGTGAGCATGGATGGATGTATGGGGGGGCCCAGACTGGCACACTATGTGGCACTTCAGATCCTGCCCACAGCACCACTAATTCTCATCTCCCCCCTCTCCTCTCACACTGCACTGATCGGTGCGGAGAGGGGAGAGACAAGCCAGATATCCACCGCCTTGTTTACATTTGTTAGCTCTGTCATTTGATGGAGCAATCACGTGGTAAACGGCCATTGTGAGCGAGCATTTACCGCGATCCATGATGCGCCGGGTCTCAGGGACCCGGCGGTCATGGATGCTCCTGGGTGTGCACCCCAGGGAGCGCGTGGGAGCTAGGGTTGCCACCTCATCCCTTTAAACCCAAACACATATAAATTACACAGGTTGTTCTGAGGCTAATTTAATGCAGATAAGGCACCACGTGAGTTTAACTACCACCCTAATCAGCCACAGAACCTGTGTAATTAATATGTGTTCGGGTTTAAAGGGAGGAGGTGGCAACCCTACTGGGAGCGTGATTTTGGGAGGATGTTATAGTACGCACTCCCAGAACAACTGATCCACCTTGCGGCCGTGTTTCTATATGACACGTTCGGCAAGTGGTTAACGTGGTAAAAGTGAACCCTGGTGAGAATGTCCCTGGGTGTTGTATCCGGGAGGTAGGGTGTTTTTGGGATCCTATGGGCCCTATCCATAAGTAGGTCCTTAGGACTCAAATCAGAAGTTAGCTTCAGAAATAATTGTTGAATATAGCGGACCGTCTCTCCTGGCTTGACAATTTCCGGAATGTCTCTCAGCTTAATATTATTGCATCTGAAGCGATCCACCAGGTCAGCAACTTCCTGCGAGTTTGCGAATTGTTTCATTTTGTAACTCATGGTCATCCACTAATTCATCATGTGCCTTAGCAAATTCAGACATCTGGGATTCTAAATGCACCGTGCGATCCTCTATATAGTCCATCCTGTTAGATAACTGGGAGACAGAGGAGCGCAATTCAGCATGAAGGCCAGCCTGTAGAGATAGCAACATTGCTTTTAAGGTGGTGCAGTAGCTGGAGTATCATTAGCTGGGATGGGTGACTAGTTGATCAGTGTAATCAGCCTGCTGGTCTGCTGGGGCGTTCTCAGTGTTAGCCCAGTGGAGCTGTTTAGCAGAGGGAGCCTTGAGAGGAGAATGTGCAGGGGAGTTAGCCACCCACTTACCTCTGTCAGGTGCTGCAGAAGGAGAGAGATCCATGGAGTTGTCCTCCATGTCAGAGAGCAGCTCTTGGTCTGGATCCCCGCATAACTGCAACGGTGGAGGAGAGCCATGTGGCTTCTCTGCTCCATCTTGGGTTCCCTGTGTGGTGGCTGCATAAAGAAGTCTGTGAGGCAGTGCAGTTCTTCTTGTGAGACATATCCAGCCTGAGTCCCTGTGCCTTGGTGCCTTGTGCAGGTAGAATTGGCAGGCTGAGGTTCTGTGAGCCACTGTAATCACCCTCGGTGGTGGAGGAGCACCCCAAGAAGAGCACATTTAAGAACTGTGTTTTATATGACAAAGTTTTAGATTTTTTTGCATTAATTTTTTTGCAGGAACTTTTATATGAACTTTATCATTTTTGAGTGATTATTATATGCATTGTTTTTTGCACTAGATATTTTTTGCTTTTTTTTTTGCTTATTTGGGTTTGTTTTACACATTGCACTTAGCACTTTTTGAATAATTGTGTTGCACATTTAGCATTTTTGCACATAGTTACACAGTAGCAAAGTAATATGCAGAGTTTTGAAATATTTCTGTCTTTAGGACAGCAGTGACAGTGTTGATCATAGAGAATGACCACCTGTTCGGTTTTCAGCAGAAATTTCAAATATCGCAAAAGTTCGGAACCGAATAACGAATCCCATTGAAGTCTATGGGACCCGAACTGGAAAAATCAAAAGTGCCCAGTTTGAAGGCTTATATGCAAATAATCGGGCATACAATGGTTATGGGGGTCCGGGTACTACCCTGGGGGAAATGTATCAATGAAAAAAAGTTTGTAAAAAACAGTATTTTTAAATGAGCAGTGATTTACTGATGCTTAAAGTGAAACCATCAATCTGAGAAATAACAATAAAAATTAAAAATTCCTTTAAATATTGTGCCTGGGAGGGTCCCGTTAGTCTGCCTGCAATGTGGCACATCTGTACCATGTCTAGAATCTGCTGCAGCAATAATGACATTTATAAAGTTAAAAACATGACATTTTCCATTCAGGCTGTCTTTATTTTATAAACAATGGCTTGGGGAGCCAGTCTGAATGATGAGGTTACAATTTAGTGCACTCAGAAATTTTGCTATCAAAATTTGAAATTTGGGTGTTGGTGGTGCCTTCACACCGTAACCCTATAGAGGTACTCTTGATGAAAGCAAGAATTGGCCTTGCTGTCAAAAATTTCAATGATATGCACCTTCAGAAAAATTGCAATGATATGCACCTGTCACACAGGTGCTGAAATATTGGTCTTTAGGTGTTAATGCTGCCAACCAATAGTGATCCTTCTCCTTGATGGCTTATTTTCTCAGGTCCTTTTGCAGGCTTTGAAGAATAAGGGAGCCCATGCACTGCAAGTTTGCGGAGGTAGGAGAAGCAGACTCCTCGGGGTTGCTGAGGATTAGAATATCTTGAACTGCCTCCTCCCAGCCACATACTATTCCCAAGGGTTCTGGGGATGGAAAACTATCTGTTAAGGGTTTACGTATGTCTTGCTCTGCTTCAATGCCTCCAAAACTGTTAGAATCCTCCTCCTCCTCCCTCTCCTCTTGTGTGTTCTGTGGCGTGGCAAGAATGGTATCTTGAGAGGAAAGGAAGTCCTCCTCTCCTGCCACTGCTCTGCCTAGAGTGCCCTGTCCATAATGCCACATAGAGTCTGCTCCTGCAGGAACACAACAGGGATTGTGTCACTGATGCATGCATTGTCACAGCTCAACATCCAAACGGGCAGGTGGAATTCCCACTGGATTTTTGCCAACTGAGCACCGGCTGTGAATGACCGCCTGAAATGGCTACAGACTCTTCTGATCTGCTTTAGCAGATCTTCCAACCCTGGGTACCTATTTAGGAAATGCTACACTACCAAATTGAGGACATGTGCCAGGCATGGCACATGTGTCAACTTTCCCTTTCTAAGGGGAGACAGGAGGTTTGTGCAATTATCGCACACCACCATTCCTGGCTCCAACTGACGTTGCCTGAATCACCTCTGGGCCTGCCCCTGCAGAGCTGCAAGAATCTCTACTCGGATGTGGCTCCTGTACCCTAGAAAGACCAGCTGAAGCACTGCATGGCACCTTTTAGCCTGACTCATTGAACAGCCCTTTAAACTAGGTCGTTCGTACCAGTCTCTGATATATAAAACAAGTGTCGTGTGACCCATTGAGACGAACGTTGAGCCTTCTTACGTCCTGTCCCGAGTCACGACGTCGAACAACACGGGGGTATTGAGGTATGTCGATTACCACTACTACGTTCTAAACAGTCGAGATGGGAGAGGAGGAGGAGGAGGAGGTACGGAAGGAGACGAATTAACAGAATACCTGTTGTTCATGGGTGATCCGCAAATTTCCCGACAAGTTACTCAGTCCGATTTTCCACGGTACGTCACGAAGTCGACCAGAAAGATCCCATGTCCTCGGTGTAGGCTCATCTCTAAGAACGTCGAGACGTCCC
>BLSH010029916.1:916570-928597 GCA_018402905.1 Glandirana rugosa
GATTGGGTAAAGGGGTTGCTTGCTGTGATTTCAATGGATTTCATGGGTCACTGCCCACTTCATCAGGAAAAAATAACTACAGCCAAGCTCTATCATATACTGTATGTATCGAAAAACACTCATAAGTGTAGAGGGAGCCCCGTAGGAGTTACTGAATGTGGTGGTCCATCTGTTAACCTGCCCCAGCCAGGCACACACTTTTCACTCGCTCAGAGAAAGCAGTCCTTGCACTTGTTTTTATGTTATATTGAGGGGAATTAGACTTGGATAGGGATGGGAACTTATGAGATTCCCAGTTAATCAAACGTCAAAGTTGGGACTACTATATGCTCTAGGTCACTCCCAACCCAGGTCACCAAAACACACCCAGGCTTGGTTGCCAGCCAAGCCTGGAAATGTACCTACTCTGAAAAACCTGTACTAATCTTCTAGCACAATAGTGGGTGCTACACTCACCCCCCCCCCCCCCCAACATCCAGCTAGTCTCTTAGCTGGGACATTTACAAAAATAAACTCCTGGACCCAGGAGCAAGGGCATCTCTTAAACTATACAAAAGGGATGGGGAAAAGGGAACAAACTGGGACAGGGCTATTCACCAATACATACGTACAAAAATAGAAAATATTTGGTAAGTATTTACATCATATACTGTACAACATACTACACACTTAACTACAGCTCCCTGTAGCTAACATTAATACAACATAACATTACAATTTGAGCCAGAGCATCCCTGCCTTAAGAGAGATACTCTGCCTGCAAAGGTCCTGACCCCAGCCAGAGAGGGATGGACAGCCATTCCATCTCAAAGGATCCTGAAAAGACAAAACACAACAACATTCTACACTAACAACTATCTACACACTTTACACAGTTTTCTGTCAGTAGGGGGTTATGATCCGCTGACAGAAACATCGATACCAAAACTGCTTGCATTACTTCAGCATACATTTTTTCTCTCTTGTTCTGTCAGGAGGGGGTTATGACTTTCTGACAGAAACAAGTGAGGAATGAAAAAAACATATAGCAATAGCAGTAGACAGTTCTCTTTGGAGCTCCTAGTGGGAGGGGCCCCTCCCGGACTAACAGGCTCCTTAAAGAGTTGATGCAAGAATCAGACCTCACCCTCAATGTCTTTCAACAGGAAAGGTCCATCCACTGGGTACAACACAGGCTGGTCTGATCCTACATGTATGAAATGTGGGTCAGGCATCTCTTCCTACCTCCCCCTTCCTCCCTGATGGAGACAGAGTGACTCCTCCTAGGCCGTCCCGCCATCACAACCATCACTCTGTCCCTGTATATTGCTTCCCCCAGCCTCCATTCCCTCCGAATGTCCTCAAAGCTGGCCCATGTCTCCTCACATGCTGGCACCCGCAGAGGCTTGGGTATATGCAGATACTCCCAAGCCAGGTCATCCTCCCACTCTCCCTGCAAGTTCTCAATGATGTCCATGGTCTCATGAGGGTCATAAGGGTAGTCCACACCCCACTCCAGAGCAACTTTGAGCTGCACTTCCCGCTGAAATCTAGAAAACCTAGGCAGTTCTTTAGGCTTCCTTTTCCCTGAGAGGACACATGCATCGTGGGACCTCTTGACTAGAGTTGAGCGGACACCTGGATTCAAGTTCGTCGGGTTCGGCTGAACCTCATGAAACCGTTCGGGTTCGGCACCAAACTCGATCCGAACTTGACACCGAACCCCATTGAAGTCAATGGTGACCTGAACTTTTGGGCACAAAAATGGCTGTAAAAAAGTAATGGAAAGGGCTAGAAGGCTGCAAAAGGAAGCAAAATGAGGGTGAGAGTAGGACAAGTGTCCTGCAAACAATAGGGAAATAACTTAAAATCACATTTAAAAAATTAAAATGGGAGGAGGAGGTGGATGTGGAGTAGGAGCCTAGAGGTTAACTAGGCCATGACCATGGCAGTGCAGGTGGAAGTGGCGGTGGTGGAGGAGGAGGAGGAGGAGGAGGTAGCCAACATTGTTATTTGTTTGTTTGGTATTTTTTTCTGATTGGGGTAGCCCCCAAAATATTGAGACATATTAAAAAAAAAAAGGATACCAATGGCTGTGTGAGGCCGGTCTAAATGTCTATTCTGCAAGGTACAGACAAGTCTTGTGGGATCCATGCCTGGTTCATTTTAATAAAGGTTAGCTTGTCTACATTGGCTGTGGACAGGTGGCTGCGCATGTCTGTGATAACGCTCACTGCCGTACTAAACACACGTTCAGACAATACACTGGATGCAGGGCAGGCCAGCACCTCCAAGGCATAAAGGGCAAGCTCAGGCCACGTGGCCAATTTGGAGACCCAGAAGTTGAATGGGGCAGACCGTGCAGTCAGTACGTGTAGGCGTGTGCACACATACTCTTCCACCATGTTGCTGAAATGCTGCCTCCTGCTAAGACATTGCCTATCAGCTGGTGGTGCTGTTTGCTGTGGCGTGCTGCTGACAAAGCTTTTCCACATTTCGGCCATGCTAACCCTGCCTTCTGAGGTGCTGGCGGTGCCACAGCTGCGTTGGTGATCTCTTCCTCCTCCTCTGCCTTCGCCTTGTGCTTCCACTGAGTCCCCGGTGTCATTTGGGAATGCCCTCAGCAGCGCGTCTACCAGAGTGCGCTTGTAGTCGCGCATCTTCCGATCACGCTCCAGTGAGGGAATTAAGGATGGCACGTTGTCCTTGTAACGGGGATCCAGCAGGGTGGCCACCCAGTAATCTGCACAAGTTAAAATGTGGGGAACTCGGCTATCGTTGAGCAGGCACTGCAGCATGTAGTCGCTCATGTGTGTCAGGCTGCCCAGAGGCAAAGACAAGCTGTTCTCTGTGGGAGGTGTATCATCTGTGTCCTCCATATCCCCCCAGCCACGCTCCATTGATGCCCACGAGCTGCGTTGGGTGCAACTCTGCTGTGAACATGGTTCCTCCTCCTCCTCCTCATCATCCTCGTCCTCCTCATCTTCTAGAACTGTATCCTGGCTTGAAAATGTTTGACCCGGCCTATGCTGGTACAGGAACCCACCCTCCGAGCCACTTGTGAATGACTGGCCTTATAACCATGGAAATGACCCCTCTTCCTCCTCCTCTTCCTCCTGTGCCACATCCTCTTCCATCATCGCCCGAAGTGTTTTTTCAAGGAGACATAGAAGTGGGATAGTAACGCTGAGTACAGCGTCATGGGCACTGGCCATGTTGGTGGAGTACTCGAAACTCTGCAATATGGTACACAGGTCTCGTATGGTGGCCCACTCGTTGGTGGTGATGTGGTGCTGTTCTGCAGAGCAACTGACCCGTGCATGCTGCAGCTGAAACTCCACTATGGCCTGCTGCTGCTCGCACCGTCTTTCCAGCATGTGCAAGGTGGAGTTCCACCTTGTGGGCACGTTGCATAGGAGGCGGTGAGCGGGAAGGCTGAAGTTCCGCTGCAGCGCAGACAGACAAGCAGCAGCATGGTGAGAACGCCGAAAGAGCACACAGACGGTCCGCACTTTCTGCAGCAGCTCTGACATATCCGGGTAGTTTTTTAGAAATGTTTGCACCACCAAATTCAGCACATGCACCAGGCAAGGGATGTGCGTCAAATCGGCTAGGCCCAGAGCTGCTACGAGATTTCGCCCATTATCGCACACCACCAGGCCGGGCTTGAGGCTCAGTGGCAACAACCACTCATTGGTCTGTTGTTCAATGCCCGTCCAAAGCTCCTGCACAGTGTGCGGTTTATGCCACAAATATATCAGTTTTAAAACAGCCTGCTGTAGTTTCCCCCTGGATGTGCTGAAGTTGGCGGTGAAGGTGTTACGCTGAGCGGATGATGAGGTGGTAGAGGAGGAGGAGGCAACAGGAGGCAAAGATAAATGCCCTGCAATCCTCTGTGGTGGAAGGACATGCGCCAAAAGGCTAGCCGCCTCAGTCCCACCTGCCACTACATTTGCCCAGTGTGCAGTTAGCGAGATATAGCGTCCCTGCCCGTGCTTACTGGTCCACGTATCAGTGGTTATGTGGACCTTGCCACAGATGGCGTTGCGCAGTGCACACTTGATCTCGTCCCGACTTGTTTGTGCAGGGAAGGGATGGCTCGCCTGGAAAAGTAGTGGCGGCTGGGAACCATGTACTGTGGGACAGCCACCGCCATCAGGTTTTTAAAACTGTCTATGTCCAACAGACGGAATGACAGCATTTCAAAGGCCAGGAATTTTGAAATGCTGGCATTCAGGACCAGGGATCATGGGTGGGTAGGGGGGTACTTCCTCTTTCTCTCCAGTGTTTGGGAGATGGAGAGCTGTAAGCTTCCATGGGACCGTGTGGAAGTGCTAGGGGACGGCGGTGGACATGGTGGCATTGCTGTCACATCGTCTATTTGCTGGGTGGCAGGTGACACTGGCACTGTAGAGGTGGAGGAAGAGGCTGAGGCAGCAGCAGAAGAGGAAGCAGGAGGAGGCCGATACCTTTCTTGGATTTTGAGGTACTTATTCCACTGCAGCAAGTGCATTTAGATGCCTGGTCATAGAGGTTGTGCTCAGGTTTAGAACATTTGTGCCTCGCTTCAGCCTCTCATTGCACAGTGTGCAAACCACTTGTGTCTTGTAGTCAGCACATTGTCTGAAGAACTGCCACGCCGGGGAACGCATTGAGCTGCCTTTGGTGTGCTAGGTGCCTGGGTGCAGCGGGTAGTAGCAACCATACTGTCTAGGGGATGCTCGCTCCGCTTTTGCAACCTGCTTCCTCTTTTGCTGTGCTGGTGCCTCTGTGCGACCACCACCTCTTCCTCCAAACTGCACATGTCACTTGCATGACCTTCATTCCATGTGGGGTCTAGGACCTCATCATCCTCCACATCATCTTCCACCTACCCTTCACCCTTGTCAGTCTGCACACTGTAGAAAGCGGCAGCAGTTGACACCTGTGTTTCATCATCATCACAGACGTGCTGCCATGGTGTTTCCATGTCCTCATCCTGAACCAGAAGTGGTTGGGCATCAGTGCACTCAATATCTTCCACTTCTGGCCCATGTGGATGGCCCACGGAAAGCACAGCAGCAGAGTCATCAAAAATCATAAGAGACTGCTGCATGACTTGGGGCTAAGACTGCTTGGCTAATTTGCAAGGGGCTGAGGTGAAAGACAGATGGCCATGGGGTTCAGGTGCCAACTCTGAGCTTTCATCAAGGGACCAGGTGGGAGACAATGTGAAGGAACTGGAGGCATTGTCAGCCACCCAATCTAATATCGCCTGTACTTGTTCTGGCCTCACCATTCGTTGAGCGGCATCCGGGCCTACCATTTAACGTTGAAGGTTCTGTCGGTTTCCTAAGGAAGGTGTTTCACTTGTGCGTGTAGCTGACACAGATCGACAACGTCCTCTCCTTGCAACAGGAGCTTCAGCAACGCCACCAACACCAGCAGGACCAGCAGCACCACGACCACCACCACGTCCCTTATTTGACCCTCTCCTAATTCTGGACACAAATGTACTATGTAGCACTATTTATTAATACAAAAAAAAAAAGAAAAGGAAATTATTATTATTTTTTTTTAAAAAAGAAAATTGTAGATGCACTTTTTATTTTTGTGCAAGAAATGCACCGCTCACACCAACAGCAGGAACCTCACCCAACACCAGTATGAGATGATTTTAGAACGAGAATCTGTCTTTCACAGCACCGACAGGAACCTGTCCCTACTGCAGTATGAGATGATTTTAGAACAATTAACTCCCCCTCACAGCACCAACAGGAACCTCTCCCTAATGCAGTAGGAGATGGCTTTATAACGATAAACTCTCCCTCAGAGCACCAACAAGAACCTCTCCCTAATGCAGTAGAAGATGGCTTTATAATGATAAACTCTCCCTCAGAGCACCAACAGGAACCTCTCCCTAATGCAGTAGTGAATGGTTTTAAAGCGATAAACTCTCCCTCAGAGCACCAACAGGAACCTCTCCCTAATGCAGTAGTCGATGGTTTTATAAAGATAAACTCTCCCTCAGAGCACCACCAGGAACCTCTCCCTAATGCAGTAGTCAATGGTTTTAAAAAGATAAACTCTCCCTCAGAGAACCAACAGGAACCTCTCCTTAATGCAGTAGTAGATGGTTCTAGAACGATAAACTCTTCCTCAGAGCAGCAACAGGAACCTCTTCCTAATGCAGTAGTAGTTGGTTTTAGAACGATAATCTCTCCCTCAGAGCACCAACAGGAACCTCTCCCTAATGCAGAAGTGGATGGTTTTATAACGATAAACTAGACCTCAGAGCACCAACAGGAACCTGTCCCTAATGCAGTAGTAGTTGGTTTTAGAACGATAAACTCTCCCTCAGAGCACCAACAGGAGCCTCTCCCTAATGCAGTAGTGGAAGCTTTTAGAATGATAAACTCTCCCTCAGAGCACCAGTGGAAGGAGGAAGCGCAGTAGGAGGAGGAGGCAACAGGAGGAAAAGAGAAATGCCCTGTAATTCTCTGTGGTGGAAGGACATGCGCCAAACGGCTAGCCACCTCAGACCCACCCGCCACTATATTTGCCCAGTGTGCAGTTAGCAAGATATAGAGTCCCTGCCCGTGCTTACTGGTCCACGTATCAGTGGTTATGTGGACCTTGCCACAGATGGCATTGCGTAGTGCACACTTGAACTCGCCCCGACTTCTTTGTGCAGGGAAGGGATGGCTCGCCTGGAAAAGTAGTGACGGATGGAAACCATGTACTGTGGGACAGCCACCGCCATCAGGTTTTTAAAACGAATGCAGTAGTAGTTGGTTTTAGAACGATAAACTCTCCCTCAGAGCACCAACAGGTACCTCTCCCTAATGCAGTAGTGGATGGTTTTAGAATGATAAACTCTCCCTCAGAGCACCAACAGGAACCTCTCCCTAATGCAGTAAGAGACGACTTTATAACGATAACCTCTCCCTCAGAGCACCAACAGGAACCTCTCCCTAATGCAGTAGTAGATGGTTTTAGAACGATAAACTCTTCCTCAGAGCAGCAACAGGAACCTCTTCCTAATGCAGTAGTAGTTGGTTTTAGAACGATAATCTCTCCCTCAGAGCACCAACAGGAACCTCTCCCTAATGCAGAAGTGGATGGTTTTATAACGATAAACTAGACCTCAGAGCACCAACAGGAACCTCTCCCTAACGCAGTAGGAGATGGCTTTATAACGATAACCTCTCCCTCAGAGCACCAACAGGAACCTCTCCCTAATGCAGTAGTAGATGGTTTTAGAACGATAAACTCTCCCTCAGAGCACCAACAGGAACCTCTCACTATTGCATTAGTGGATGGTTTTAGAATGATAAACTTTCCCTCAGAGCACCAACAGGAACATCTCCCTAATGCAGTAGTAGTTGGTTTAAGAAAGATAAACTCTCCCTCAGAGCACCAACAGGAACCTATCCCTAATGCAGTAGTAGATGGTTTTAGAACGATAAACTCTCCCTCAGGGCACCAACAGGAACCACTCCCTAATGCAGTAGTAAATTGTTTTAGAACGATAAACGCTTCCTCAGAGCACCAACAGGAACCTCTCCCTAATGCAGTATTAGATGGTTTTAGAATGATAATCTCTCCCTCAGAGCACCAATAGGAATCTGTCCCTAATGCATTAGTAGATGGTTTTAGAATAATAATCTCTCCCTCAGAGCACCAATAGGAACCTCTCCCTAGTGCAGTAGTAGATAGTTTTAGAACGATAAACTCTCCCTCAGAGCACCAACAGGAACCTCTCCCTAATGCAGTAGTAGTTTGTTTTAGAACGATAAACTCTCCCTCAGAGCACCAACAGGAACCTCTCCCTAATGCAGTAGTAGTTGGTTTTGTTATGATAAACTCTCCCTAAGAGCACCAACAGGAACCTCTCCCTAATGCAGTAGTATATGTTTTTAGAACGATAAACTCTCCCTCAAAACACCGACAGGAACTTCTCCCTAATGCAGTAGTATATTGTTTTAGAACGACAATCTCTCCCTCAGAATACCAACCGAAACCTGTCCCTAAATCAGTAGTAGATGATTTTAGAACGATAAACTCTCCCTCAGAGCACCAACAGGAACATCTCCCTAATGCAGTAGTAGTTGGTTTAAGAAAGATAAACTCTCCCTCAGAGCACCAACAGAAACCTCTTCCTAATGCAGTAGTAGATGGTTTTAGAATGATAATCTCTCCCTCAGAGCACCAAAAGGAACCTTTCCCTAATGCAGTAGTAGATGGTTTTAGAACAATAATCTCTCCCTCAGAGCACCAACAGGAACCTCTCCCTAATGCAGTATTAGATGGTTTTAGAATGATAATCTCTCCCTCAGAGCACCAACAGGAATCTGATCCTAATGCAGTAGTAGATGGTTTTAGAACGATAAACTCTCCCCAGAGCACCAACAGGACCCTCTCCCAAATGCAGTAGTAGTTGGTTTTAGAACGATAAACTCTCCCTCAGAGCACCAACAGGAACCTCTCCCTAATGCAGTAGTAGTTGGTTTTAGAATGATAAACTCTCCCTCAGAGCACCAACAGGAACCTCTCCCTAATGCAGTAGTAGTTGGTTTTGGAATGATAAACTCTCACTAAGAGCACCAACAGGAACCTCTCCCAAATGCAGTAGTATATGTTTTTAGAACGATAAACTCTTCCACAGAGCACCGACAGGAACCTCTCCCTAATGCAGTAGTAGATGGTTTTAGCATGCTAATCTCTCTCTCAGAGCACCCACAGGAACCTGTCCCTAATGCAGTAGTATATTGTTTTAGAACGACAATCTCTCCCTCAGAGCACCAACAGAAACCTGTCCCTAAATCAGTAGTAGATGGTGTTAGAACGATAAACTCTCCCTCAGATTACCACCAGGAACATCTCCCTAATGCAGTAGTAGTTGGTTTAAGAAAGATAAACTCTCCCTCAGAGCACCAACACGAACCTCTCCCTAATGCAGTAGTAGATGGTTTTAGAACGATAAACTCTCCCTCAGCGCACCAACAGCAACCACTCCCTAATGCAGTAGTAGATGGTTTTAGCATGATAATCTCTCCCTCAGAGCACCAACAGGAACCTGTCCCTAATGCAGTAGTATATTGTTTTAGAATGACAATCTCTCCCTCAGAGCACCAACAGAAACCTGTCCCTAAAGCAGTAGTAGATGGTTTTAGAACAATAATCTCTCCCTCAGAGCACCAACAGGAACCTCTCCCTAATGCAGTTTTAGATGGTTTTAGAATGATAATCTCTCCCTCAGAGCACCAACAGGAATCTGCCCCTAATGCAGTAGTAGATGGTTTTAGAACGATAAACTCTCCCCAGAGCACCAACAGGAACCTCTCCCAAATGCAGTAGTAGTTGGGCTTAGAACGATAAAATCTCCCTCAGAGCACCAACAGGAACCTCTCCCTAATGCAATAGTAGTTGGTTTTAGAACGATAAACTCTCCCTCAGAGCACCAACAGGAACCTCTCCCTAATGCAGTAGTAGTTTGTTTTGGAATGATAAACTCTCCCTAAGAGCACCGACAGGAACCTCTCCCTAATGCAGTAGTAGATGGTTTTAGCATGATAATCTCTCCCTCAGAGCACCAACAGGAACCTGTCCCTAATGCAGTAGTATATTGTTTTAGAACGACAATCTCTCCCTCAGAGCACCAACAGAAACCTGTCCCTAAATCAGTAGTAGATGGTTTTAGAACGATAAACTCTCCCTCAGAGCACCAACAGGAACCTCTCCCTAATGCAGTAGTAGTCGGTTTTAGAATGATAAACTCTCCCTCACAGCAACAACAGGAACCTCTCCTTAATGCAGTAGTAGATGGTTTTAGAATGATAATCTCTCACTCAGAGCGCCTACAGGAACCTCTCCCTAATGCAGTAGTAGATGGTTTTAGAATGATAATCTCTCCCTCAGAGCACCAACAGGAACCTTTCCCTAATGCAGTAGTAGATGGTTTTAGAACAATAAACTCTCCTTCAGAGCACCAAAAGGAATCTCTCCCTCATGCAGTAGTAGATGGTTTTAGAACGATAAACTCTCCCTCAGAGCACCAACAGGAACCTCTCCCTAATGCAGCAGTAGTCAGTTTTAGAGTGATAAACTCTCCCTCACAGCACCAACAGGAACCTATCCTAAAAAGAAGCAGTAGATGGTTTTAGAATGATAAACTCTCCCTCAGAGTGCCAACAGGAACCTCTACCTAATGCAGTAGTAGATGGTTTTAGAATGATAATCTCTCCCTCAGAGCGCCAACAGGAACCTCTCCCTAATGCAGTAATAGATGGTTTTAGAATGATAATCTCTCCCTCAGAGCACCAACAGGAACCTTTCCCTAATGCAGTAGTAGATGGTTACAGAACAATAATCTCTCTCTCAGAGCGCCAACAGGAACCTCTCCCTAATGCAGTATTAGATGGTTTTAGAACGATAAACTCTCCCTCAGAGCACCAACAGGAACCTCTCCCTAATGCAGCAGTAGTCAGTTTTAGAGCGATAAACTCTCCCTCACAGCACCAACAGGAACCTCTCCTAAAAAGAAGCAGTAGATGGTTTTAGAATGATAAACTCTCCCTCAGAGTGCCAACAGGAACCTCTCCCTAATGCAGTAGTAGATGGTTTTAGAATGATAATCTCTCCCTCAGAGCGCCAACAGGAACCTCTCCCTAATGCAGTAATAGATGGTTTTAGAATGATAATCTCTCCCTCAGAGCACCAACAGGAACCTTTCCCTAATGCAGTAGTAGATGGTTTCAGAACAATAATCTCTCCCTCAGAGCACCAACAGGAACCTCTCCCTAATGCAGTATTAGATGGTTTTAGAACGATAAACTCTCCCTCAGAGCACCAACAGGAACCTCTCCCTAATGCAGCAGTAGTCAGTTTTAAAGCGATAAACTCTCCCTCACAGCACCAACAGGAACCTCTCCTAAAAAGAAGCAGTAGATGGTTTTAGAATGATAAACTCTCCCTCAGAGTGCCAACAGGAACCTCTCCCTAATGCAGTAGTAGATGGTTTTAGAATGATAATCTCTCCCTCAGAGCGCCAACAGGAACCTCTCCCTAATGCAGTAGTAGATGGTTTTAGTATGATAATCTCTCCCTCAGAGCACCAACAGGAACCTTTCCCTAATGCAGTAGTAGATGGTTTTAGAACAATAATCTCTCCCTCAGAGCACCAACAGGAACCTCTCCCAAATGCAGTAGCAGATGGTTTTATAACGATAAACTCTCCCTCACAGCACCAACAGGAACCTCTCCCTAAAGAAGCAGTAGATAATTTTAGAATGATAAACTCTCCCTCAGAGCGCCAACAGGAACCTCTCCCTAATGCAGTAGTAGATGGTTTTTAAATGATAATCTCTCCCTCAGAGCGCCAACAGGAACCTCTCCCTAATGCAGTAGTAGATGGTTTTAGAATGATAATCTCTCCCTCAGAGCACCAACAGGAACCTTTCCCTAATGCAGTAGTAGATGGTTTTAGAACAATAATCTCTCCCTCAGAGCACCAACAGGAACCTCTACCTAATGCAGTAGTAGATGGTTTTAGAACGATAAACTCTCCCTCAGAGCACCAACAGGAACCTCTGCCTAATGCAGTAGTAGTTGGTTTTAGAACGATAAACTCTCCTTCAGAGCACCAACAGGAACCTCTCCCTAATGCAGTAGTAGATGGTTTTAGAATGATAAACTCTCCCTCAGAGCACCAACAGGAACCTCTCCCTAATGCAGTAGTAGATGGTTTTAGAACGAAAAACTCTCCCCCAGAGCGCCAACAGGAACCTCTCCGTAATGCAGTAGTAGATGGTTTTATAATGATAATCTCTCCCTCAGAGCAACAACAGGAACCTGTCCCTAATGCAGTAGTAGATGGTTTTAGAACAATAATCTCTCCCTCAGAGCACCAACAGGAACATCTCCCTAATGCAGTAGTAGATGGTTTTAGAACGATAAACTCTCCCTCAGAGCACCAACAGGAACCTTTCCCTAATGCAGTAGCAGATGGTTTTAGAACGATAAACTCTCCCTCATTTTGGTAGATGATGACGTAATCCCTCTCCAAGG
>BLSH010029916.1:1038734-1051913 GCA_018402905.1 Glandirana rugosa
GTAAAAAAAAAAAAAAAAATAAAAACCCCAGAAATGAATTCTCACCATCCGTAAACGCGACCACTTTTGCGCAAACCAATCAATAAACGCCGATTGCGATTTTTTTTATCGCAAATATGAGGAAGAATATAAATCGGCCAAAAACGGTGAAAAAAAATGTTTTTTTATATTTTTTTTTTGGATTTGTATTCTAGCAAAAAGTAAGAAATTTGGGTTTTTTTGCAAAATTGTCGCTCTTCTTTTGTTTATAGCGGCGATCAGAAATGACGCAGAGGTGATCAAATACCACCAAAAGAAAGCTCTATTTGTGGGAAAAAAAGGACGCAAATTTCGTTTGGGTACAATGTCGCACGACCGCGCAATTTTCAGTTAAAGCGACGCAGTGCCGAATCGCAAAAAGGGCTCCGGTCGTAAAGCTGGAAATCCTTCCGGGGCTGAAGTGGTTAATGTGATTTGAATTAAACAATCAATTAGCAGAATAGCACAATCCTAATCAGTGCAGGAATCGCCAGAAAAAAATATTTGTAATCATAATGCACTTCCTGAACTTTGAACTCAGGTCATCTGAAAATGATAACTTAATTAATTGTATCTTTGCTTATTATAATACGTCTATGCAATGTAAGCATGATGTGTCATTAGAAGAACCTTTTACCCAACTCCATGCCATTTCATGTCTTGTCAGATAAAGTTGTAATCTGATTGAACTTTGTAATATCATGTCATGTTTGTCAGTGGAAACTGTGATCATATCAATTTGAACTTTGTCATGTGACCGTGTATTACCTATTCTGGAAATCACCATCTCTATGTTATGATAATTTATTAACTCAAGGTACACCTATAGTGATTAGAACATAAAAGAAAGATTTCATTCAATAAAATAGTACAGAAATGAGATTCCTTGTGAAGTCTGTACTCTGTGACATCACATAACCTTACACCACCTGACAATTTCCTTATCAGTACTTGGCGAGCGAGCAGCCAAGAGAGACAAGAAGACACCTTGGAAACTGACAACTATTCAGACAACAGAAGGAACACAGATACCTACAACCAGCAGGTAAGTCACTGTTAGAGCTTACTCTCTGTCTTCCACCTTTCCGAGGGTCTCTGGGAACCCAACTCTCTCTGGACCTTATCTGGTGGTAAGTGCTGAGTGAGTTGATATGTGATTGGGAATACATGGGGAAGTGTGTATGTTGTTGTATTATTGAAGTAACCTATGGAGGAGCCCAAAAAGTATATTCTGAATGCCGTGCATGAGAGTGTAAGAACAGAAGGTTCCATTTCATCTGATAGTGTGGTTGGTGCTAATTCTGGGCATGATGTTGTTATTTTCCGAAACTGTTCCAATAACTTACTGAAGCTGGTATCACATGTTAGATATTGTTATTTCTAAGTCTATATTGTTGGGTAGAAAAGGGGAGACACCCTTTCCCTCCAGTTGTAGAAGTAGGTTGTCATATTTGAGAACAAGAATGACTGGTCAGTCCAAAAGATGGGGAATGGACTTGCCTGGGGTAAGTCCAAGAATTAGGGATTCTGTAGTATTAGCCCCAATAGGAGGCAGATGACCACAGCTGTATATACAGTATCTCACAAAAGTGAGTACACCCCTCACATTTTTGTAAATATTTTATTATACCTTTTCATGTAACAACACTGAAGAAATTACACTTTGCTACAATGTAAAGTAGTGAGTGTACAGCTTGTATAACAGTGTAAATTTGCTGCCCCCTCAAAATAACTCAGCACATAGCCACTAATGTCTAAACCACTGGCAACAAAAGTGAGTACACCCCAAAGTGAAAATGTCTAAATTGGGCCCATTGAGCCATTTCCCCTCCCCGGTGATATGTGACTCATTAGTGTTACAAGGTCTCAGGTGTGAATGGGGAGCAGGTGTGTTAAATTTGGTGTTATCGTTCTCACTCTCTCATACTGGTCACTGGAAGTTCATGATGGCACCTCATGGCAAAGAACTCTCTGAGGATTTGAAAAAAAGAATTGTTGCTCTACATAGAGATGGCCTAGGCTATAAGACGATTGCCAAGACCCTGAAACTGAGCTGCAGCACAGTGGCCAAGACCATACAGCAGTTTAACAAGACAGGTTCCACTTAGAACAGGTCGACCAGAGAAGTTGAGTGCATGTGATCAGTGTCATATCCAGAGGTTGTCTTTGGGAAATAGATGTATGAGTGCTGCCAGCATTGCTGCAGAGGTTGAAGGGGTGGGGGTTGGCCTGTCAGTGCTCAGACCATACACCGCACACTGCAACAAATTGGTCTGCATGGCTGTCGTCCCAGAAGGGATGATGCACAAGAAAGCCACAAACAGTTTGCTGAAGACAAGCAGACTAAGGACATGGATTACTGGAACCATGGACTGTGGTCTGATGACACCAAGATAAACTTATTTGGTTCATATGGAGTCAAGTGTGTGTGGCAGCAACCAGTTGAGGAGTACAAAGACAAGTGTGTCTTGCCTACAGTCAAGCATGGTGGTGGGAGTGTTATGACCTGGGGCTGCATGAGTGCTGACAGCACTGGGGAGCTACAGTTTATTGAGGGAACCATGTATGCCAACATATACTGTGACATACTGAAGCAGAGCATGACCCCCTCCCCTTGGAGGCTGGGCTGCAGGACAGTATTCCAACATGATAATGACCCCAAACACACCTCAAAGATGACCACTGCCTTGCCAAAGAAGTTGATGTCAAAGGTGATGGACTGGACAAGCATGTCTCCAGACCTAAACCCTATTGAGCATCTGTGGGGTATCCTCAAACAGAAGGTGGAGGAGCGCAAGGTCTCTAACATCCACCAGCTCTGTGATGTCCTCACGGAGTGGAAGAGGACTCCAGTGGCAACCTGTGAAGCTCTGGTGAATTCCATGCCCAAGAGGGTTAATGCAGTGCTGGAAAATAATGGTGGCCACACAAAATATTGACAGTTTGGGCCCAATTTGGACATTTTCACTTAGGGGTGTACTCACTTTTGTTGCCAGTGGTTTAGACATTAATGGCTGTGTGTTGAGTTATTTTGAGGGGACAGCAAATTTACACTGTTATACAAGCTGTACACTCACTACTTTACATTGTAGCAAAGTGTCATTTCTTCAGTGTTGTCAAATGAAAAGATAGAATAAAATAATTACAAAACTGCGAGGGTGTACTCACTTTTGTGATATACTTTGTATAGAAGCATGGTATGGTTCTGCATATTTCAAATCTCTTTCTAAATGGGTAAAATGGACTAAGCAGGAGACTAACCCTATAAAGACTGATGCTTTGATATCCAACAATGGGGACAGTTTATTCACAATTATGGGCTATAGCTAGTTAGAGATGGAAGTTGGCAGCAAGCACAAACATAGCTCAGAGAGAGTAAATGTATGGCAGGAATGGGCCTGGCTGAAATGTTTAATCCAACTATGGCAACTATATTTTATATGGTAAGAGTGTAATCCCCGATGATTATCCTCCTAATGGAGTCTATTTAATGAAAAAAGTCTCACATTAGAGTCTAAAAGAACCCAAACTGCCTATATTGATTGATGAATATCAAAGAATTTCATTAGAAGGATTGAGGAATCAGACTCAGTATAGAAACAAGTACAGTTGTGCTCATAAGTTTACATACCTTGGCATAATTTATGATTTTGTGACCATTTTTCAGACAATATGAATGATAACACAAAAACATTTCTTTCACTCATGGTTGGTGTTTGGATGAAGCCATTTATTATCAATCAATTGTGTTTACTCTTTTTAAATCACAATGACAACAGAAACTACCCAAATGACCCTGCTGAAAAGTTTACATACCCCAGTTCTTAATACCATGTATTGCCCCCTTTAACATCAATGGAAGTCTTTTGTGTTATTTGTGGATGAGGCTCTTTATCTTCTCAGATGGTAAAGCTGCCCATTCCTCTTGCCAAAAATCCTCCAGTTCCTGGAAATTCTTGGGCTGTCTCGCATGAACTGCACATTTGAGATCTCCCCAGAGTGGCTCAATGATATTGAGGCCAGGAGACTGAGATGGCCACTCCAGAACCTTCACTTTATTCTGCTGTAGCCAATGACAGGTCGGCTTGGCCTTGTGTTTTGGACCATTGTCATGTTGGAATGTCCAAGTCCCATGCACAGCTTCCTGGCTGGTGAATGCAAATGTTCCTCCAGTATTTTTTGATAACATACTGCATTCATCTTGCCATCAATTTTGACCAATTTTCCTGTGCCTTTGTAGCTCACACATCCCCAAAACATCAGTGATCCACCTCCGTGTTTCACAGGCCTTGTTGACTTTTCTCTAAATATAGTGTTTATGGTTGTGGTCAAAAAGCTAAATTTTGGTCTCATCACTCCAAATGACTTTGTGCCAGAAGCTAATCACAGGTCAGTAGTAATCCCAGTGGACATGAATGTCAATCATGTCTGACTGTTCAAAGTTTGGCTGGTACAATGATTGGTATGGTATCAGCAAGCCTATATGATACATTTAACCACTTGACCACTGGGCACTTAAACCCCCTTCCTAACCAGACCAATTTTCAGCTTTCAGTGCTCTCATGTTTTGAATGACAATTACTCAGTTATACTACACTGTATCCATATGACATTTTTGTCATTTTTTTCACACAAACAGAGCTTTCTTTTGGTGGTATTTAATCACCATTGGGGTTTTTATTTTTTGAGCAATAAATGGAAAAACTGACAATTTTGTAAAAAAAAAAGCATTTTTCTTTGTTTCTGTTATAAAATTTTGCAAATTAGTAATTTTTCTTCATAAATTTTGACCAAAATTTATACTGCTATATATCTTTGGTAAAATAACCCAAATTAGTGGATATTATTTGGTCTTTGTGAAGGTTATAGAGTCTACAATTTATGGTGCCAATCACTGAAAATTGATCACACCTGATGTACTGACTGCCTATCTCATATTTAGTAAGAGGCATGGAGAGTTTTTTGAAGTTGTAATTTTGGCCGGCATTCTCTGGGGTGTACTTATTGACAATGTTGGAACATTTTTAATCTTTTGCAACAATGGTTTTGTGGATCGATTTTAATTGATGACTAATAAAGTATTGATTTTTATGGCGAGAGTTTTTCATTATTCAGTATGCTGTTGATCTTTAATCTTTAATCACAATTTTTTTCCTGTATAGGCTTTATACATGGGAGAACTCCATCTATCTAATGCAGGGGTGGTCACGTACAAAGGGAGGAGACGGTTTGATAATTAGCCCCCCCCCCCTCGTATTTATACCTCTATTGGCCAGAATGGGTGTTTTTTTATTGAATTGCATTGTACTCAGCATTATATGCTGAGAATATGTGAAGGCATATTAGCCAATGCACATCAGTTTGATTGCTTCCATACTATGAACACTTTAAATGCATGCAGTAGTATGTACATATTTAATAATATTATGATGTGGTGCAGGTCTGTCCTGGATTTTAACGGGATCCCCATGCTGCGAGCAAGTTTAACCACTTCAGCCCCAGAAGGATTTCACACGATAGGACCAGAGCACTTTTTGCGATTCGGCACTGCGTCGCTTTAACTGACAATTGCACAGTCGTGCAATGTTGTACCCAATCAAAATTTTTTCCCACAAATAGAGCTTTCTTTTGGTGGTATTTGGTCACCTCTGCGTTATTTCTAATTGCCGCTATAAACAAAAAATGAGCGACAATTTTGCAAAAAAAAAAAACTAATTTTCTTACTTTTTGCTAAAATACAAATCCAAAAAAAAATATAAAAACATTTTTTTTTTCATTGGTTTTGGCCGACTTATATTCTTCCTCATATTTTTGGTAAAGAAAATCGCAATCGGCATTTATTGATATTGCAGTGGACATGTCGGACCATTTTGACACTTTTTTTGGGACCATTGGCATTTATACAGCGATCAGTGCTATAAAAATGCACTGATTACTGTGTAAATGCCATTGGCAGTGAATGGGGTTAACCTGGAGGGGGTGCTCTAAGGGTTAGCTGTGTTCCCTAGGCATGTTCTAACTGTATGGGGGGCTGGGCTCGCTGGGGGAGGGGAGTGACCACGGCTTCCATATACAGGAAGCCTGTGATCACAGCCCTTCCCCCTCTATGAGAACAGAGAGGCGTGTTTGCATACACGGACCTCCATTCTCTCACTGCGGGGGGGCCATTGTGGGTAGCCGGCGGCAATCGAGTCCACCCTACCCACTCCCTATCCCCTCCCAACACAGTGAGCGTGCCTCCGGCCACGCACACGCGCTCACAATACTCGATATTGCGGCCGCTGTCAGGTGACGGCGTTTCGCCATAACGTGCCACTTTGCCGCCGTCACGCTGCGGCGGGTGCTTGGCAAGTGGTTAAATGACTTTTTTTACTTTATACATGTCATTATTGCTGCGGCATGTTCTATACATCGCACAGATGCACCACTTTACCGGCAGAGTAAGGGGACCCCCAGGCACGATATTTAAAGGAATTCATTATTATTGTTTCACTTTATGCATTATTAAAATCACTGCTTCTTTAAAAAAAATAATTTAAAAAAAAGTTTTTTTGCATTGATACATGTCCCCCATGGCAGTACCAAGGTCCCCATACACTTTTATGGCAATAACTTGCATACAAGCCTTCAAAGTGAGGACTTTCAGTTTTGCATGTTCGAGCCATTGACAATTCCCGCATATGCCGATTTGACATTTACAAAGGCATGTTCGCGGGCAATAGCGCAATTTTTCATTCCCACGTTCGCCTATTTGAAGTTCTAATTGACTTGAATGTGCGCTATTTTAATGCGTTGCGCAATCACATATTCGCGCTATAATAAAAGACACCCAGTGTGTGCTTGTATGTCCGTGGGGTGTGGTGAAGGGGACACTATGGGAGCAGAGGATGCTATGGGGGCAGAGGACGCTATGGGGGCAGAGGGCACTATGGGGGCAGAGGACGCTATGGGGGCAGAGGACACTATGGGGGCAGAGGTCAGAGGACACTATGGGGCAGAGGACAGAGGACACTATGGGGGCAGAGGACAGAGGACACTATGGGGGCTGAGGACACTACAGTGGGGTGGGGTGTAGGGAACAGAGGACACTACGGGACAGAGGACACTACAGTGGGGGTGCAGGGGACAGAGGACACTGCTTTGGGGGCACAGGTAACTTGCTATGTGGAAGAGGTCACTATGGGAGTGATGTGAAGGGGACAGAGGACACCGCAATGGGGGGACACTATTAAAGACCCCATCTCCCCTAGGGATAGGGACCCCTTTTGTCTTGGGAACAGGGACCCCTTCTCCCCCTGGGGATGGGGCCCCATCTCCCCTAGGGACGGGGACCCCATTTTTCCCAGGGACAGGAACCCCATCTCCAAACCATGCTGGCTGGCAGGGCTGGCATCAGACACCCTTGGGTTGAGAGGGTGCAGTAAAATCAGAATCCCCAGCCATATTGCTTCCTAGGGTGAACTGGCTTTGTATTAGTGAAGCACCTTAACGTGAGGTAAACCTGTACTGTTATTATTACTATGTTAGGATTATTATTATCTTCATTTATTAGCAGGTGAATGTGGCCCTCCAAGCGTTCACATACATTGAATCCGGCCCCTAAGTGGAAAAAGGTTGCTGACCACTGTCTTAGAGTATAAAAAGAGAGATTTATTTCAATAAAATAGTACAGTAATGAGATTCCTTGTGAAGTCTGTACTCTGTGACATCGCATAACCTTACACCACCTGACAATTTCCTTATTATTAGAGATGGGCCCCAGGGTTTGGTTCACTCTATAACTCTCATATCGGAGTTCTACATTAATTAAACAGACTTCTTTCTTTCTTTGTTGATTAGTTATGGAGCCAGAGATACTTTACTAAGTGATAGAAAGATGTATCCAAGCTTTTTCCAGACAGATCCAGATGATGATACGCAATATGTGGCCATAGCAAAGTTACTAGAAAGGTTGATGTGGAACTGGGTCAGGATCCTTACATCTGACGATGAAAAGGGAGAGAGAAAGATCCGACAACTCAACAAACATTTACCCAATCATGGAATTTGTATTGAATTCAAGATTCTGATGTCTAAAGAGAATTGTAATACAATTTATCTGGAGCTGAAGACCTCAACTACGAAAATTATTATTATTTGTGGCTAAGTAAGAATGATGTATTACAAGTTTTTGTTGAATAGTGTATATTATTGCATGGAGATAACAGATTCTTGGTCAATGAGTGGAGAGTTTTCTGTTTTCAAAAATGTCAGCTTGGTGTTTATATGCCCTTATTTCAACGTAACAGGATTGCAGGAATATCTTAGTGTTCATCCATGCAGCTTCCCAGATGATCCACTGGAGGATATTTTCATAACTGAATATACAGGTGCATCTCATAAAATTAGAATATCATTAAAACAAGTTAATTTATTTCAGTAATTCAATTCAAAAAGTGAAACTCATATATTTTATATAGATGAATTACACACAAAGTGATATATTTTAAGCATTTCTTTATTGTAATTTTGTTGATTATGGCTACTGAAAATTCTAAAGTCTGTATCTCAGAAAATTTGAATATTACATAAGACCAATAAAAAAGCATTAACACAATACAATGGGTTAATAATAGTCAGGAGAATCACACTAGAGTTGAGGTGAGGGTTTTTGAGAAGGTGTTTTTTTTTTCTCTCTCCTGCTCTCCCGCTCCCCCCACCATGGGGAAAAGAAGGGTTAGGAAATAAGCCAAGAATGGAGGGGGAAGGAGAGAGAAAGAAAGGGAAAGGTATAAGAAAATCTAAAAATAAGGGCATAAAGCTAAAGACCGAGGTCTAGGAAATGGATAATTGAATAGTATGTTACTTATGTCTTTTATGTTATTCGTTTAGTATAGGGAAATGTTTGGGTGTATTCACATTTGGAAAAGAAAAGGAAATATATGTGATATAAAGAAAAATACCACTATGATGTGCCTAAGCAAGAGAATGGTATGAATTCTAAGCTGAAATTGATCTCTTGAGGAAGCCTACTGATGTGGTATTAAAAGGAAAAAAAAAGGGGGGAAGGAAAGGGAAAAAAAAAATAAAAAGGAAAAAAAAAAAGGATTTGTAATACAGAAATGTTGGCTTACTGAAAAGTATGTCCATACATAGTATACTGCTGAGGTGTTATGGAAACCCTGGTTGCTTCGATAGCGGCCTTCAACTCGTTTGCATTGTTGGGTCTGGTATCTCTCATCTGCCTCTTGACAATACCCCACAGATTATCTATGGGGTTTAGGTCAGACGAGTTTGCTGGCCAATCAAGCACAGTGATACCATGATCATTAAACCAGGTATTGGTACCTTTGGCAGTGTGGGCGGTGCCAACTCCTGCTTGAAAAATAAACCAGCATCTCCATAAAGCTGGTCAGCAGATGGAAGCATAAAGTGCTCTAGAATTCTAGTAACTGACTATAGGCGCTGGAGTGCGGATACCAGCTGGAACAACGATGCCTTACGGCATCAGTTTCACCTGGGTGGGTCAGAAGGCCTTTAAGACAAATTAGCCCGGGTAAGAGTCCCAAGTTCATTGGAAGATCTGATCCAGCTGTCCATACAGATTGATCGCCGTCTGCGGGAACGCTGGCGGGAGAAACTGACACTACCTTCCCGACCTGTCCGGGCACTGTTCAAGTCCACCTTCCAGCCACCCATTTCCCCCCAAGAACATTCATGCTGGCTCCAAGGCACCTTCTACCTCTATTGTGGGGAAGCCAGTCATTATGTGCACTGTTGTCCAGCCAAATTTCAAAAGGGGTTTTACAGCTCCTCAATGGGACAGACACTGCTGCCGGCCAAACCGGCCCACCTAGCCCTTCCTGTCTCCTTTGAACTACCCCAAAGAACAGTATCTGTTTCATTGACCTGGATTTTCCAGCTAAGCATTGGATTCCCCTCCAACCCAAGAAACATGGATTTTCAGTGTTCCTGGCTGACGGGTCCCATGTTAAATCAGGGCTGGTGACTGAAGAGACTCCACCTCTGCTGGCTACCACTCTCTCAGATCACAGTGAGCTACTACGGCTGGATGCAATTGCTTCACCACTGTTCCCAGTCATCCTAGGCCTGCCCTGGCTCCAATCCCATGATCCCCGGATCCACCGGAGTTCCGCACTATTCCAGTTCCAGTCCTCATACTGCTGGGAACATTGCCTCCCTACACCAGTCCTGCCTCCCCTGACTCTAATGTGTCTATATTCAGAGCATGGGCTACATCAGAAGGTGCCCCAAGCTTATCACGAGTTCTTGTATGTGTTTAATAAGCAAGGGGAGGACACGCTCCCCCCACACCGCTCCTATGACTGCCCGATTGAGCTCCTTCCCTGGGCAGAAATTCCCTTTGGACGGATCTTCCCCCTGTCCGAGAAGGAATTGGTGTACCTGAACAGATGTCCCCTTCCCTTGATGCCAGAGCTTTTCCAAAGACTGTACTCTGCTACCATCTTCACAAAGCTGGATTTAAGAGGGGTTTATTATCTCATCCACATACGGGAAGAAGATGAGTGGAAAACAGCGTTCCGCACCCGGTTTGGCCACTATGAATACCTTGTTATGCCCTTCGGATTGTGTAATGCACCAGCCACATTCCAGTTCTTCATCAATGACATTCTCAGGGACTTTCTGGATATCTTTGTGATAGCCTACCTGGATGACATCCTCATCTTTTCATCCTCACTTGAAGATCATAAGAAGCATGTTAAGGATGTTCTCTGCCGCCTCCGCCAGCACAAACTTTATGCCAAACCAGAGAAGTGTTTGAGTACCAGAGTATCCAGTTTCTGGGACTGATTATATCCCCAGGAGGCGTTGAGATGGATCCGCAAAAGGTATCGGCAAACTTGTATTGGCCTGCGCCTACAGATAAAAAGGGGGTCCAGTGGTTAGTTGGATTCTCCAAATTCTACCTCAAATTCATCAGGAACTTCTCTGCTATTATCACACCCATCACCCAGCTCACCAAGCAGGGTGTTCAGTTCCACTGGTCCCCAGAAGCTCAAACCGCCTTTGAGACGCTCAAAGGACTATTTATTGTGCCATCCAGATCCAGTTCTTCCCTACGTCCTGGAAGTGGATGCTTCTGAGAGTGCCATGGGGGCGGTCCTCTCCAAACGCCAAATGCCATCCTGCCAGCTAGGAACTTCCTGCTACTTCAAACAGACCTCTTGTCACAGTTGAAACAGGCTTCTGTAGGAACCCCTAGTTCTATCAGGAACACCTTACAGGTCAGAGAGGGTCTCTTGTGGAGAGGGAATCAAATTTTTGTTCCCGGAAGAAGTCCGAGTAACAGTCCTGGGCCTCTGTCATGATCACCCCTTAGCAGGACACTTCGGAATCTGCAAATCCATAGAGCTAGTGGCCCGACCTGGAAAAGGATACATCAATTCCTGTTCCATTTACATACGAAACAAGATTCCCCAGAACAAGGCATGGGGCTTGCTCCAGGCCTTGCCAGTACCAGACAGGCCATGGGCCATCATTTCTATGTATTTTATAGTGGAATTGCCTCCCTCTGAGGGCTGTACGTGCATCTCCATGGTGGTTGACCGACTGACAAAAATGGCCTATTTCTTGCCCTTGAAAGGTACACGCCCCGTTATGGAGACCGCTCAGGTGTTCATAAAGGAGATCGTCAGGCTCCATGGTGTACCCAGAGATATTGTATCTGACTGGGGGGTGCAATTCACCTCAAAGTTCTGGAAGGTACTGTGTGGAACCCTGAAAATCAGACTCTCCCTATCCTCTGCTTACCACCCACAGTCTAATAGGCAAACAGAGCGAGATGAATCAAACCCTAGACCAATATCTCCACTGTTTCACATCATTCGTTCAAGATGACTAGGTGTCACTCCTGCCGATGGTGGAGTTTGCCTACAATAATTCCTGCCATTCAGCTACTAAACAATCTCCCTTCTTTGCAAATCTTGGTTTTCATCCTACCTTCCTGCCGAACCTGGTCCCCGAGTCCTGCCGTCCAAAGTACCTTGAATTTCTTTAGCTGCAACAACAAGTTGCTGCAGTGCAGGAGGCTATGAGCAAGGGACAAGAAGACAACAAAAGAGCCTTTGATAAAAAGAAAAGAGGGGAACTGATATTACAAACAGGAGACCGAGTATGGTTGGCCACGACCAACCTGAAGCTGGCATGCCTGTCCAGGAAACTGGGCCCTAAATATGTGGGACCGTTCCCAGTCAAGAGGAGAAGCAATGAGGTCTCCTACGAACTGTCTCTACCAGAAAGTTTTAAAATTCACCCAGTGTTCCATGTCTCATTCTTGAAACCTGGGGTGCCAGACTCTTTCTCAGATCACAAAATGGGTCCACCTGAGCAGCGGCGACTGGTGTATGAGGGGCGCTTGAGTGCCGCCTCCCCGCTGGATAAAAGAAAAAAAAAGACAACCCTGCCCCCCTACAGGTGGCTCCGGTACGTTGACTTTCTTTCTTTTTTTTTTTTTGGGCTCCTTGGCTGACACCTGACAGCCAAGTAGTGAGCCGATTGGTCAGCCATTAAAGTCTATGTGTGTGCGCTGAACAGGCGCACACACACAGTATGATTAGCTGCCCTGAGCCTGTGGCTCAATGTGATTGGATGCGGTTGTCGGGGGTGGGTCACTGCGGCGGCGGACATGACTCCCGCTCTTCAGAGACCCTGACCGCCCGAGGAAGGGGGATACAGCCGCTCTTCGTATGCTGAATCTCTGCAGACTCTCAACCCGCTTCTCTGCATGCCAAACTCTACAACAATCCTGCCTATTAGATGGGGTAAGTGCAGGACTTGTCCTGACTTCGGGGGGGTTCTCTGCAAAACTGACCCCACCTGTGTTATTGGCTGCAAATCTGCCCCCACCTGTGTCACTGGTTGCAAAACTGCCCCCACCTGTATCACTGGCTGCAAAACTGCCCCCACCTGTGTCACTGGCTGCAAAACTGCCCCCACCTGTGTCACTGGCTGCAAAAGTGCCTCCACTTGTGTCACTAGCTTCAAAAGTGCCCACATCTGTGTCACTGGCTGCAAAAGTGCCCCACCTGTGTCACTGACTGCAAAACGGCCCCCACCTGTGTCACTGGCTGCAAAACTGCCCCCACCCGTCGGTCACTGTGTCCACCCCCGTCAAAACGTCGGTCACTGTGTCCACCCCCG
>BLSH010029916.1:1051923-1068107 GCA_018402905.1 Glandirana rugosa
CCTGTGTTATTGGCTTCAAAAGTGCCCCCGCCTGTGTCACTGGCTGCAAAAGTGCCCCCCACCTGTGTCACTGGCTGCAAAAGTGCCTCACCTGTGATATTGGTTGCAAAAGTGCCCCCACCTGTGTCACTGGCTGCAAAACTGCCCCCACCTGTGTCACTGGCTGCAAAAGTGCCTCCACTTGTGTCACTAGCTTCAAAAGTGCCCCCACTTGTGTCACTGGCTGCAAAAGTGCCCCACCTGTGTCACTGGCTGCAAAACTGCCCCAACCTGTGTCACTGGCTACAAAACTGCCCCCACCTGTGTCACTGGCTGCAAAAGTGCCCCACCTGTGTTACTGGCCCTACAGGTGGCGCCGGTACGTTGACTTTCGTTTTTTGTTTTCGGCTCCTTGGCTGTCACCTGACAGCCAACTAGTAATTTTAAAAAATTGCAATAGGTGTATATTGATGTGCCGCATTTACAAACAATAATTTATGGGTTGTTTTCTTTACTAGTAATTAGAGTTGAGCGAACACCTGGACGTTTGGGTTCGGAGGGTCCGAACGAACTTTGGAAAAAAATCTGGGTTCGGCACCGAACGTTGCCCGAACTTTATCACGGACCCCGAACCCCATTGAAGTCAATGGGGACCCGAATTTTTAGGCACAAAAATGGCTGTAACAAAGTCCTGGCAAGTGCTAGAGGGCTGTAAAAGGAAGTAAAATGGGGGTAAGAGTAGGGCAAGTGCCCTACAAAAAAATGGGGATAGGGAAAATAAATTAAAATCAAATAAAAAAAAATGGGAGGGGGGTGTATGTGGACTAGGAGCCTAGAGGTTGACTAGGCCGTGACCGTGGCAGTGTAGGTGGAAGTGGCGGTGGTCGAGGAGGAGGAGGAAGTAGCCAACACTGTTTTTTTTTGTTTGTTTATAATTGGGGTAGCCCCCAAAATATTGAGGCCTATTCAAAAAAACAAGTATACCAATGGCTGTGTGAGTCCGGTCTAAATGTTTTTTCTGCACAAAGTCTTGTGGGATCCATGCCTGGTTCATTTTAATACAGGTTAGCTTGTCCACGTTGGCTGTGGACAGGCGGCTGCGCTTGTCTGTGATAACGCCCCCTGCCGTGCTAAACACACGTTCAGACAATACACTGGCTGCAGGGCAGGCCAGCACCTCCAAGGCATAAAGGGCAAGCTCAGGCCATGTGGCCAATTTGGAGACCCAGAAGTTGAATGGGGCAGACCCATCAGTCAGTACGTGTAGGCATGTGGTGTGCACACATACTCTTGCACCATGTTGCTGAAATGCTGCCTCCTGCTAAGACGTTGTCTATCGGCTGGTGGTGCTGTTTGTTGTGGCGGGCTACTGACAAAGCTTTGCCACATTTCTGCCATGCTAACCCTACCTTCTGAGGTGCTGGCGGTGGCACAGCTGCGTTGGTGGCCTCTTCCTCCTCCTCCTCCTCCTCTGCCTTCGCCTTGTGCTTCCACTGAGCCCCCAGTGTCATTTGGGAATGCCCACAGCAGCGCCTCTACCAGTGTGCGCTTGTAGTCGCGCATCTTCCTCTCACGCTCCAGTGAGGGAATTAAGGACAGCACGTTGTCCTTCTAACGGGGATCCAGCATGATGGCCACCCAGTAATCAGAAGAAGTTCCAATATGGGCAACTCGGCTGTCGTTGCATAGGCACTGCAGCATGTATTCGGCCATGTGTGCCAGGCTGCCCAGAGGCAAAGACAAGCTGTCCTCTGTGGGAGGTATATCATCTGTGTCCTCTGTATCCCCCCAGCCACGCTCCAGTGATGCCCACGAGCTGCGTTGGGTACCACCCTGCTGCGATTCCTCCTCCTCCTCATCTTCCTTGTCCTCCTCATCCTCCAGAACTGTGCCCTGGCTTGAATATTTTGGACCTGGCCTATGCTGGTGCAGGAACCCAACCTCCAAGCCACTTGCAAATGACTGGCCTGATAACGGTGGAAATGACCCCTCTTCCTCCTCCTCATCCTCCTGTGCCACATCCTCTTCAATCATGGCCCAAAGTGTTTTTTCAAGGAGACATAGAAGTGGGATAGTAACGCTGAGAACAGCATCATCGGCACTGGCCATGTTGGTGGAGTAGTCAAAACACCGCAATATGCTACACAGGTCTCGCAAGGAGGCCCACTCGTTGCTGGTGAAGTGTTGCTGTTCAGCAGAGTGACTGACCCGTGCGTGCTGCAGCTGAAACTCCACTATTGCCTGCTGCTGCTCGCACAGTCTCTCCAGCATGTGCAAGGGGGAGTTCCACCTTGTGGGCACGTCGCATATGAGGCGGCGAGCGGGAAGCCCGAAGTTCCACTGCAGCACAGACAGGTAAGCAGCAGCAGGGTGAGAACACCGAAAGTGCGCACAGATGGCCCGCACTTTATGCAGTAGCTCTGACATATCCGGGTAGTTTTTTAGAAAATTCTGTACCACCAAATTCAGCACATGTGCCAGGCAAGGGATGTGCGTCAAACGGGCTCGGCCCAGAGCCGCTATGAGATTTCGGCCATTGTCGCACACCACCAGGCTGGGCTTGAGGCTCAGTGGCAACAACCACTCATTGGTCTGTTGTTCAATGCCCGTCCACAGCTCCTGCGCAGTGTGGGGTTTATCCCCCAAACATATCAGTTTTAAAACAGCTTGCTGTCGTTTCCCCCTGGATGTGCTGATGTTGGTGGTGAAGGTGTTACGCTGAGCGGATGATTAAGTGGTCGAGGAGGAGGAAGCACAGTAGGAGGAGGAGGCAAAGAGAAATGCCCTGCAATCCTCGGTGGTGGAAGGACATGCGCCAAATGGCTAGCCGGCTCAGGCCTACCCGCCACTACATTTGCCCAGTGTGCAGTTAGCGAGATATAGCGTCCCTGCCCATGCTTACTGGTCCATGTATCAGTGGTTATGTGGACCTTGCCACAGATGGCGTTGCGTAGTGCACATTTGATCTTGTCCCGGACTTGTTTGTGCAGGGAAGGGATGGCTCGCCTGGAAAAGTAGTCACGGCTGGGAACCACGTACTGTGGGACAGCCACCGCCATCAGGTTTTTGAAACTGTCCGTGTCCACCAGACGGAATGACAGTATTTCAAAGGCCAGGAATTTTGAAATGCTGCCATTCAGGGCCAGGGATCGAGGGTGGGTAGGGGGGTACTTCCTCTTTCTCTCCAGTGTTTGGGAGATGGACAGCTGTAAGCTTCCATGGGACCATGTGGAAATGCTTGGGGACGGTGGCGGACATGGTGGCGTTCCTGTCATATCGTCTGTTTGCTGGGTGGCAGGTGACACTGTCACTGTAGAGGTGGAGGAAGAGGCCGAGGCAGCAGCAGAAGAGGAAGCAGGAAGAGGCCGAGACCTTTCTTGGATTTTGAGGTAATTATTACAATGCAGCTTGTGCATTGAATTTAGATGTCTGGTCATGGGGGTTGTGCTCAGGTTGAGAACAATTATGCCCCGGCTCAGGCTATCATTGCACAGCTTGCAAACCACTCGTGTCTTGTTGTCAGCACATTGTCTGAAGAACTGCCACGTGGGGGAAGGCCTTTGAGCTGCCTTTGGTGTGCTAGGTCCCTGGGTGCGGTGGGTAGTAGCAGGCCTACTGTCTAGGGGACGCTCGCTCCGCTTTTGCAACCTGCTTCCTCTTTTTGCTGTGCTGGTGCCTCTGTGCGACCACTGCCTCTTCCTCCAAACTGCACACGTCACTCGCATGACCCTCATTCCATGTGGGGTCTAGGACCTCATCATCCTCCATATCAACTTCCACCCACCCTTCACCACTACCCTCCTTGTCAGTCTGCACACTGAGGCACGCTGCAGCAGTTGGCACCTGTGTTTCGTCATCATCAGAGATGTGCTGCACTGGTGTTTCCATGTCCTCATCCTGCAACAGAAGTGGTTGGGCATCGGTGTACTCAATGTCTTCTACTTCTGGGGCAGCGCTATATGGATGGCCCACGGAAAGCACACCAGGAGAGTCATCAAAAAGCATAAGAGTCTAATGCAGGACTTGGGGCTCAGACTGCTTGGCTAATTTACAAGGGGCTGAGGTGAAAGACAGATGGCCATGGGGTTCAGGTGCCAACTCTGAGCTTTCATCAAGGGACCGGGAGGGAGACATGTGGAGGAACTGGAGGCATTGTCAGACACCCAATCTACTTTCGCCTGTACTTGTTCTGGCCTCACCAATCGTTGAGGGGCATTCGGGCCTACCATATACCGGTGAAGGTTCTGTTGGCTATCTGAGGAAGGTGTTTCCCTTGTGCGTGTAGCTGACACACCTCAACCACGTCCTCTCCTTCCAATAGGAGGTTCACCAACACCAGCAGCACCAGCATCACCTTGACCACGTCCCTTATTTGCTCTCCTCGTTGTTCCCGCAAATGTACTATGTAGCCCTATGAAAGTATTTATTAATACCAGTTACTTTTTACATACTTTTTTTTTTTGAAAACACCAACGTAGCCGGACTTTTTATTTTGGTGCAAGAAATGCACCGCTCACACCAACAGCTGGAAGCTCTCCCTTTAAAACTAGGAGATGATTTTTGAACAATAATGTGTCACTTACAGCTACAGCTTAACCTGGCCCTATAGGAGTAGGCAATGATTTTTGAACAATAATCTGTCCCTCTAAGCAACAGCTGGAAGCTCTCCCTTTAGAACTAGGAGATGATTTTTGAACAATAATGTGTCACTTACAGCAACAGCTAGAACCTCTCTGTTAGAAGACTGTGCTGAGGGTTAAGTGCACTAGATTGTTGTTTCCTCTAATTCATGAAGGAGCAGCTCTATTTAAACTTCCTGCTTCCTGTAGGAAGTGCTGTCTGATCTACAGCGTGTACCAGTCCTTCCTGAGCAACTTGTGCCTGTTATCTGTTCCTGTCTCCTGTTCCTGTGACCCGGCTTGCCCGACCTTGTCTGAACTCCGCCTGTACCGACCCTTGGCCTGCCTATGACCATCCGATTGCCTGATCCTTCTGTGTCTCTGTTGTCAGCCTGTTAACGAACTCTGCCTGTACCCGACCACTCTTTTGCCTGTTCCTCTGTACTGCACCGCCAGCCAGTTGCCGACCCAGCCCGCACGACCACGCTTCTGCTGCACGAGCGCTCCAATGGACCTATTACCATCACCAGTGACCCAGTCTGACCCTCGTGCTCTCCTGTACTCCCGAGCCACCTGTCTGCTCTACCAGGGGTTCCCGAGTCAGGTTAGTAAGGGAGGTTGCCTTCTGCATAAGTCAGACTCGCCTACCAGGTACGTGACACTCTCCCTTTAGAACTAGGAGATGATTCTTGAACAATAATGTGTCACTTACAGCAACAGCTAGAACCTCTCCATTTAGAACTAGGTGATTATTTTTGAACAATAATGTGTCACTTACAGCAATAGCTGGAAGCTCTCCCTTTAGAACTAGGAGATGATTTTTAAACAATAAATAATCTGTCACTTACAGCAACAGCTGGAACCTGGCCCTATAGGAGTAGGCAATGATTTTTGAACAATAATCTGTCCCTCTAAGCAACAGCTGGAAGCTCTCCCTTTAGAACTAGGAGATGATTTTTGAACAGTAATGTGTCACTTACAGCAATAGCTGGAACCTGGCCCTATAGGAGTAGGCAATGATTTTTGAACAATAATCTGTCCTTCTAAGCAGAAGCCTCTACCTAGGGCAGTCAGATCGTTGTGTAATGCAGGGTTTGATCTGCAATCTGTCACTCAAAGCAGCAGTATGTGAAATCTCAAATTACTCCCACAATCTGATCATTGTGTACGATCCCACAATCTGATCGTTGTGTACGAACATAAAGATCGTTGTGTTAGGCAGGGTTTGATCTGCAATCTGTTACTCAAAGCAGCAGTATGTGAAATCTCAAATTTCTGCAATCTGTAGTAATCTCAGGATGCAGGATCAGATGTTAAAATGTCTGCAATCTGTCCCTCACAAAAACGCTGGCAGCTTCCTCTCCCTATACTAGTCAGAGTCTCAGAGAGCATGTGACTTCAGCATCAAGTGAATCCAGCTTATATAGAGGCTGGGTCACATGATGCACTAGCCAATCACAGCCATGCCATTAGTAGGCATGGCTGTGATGGCTTCTAAGGGCAAACCAGTGAAATGCTTGTTGATTGGCTGCCCTGCAGCTATTCAACATGCGTGATCAACTACCAGAAACCAGAACCCGAACCCAAACGTTTTTTGAAATGTCCGTGTTCGGGTCAACACTACGAGTAATGGCAGCGTTCTGAGATTTTTATCAGGACTGCGATATTGCAGCGGACATGTCGGACATTTTTGACACTTTTTTGGGACCATTGACAGTTATACACCAATTAGATCTAAAAATAGCCACTGATTACTGTATAAATGTTATTGGCAGGGAAGGGGTTAACCTGCAGGGGGCAATCAAGGGGCTAACTGTGTTCCCTAGGTGTGTTCTAACTGTGTGAGAGCTGGGCTGGCAGGGGCATGACAGCTCTAACTGATCCCAATGACAGGGATCAGTAGATTAGTGTCATGCCGCCTGACAGGAGCAGGCGATTGCGGGTCTCCGGCAGACATCGAGTCCACCCGACCTGCGGCCACACTCCTGGAGCGCGCGGCAGGCATGACAGCAAGCCGTTGGTGGCGTGCTCCCGCCCACTAGCCACGCACGCGCAAATCGCTGTTTATAAATGGCGATTCGCAGTACACTGCCACATTGCAGCAGTGAATGTATGTGAGCCAGTTGGGAACCGGTTAAGTTAATAATTTGGTTGCATCATATGTGTTATGTTTAGAATTATTCGCTCTCTGATCTTTTGTATATTCATAATTTGTTTCATATATTTCGTAATTAATTTGTATATTCAGATTTGATTATGTAATCATTATTTTCTAATTCATTCAAATTCATTCAAGCCAAATACATTTGTTCTATTCTATGCTATGCTATCCTAACCTATTCTATTGTTTTCTATTCTTATCATCATCTTATTTCACTTTTATACCTTAAGGTATTTATTGTAATATGTTTCCATTTCAAATTCAAATTAATTTTCAAATTAATTTTCAAATTCAAATTAATTTTCAAAATTTTAGAATTTGTTTTTTTTCAATTTGTTATTTTGTTTTGCTATCATTTTTGATAAGTTGAAATCTGTTACTATTGTGATTCAGAAATTTAGATACATCTGAATCTACAAATAACAAAACTTTTGTCTAAATTTCGATTTGTAGTAAAAGGGATTGCACGTGTCTACTGCACACTTGGTAAGTGCAATTGCACTTATTTTCCTTAGTAAATGTACTAGTAATAATAACAATAATATACAAAGCCATTTACAACTCTGCCCCGAGCTACATCACCAATGTTATCTCCAAATATCACCCAAACTGTCACCTCCACTCCTCCAAAGGCCTCCTGCTCTCTAGTTCCCTTGTCTCCTCCTCCATTGCTCATCTCCAGGACTTCTCCAGAGCCTCTCCCATCCTTTGCAACTCTCTACCCCAATCGACCCAGCTATCTCCTACTCTATCCACTTTTAGGCAATCCCTGTAAAATATCTTCAGGGAAACCTATAGTGCCTTCAGCTAATAACCAAATATTCTATTTCTCTCACCAGTTCATCTCTCAGTTATTACCTTTTGTTCCACCAGCTCCTCCCTACTAAATTGTAAGCTCCCAGGATCAGGGCACCTCACCTCACCTAACCTTTTTGCATTGAATTGTATTGTTGCTGTATTGTCTCCCATTATACCACGGGTTGCAGGAAAGATGTTCACATGATTTCCCTATCAACACAGTGCTGACAGGGGAATCCCTCCTGCTAAGCAATTGTATGCTACCGACAGGCGAGAGGCCGGGGAGTACAAGAGGAGACAGTGATTATTCCATAGCAGCCACTAGCAATAATCACAAGTGAATCTGGCAGGCTGGTTGTACCAAAGTTGATCGGTCGATCAACTTGGTACATATAGCGTGCTCACACACATTTCGAATCTCAACATTAGAGATTCCAACTGCTTATGGCCGGCCTTACTGGCTGGATCTACATGTTATAATAAAGGGAAAACGCCTAAAAAAAGCCTAAAAAAACTAATTTAGCCACCACATCTAAGAACTTATAAGCTACAATGTAATAACATTTTATTTTTTGAGTGCAATACTTCTTTAATGCAGCACAGAACATTTCTTACATGATGGTAAATCAGTGACACTCTGCATTGCTGTGAGCCCAGGTCAGGATGATGATGCATTTGGGCATGTTCATAACAGCAGAAAGTGGGTTGAATAATGTTCATTCAACCCAGAAGAGGAGCACTATCTTACCAAGCTGCAGAATTTCTGTGAGGGATCAGTGCAAGATTGAAGGTGACTGTTGCAGCAAGAGATGTATTTTGCCTTTCATGTTTCAATATATAGATATTTTTAGCATATAATTCTACCTGTAGGAGGTACTGGTTTAGGCTTTCAAAACATTTTGATAAAATTGGGGGGGGGGGGGGGTCCTGTAAACTCAATCACATTAGAGTCTTGTGACAGACCCAGCCAGGACAGGGGCTTTTGGAGGGGACTGCAGGGTGGCCTCTTACCCAATGACTATGGGCCCTGGCATTTTAAGGGAACACTACTCTTTGGGAGGTGTATGCCTGGAGGACCCTTGTAGTGGTCTTGTTTCTGATTAAAGTCCATGTCTCCCCAAAACACAAAGACTCTGGGAATCTAGGCCCAGGATCCATGTCTGGGGTCTAGATGCCCCATTACCAACAATGACTGCTTCACAATGTGAGACTCATCGAAGATGTTGATATCCTGAACTCAAGCCACCTGTCTGGGGTCTCCTGATATAATGTGTTTATTATAAGTAGGTCTCTCCCACAGTGTGCCTCCTAAGTGTCTTTCCCACATTGTTAATTAAGTCACCCATTGTTTCTGTCTGTCTGATCATCTCTTGCAGAGGTGATTGATATTGTGACCACTGTACCTTGTTATCTAACCATTGTGGAATGTTTATGGTCATGATAATGTGTAATGTACTTTGTATCCAGGGTGGGGTGCTTGGTGTGGAATAGTCTGGGTGGGCACTGAGTCACCCAGGTGGCTAGTTGTTTAATTAACTTAATGTTTATAGAAGATGTTGGCTGTCCCTTAGCTATGTTAATTATATTCCTGTTTATAGTTTGTATTGTAAGGTTAATATGATCAGGAGGGGAATGTCCTCCTGCGGGGTATAAAGTATGAGTCTGAGTTTCAATAAACAGTCCTTCCTTTGGTTCTGTCCCCATATCTTCTCTGTGTAAGATGATTGGGGTAAAAAGGGCTGGAATTACCTCTCTGTCTGCTTGGAACAGTTTGAAGGGCAGGAGACACTGTTTGGAGGAAGGAAGCACCTAATTGATGTACAAAGCGGTTCCGTCAGAAGTCTATATTAAGTCAAACTTTGATTTAAAAATGTGTTTAAAACCACTTTTTGAAAAAGTGCTTTTCATTGTGAAACATGTCAGAGGTGACCCCTGCTGATGCCTAAACAATAATAATTGTGACAGCCCAGAGTGTGGTGATTCATTTTCTTTCTGACCGATTCACTGGTATGCAACCAGACTGACCTGAACCTGGGGATTTTGCAGCTAGGCTTTTGACAGACCAATCACCCTGAGCACTTGGATCTTTTTCCTGGAAAAGGGTGTAAAAATACACAATTTCAACAAACATGGGATATTTGGACACCACAAAAAAAGGGGTACACATTGTGAATGTAGCAGTTATCATTGAAGCTTAACATAACAACTTAGGCAGCCATTGGCCCTGACGTTCAACCAGTGTCTGTATAACAGCTAAAACATCTTACTCAACCAAACCAAGGTTTATGAAGTGCGATATTGCGAACGAACATCCCAGCACCCAGCTTTGGCACTTCAGTCAGTATACCGCTTCCTCCAGTCTGGACATAGCTACCTGACTTTATAGCTGACCATACAAGACTAGCCGACAATAGCTTGTATGAAACTGGGACATTTATTGAACAAACTCACACAGAATATATACCCCACAGGAGGACATCCCCCTCCTGATCATATTACCCTAACAATACAAACTGTAGACAGGAATATAATTACCATAGCTAAACAACCAATATGTACTATAAATATTACATTAAGTAAATACATAGCTAACTGGACAATGTTGTGATTAATCAGATATCCCCACTTCAGGTGGCCCCAAGCTCACAAAGTTTGTAGTAGTAGTAGACAATAGGTGAGTTAATTAGCACGATTAACAATTAACCATGGGACAGACATGCTTAGCAGAAAACACAGAACACCACACCAGATCAATGTGATCAGCTCTTTCAATGAGCATGTATAGTTCAGAATCAAACTAGATATGGTCTTCATATATTTCCTGAGGGATATTATTGATAAATATTGCTGTCCCATTTGAGGTAATCCAAACCACATTGTCAGTGTTCATTAGGTAGTTGTCCATTATTTACTCGGTCACTCCGTGCCCCTAATTGACACAGGGTGACTTACACATAGGAGGGACCTGGGGAGATGAGACAGGCATTTCCCAACCTTTCTAAGGTAAGCTGGGTTCCACGGGCCTCCTGTAAAAAAGTGACTCTATGATGTGTAATGAGATGTCTTCTTTCTTGTGTTAAGGTAAGCCCAGGCGAGCTGCTCTATTGCCAGAGCAGGTATGGAAGGACTGGGTCCCAGAAGGGGATTTTGTCTGTTCGGGGAAAATTAATTTGCTGTACATCAGAATAAAGGCTCAAGATCTGAGCTAGGGTTGTTAAGAAGATGTGTGTCTGAGAAACAATAGCGTAGAGAAAACGTAAAAAAAAAGGGGCGTTGAGGGAAGGAGGAAGGCAGGTGAAAGGGGGTTGAAGTAAGGATAAAGAGTCAATAGGGAGGGTCATCTCCTCGGGCTCCACAGAAGGCTGGGAAATATTACCCATTAGACAGCAAAATGTGAAGGAAATTCCTAAATGAAGATCAAAACATGTGAGCACTCAGATCTTGGCTAAAATCCTATCATATATTAAAATGCAATATAGAAATAAAAAGAAAAGAGGGTGCACCAGCCTAGTGCATTTTCCAAAATAAATGTATTTTGTATAAAAAAGATTAAAACTACTTACAAGCATAAAGATGGAAACACGCTTATATAGGCCACTATCCCATGGCTATACAGCCCTGGGACCAGCAATCTCCAGATCACAGGGGAGACCATGCAGGGGCCCCTGCTAGCTAGCGTGTTTCAAAGGTTTTCTTTCTTTCTCAGAGCCCAACAGCAGAGGCTCCTTAAGCTCAATATATACATTTACAAATGCCATTGATTACATCTTCTGAGAACGTGGACTGCCTCCCCTTTTGTGGGAGTAGTTAATCTAGGTGATATTGGGATGTGTGTCTCCAGATCCCACTACCATACTACAAAGTAAATGTATAGTGAAAACAGATGTACCTGTATTATTTGTACTTGTACTGTAACGGATTGCTGCCACAAGCTATTGGCCAATTGATCAGGGCTGTCATTTTTTATATAAGGTGGACTAACACCTTTTACCTTTAGTGAGTTATTAGTATTGACCTCATATGAATATTCATATGAGGACAATATTTTCCCTTTATTTCTCTAGTGACATTAAGGACACTCTAGTCCTAGAGGGAAGCAAGGCCAGGGACAGTATCACCTAAGAGGTAGATCATCACTCATAGAAGTTCTGAGCTACCATACTTAAGCACAAGTGTATTTTTTCTGATATATATTAACATGCAGCTGTGCAGGCTGCTGCTGTCTGCCTGCATAACAGCACAGACAGGAATTGACACTTCCAGGAAGGGGTCAGAGTAATACTAAAATTACAAGGGTGAAAACACGGATATTTTTAAAGTGGGGAAATATTCATGTGCTTAGTATCTCCTACTGATTCAAAATTATTAATTTGAAAAATGCAGGGTCTTTAACTCCCAATTACCATTTGATTTTCTGTACTGGAGTAATGACTCCATAGATCATACATTCAGCATCTCAACACATTTCATCCAACTCCAGGCTTTTTCAAGAGCTAGATTTACTCCTGCCAGGAAAGGGTCCACCTGCTGGTGGCACTGTGGCTCCCAGATCCATAAGCTGCAGTTCCAGTGTCCACCAGCAGGTGTCTCTCAGCAGCCAGAAGCTCATATCATCAGTCATCACCTGATGCTCATTGCAGGAAATATATTTAAAGGAGCAGTACAGCCAAAGTGTGTTAGGCTGTACTTTTCCTATGGCTCACAGGAGTACAGTTTCTTCTGCACTCCTGTAACCTGTTTTCAGCAGAGAGCGGGCTGAAGTGCGCTTTCTGCTGATGTCACAGAGTTGGTCCAGGCTCCATCACGACCATGGAATCAGGATCCGACCAGATCCCTTGACCGACACCCAGCTCAGCCTCTGTTAGAAGAAGACTGTGCTGAGGATTTGTTTGCACTTTGTTGTTGTTCCCTCGTGCTCCCAGAGGAGGCGGTGCCGGGCAGCTCTATTTAAACAGTGTGCTTCCTGTAGCAAGTGCTGTCCGTTCTACAGCGTTACTGTGACCTGTCTAACCTGCCTGTGTGTATTCTGAGAGACTTCCTGTTCCTGTGACCCCGGCTTCCCCTCTGGATCTGCTGCTATCTGCCTGCCTCGACCTTGGACTGTTTAGGACTACTCTTCTGCCTGTGTCCTCAGTACTTCAACTGCCCACACGTTACCGACCCAGCCTGTACCCGACTACCCGTTTGCCTGATCCCTTTGTATTTTGCTGCCAGCCAGTTGCCGACCTGGACCGCACCACTATCCTTCAGCCTGCACAAGCTTCTGTGGACTCCTACCAGCTATAGAGACTAGTCCAGCCCTCGTGCCCCCCTGTGCTCCCGAGCTCCCTGTCTGCACTACCAGGGTCTCGCGAAACCAGGGCCGCAAGAGAGGTTGCCCCCGCATAAGCCAGACTCCACCGCCAGGTACGTAACAGCCTCTCAGCAAGCTGCTGAGAGCCTGGGCACAGCCCAGCACTTCAGTGAGCGAGGAGGGGGCAGAGCAGAAAGCTGTGACTGACAGTCAGCAGTTCTCTGCTCATAGAGCTGTGAGAACCGAGTGAACGGTGCTGTTTGATCACTCGGTTCTTGCAGAGGCACCAGGGGACAGATGCAGCATCAAAAACCGATGCTGCATCCACCTAGGTAAGTATAAATCTGCAATAACCCTGATTCCCATACTTCTCCTGTTGCCTTGGTGTTCTGTCTCCATGTGCCCCTGACCTGTGTTCCTGTGTTCCTGCGTTTCTGTGTTCCTGCGTTCCTGTGTTCCTGCATTCCTGTGTTCCTGCATCCTGCATGCTTCCTGTTCCTGGACACTGACCCCGACTCTGCAGCCTGATCCCTTCCCACTTGCTCTCTCCATCTCCTGTTACCCTCTCCCTGTCCTGTCTTGCTCCCAGCTCCCTCTGCTTTATTTCCCTGGCTCTGTTACGACTATGCTTTGCATTCCCTGCTTGCTGTATATACTTGGTTTGGGCAGTTGTTCATCGTGTGTCACTATTTGTTTGGATACCTGATTTGTTTTATACAGTTTGGTATATTGGAGGTGCATTTACATGTATGTTGTTCACTTATTTTAAAATAAATTATATTTTTTACACTGTATTTTTGCCTGATATTCTCTGTGGCAGTCCACGCATTTCTGGTCACACCATTTTCTGACAACTCCATTATTGGGCATTGTCTTCTGTATTAAAAGAGTTGTAAAGGCAGAAGGTTCATTCTATGCTTTAAGACAAAAAACCTTCTGTGTGTAGCAGCCTCTACAGCACCCCCGCTAATTACTTACCTGCCCACGAGTGTCTTAGCTGTCCCAGACACTCCTCCTGATTGGCTGAGACACAGCAGCGGCGCCATTGGCTCCCTTGGCTGTCAATCAAAAGTCAGCCAATCAGGGGAGAGAAGGGGCAGGGCCCGGGCTTCATATCTGAATGGATACACAGAGCTGTGACTCGGCTTGGGTGCCCCCTGTAGCAAGCTGCTTGCTGAAGGGGCACTCACAAGAGGGAGGGGCCAGGAGAGCAGAAGAGGGACCCATGAAGAGGAGGATCCGGACTGCTCTGTGCAAATCCAACTGCACAGAGGAAGTAAGTATATCATGTTTGTTATTAAAAAAAAAACGAGCCTGTACAATCACTTATATTTTTTAAGATTATTTGCATTTTCAGATTTTTATTATAAACACTGAAAAAATATTGGAACTGTGGATAAACTTGGGTTGGGTCCGAACCTGAAAGAAAGCTGTCAGCATTACACAATTAATGTGAAAGCCGTGGAATCCCTACCCTGTAGTTGCAGTAAACAAAGAGGTGATCAGGCTCATGATATCATTGTCCAATTATGGTCATGTGGCCATATTAGGTTAATGATATCATGAGCATCCCCACCCCTTTGTGTACATCAGATCACCAGCCTGCCGGTGATTGGCCCAGTACTAACAGCATCCTTCTGTTTTCAAGCAAACATAAATTCAATCAAACCCAAGCTCATAGAAAAATGGAAACAAAGAAAAGTGACAGCAGAAAAAGACTGAGTACTCCATCGAAATTTTTTTTCCCATTAACCTCGTTGTCTGACTATAGATTTATGATTATCCCAAGCATGTTTGAAGCCATTTACTGTTGACTGTCTCACAACCTCTGTTGGTAGTTTATTCCAATCATCAACCACCCTTTCAGTAAAATAATATTTTCTAAGATTCTCTTTGAACTTCCCTCCAGTTAGCTTGAGGTCCCCGTGTTCTTGATTTTGGTTTCATATTGAAAAGACTGCCCTCCTGACCCTTATTCACCCCCTTGATGTAGTTGAAGGTTTCAATCATGTCTCCCCTCTCCCTTCTTTCCTCCAGACTGTACATATTAAGTTCCTGAAGTCACTCTTGATATGTTTTATCCCTCAGACCTTTCACCATTTTTGTTACCCATCTCTGAACTCGTTCTACCTTATTAATATCTTTTTATAAGTGAGGTCTCCAAAACTGGACACAGTATTCTAAGTGAGGTCTTACTAAAGATCTATATAGAGGAGTCAGAACCTCCTTCCTCCTGCTGGTGACCCCTCTACTGATATAAAGATCTATATAGAGGAATCATAACTTCCTTCCTCCTGCTGGTGACCCCTCTACTGATATAAAGATCTATATAGAGGAATCATAACTTCCTTTCTCCTGCTGGTGACCCCTCTACTGATATAAAGATATATATAGAGGAATCAGAACCTCCTTCCTCCTGCTGGTGACCCCTCTAGTGATATAAAGAGCTATATAGAGGAATCAGAACCTCCTTCCTCCTGCTGGTGACCCCTCTACTGATATAAAGATCTATATAGAGGAATCAGAACTAGAGTTGAGCGAACACCTGGACGTTCGGGTTCGGAGGGTCCGTACGAACTTTGGGAAAAAGTCCGGGTTCGGCAACGAAGGTTGCCCGAACGTTATCCCGGACATCGGACCCCATTGAAGTCAATGGGGACCCAAACTTTTAGGCACAAAAATGGCTGTAACAATGTCCTGGCAAGTGCTAGAGGGCTGCAAAAGGAAGTAAAATGGGGGTAAGAGTAGGGCAAGTGCCCTATAAAAAAATGGGGATAGGGAAAATAAATTAAAATCAAATAAAAAAATGGGAAGGGGGGTGGATGTGGAGTAGGGGCCTAGAGGTTGACTAGGCCATGACCATGGCAGTGTAGGTGGAAGTGGTGGTGGTCGAGGAGGAGAAGGAGGTAGTCAACATGGTATTTTTTTTTTTTTGTTTGTTTATAATTGGGGTAGCCCCCAAAATATTGAGGCCTATTCAAAAAAACAAGTATATGAATGGCTGTGTGAGTCCGGTCTAAATAGACATGGAACACGTCTTATTTGTAAATCTGGCCTGAGTGTGTCGGTAAGTATATGAACAAAAAAACTTATCCGGAGTTATAAAACCCCCGATGGGGTTAATATTTGTTTGTTTTTTTTTTTTTATGGTACAACTGATGGAGGAAGAGGAGGAGCTGGTGGTGGTGAAGGTGGATGTGACGGTACCAGTACCGGATCAGTTGGAGATCCGGGGATGAGGTGTAGGTGGGGGGAAGGGTAAAAAAATAAACTAAAATTAAATAAAAGGGATAGGGGTAAAAAAATATCCCGTGAACGGGATGAGAATGGGGGT
>BLSH010029916.1:1084079-1099898 GCA_018402905.1 Glandirana rugosa
AAAACAACAAGTTAAAGGAAATCTAAATTAAAGTTGATGTCATAGAGTGTTTTCACTCATGTGGGGAGTGTAAAAACATTTATAAAATAAGATAGAAAAGTACACTGTTGTGACTTCTTTACTGTGGAACGATGTTACATTTCATCACTCACATGTAGAACATATTGTCACATTTAAACGACGGGGGAGTTTTATTGCGATTTCTTCGACTCCCATTTCCACTACCTGACCGGTTCGCACAGAAGTCTGGACTTGGGATACTTCGTAGACACTCGTGGACTTTGATGCCTATGACCTTCGGACACGATCCATTGTGTTGGATTGTCAATGCAACCCTCTTCTCCCACTCTTCACACACTGATAGCAACATCGCAGGAGAAATGCTAGCACAGGCTTCCAGTATCCGTAGTTTCAGGTGCTCACAGATGCTTCATAGGGTTCAGGTCTGAAGACACGCTTGGCCAGTCCATCACCTTTACCCTCAGCTTCTTTAGCGTTATTTTGAGGGGGCAGCAAATTTACACTGTTATACAAGATGTACACTCACTACTTTACATTGTAGCAAGGTGTCATTTCTTCAGTGTTGTCACATGAAAAGATAGAATAAAATATTTACAAAAATGTGAGGGGTGTACTCACTTTTGTGAGATACTGTAGTTGAAATTAAATCTAAAGGAAATTGAACAACAAAAATTGTATACTGTAATTTGTTTCCAGTTTAAAGGCCCGTACAGACAATGCGATTATCGGTCAACAACGGTCATCCAACAGTCTATTGGCCAAAAATCCAATCCTGTGTAAGCACGATTCTACAGCTGATTACCAAAAGAATAGAAAACTTGTGTTGGCCAACAAGGAGTTGATCGATTGTTGGCCCGTGTGTAAAGAAGTTGACCAACCAAAAGTTGGAAGTGCAAACACACATGCTCGGAATCCAGGAAGTCTTCGGTCGTGTAACCTGTGTTCGAAATTCACAAATCCCATTCACCTGATCGTCCTCGTTATACGCTCGGAACACATCACTACGTTCGGCTTTGTTGGCCGATTACTTGATTCACGTTAGTACGCTAGACCAAACCGCCGTCGCCCAATTTGGACAAAAGTTGGACGTTCAGTTGAGCAACCATTGGCTCCTGTGTACGAGACTTTAGACCCCATACACACTATTCGATTTTCTGAAGATTTTTGTCTTCAGATTTACCAAAACCATATAATATGAGGTCAAACCTTAAAGCCTCATACACACGAGCCGATGGTTAGGCAACCGAATGTCCAACTTTTGTCCAAATTGGGTGACGGCAGCTTGGTCTAGCATACTAACGTGAATCAAGTAATCAGCCAGCAAAGGAAGTTCAATGGCTTGGTATTTTGGACAGCTATTTTATCTAAGAGAAATTCCCAAAACATGGCCTGTTGGGGGTACTTGAGGACAGGGTTGAGAACCATTGGGTTACATGACCGAACACTTCCTGGATTCCAAGCATGCATGTTTGCTAGAGTTGAGCAGACACCTGGATGTTCGGGTTCGGCCAAACTTTACAAAAAAGTTCGGGTTCGGTACCGAACTTGACCCCGGTCCCAGAACCCCATTGAAGTCAATGGGGACCCAAATGTTTTGGCTCAAAAATTACTGTAAAAAAGTCCTGGAAAGTGCTAGAGGGCTGCAAAAGGAAGCTAAATTAGGGTAAGAGTAGGACAAGTGCCCTACAAAAAAATGGGGATAGGGAAATAACTTAAATAAAAAAAATAAAAATGGCAGGAGGAGGTGGATGTGGCGTAGGAGCCTAGAGGTTGACTAGGCCGTGACCGTGGCAGTGTAGGCGGAAGTGGCGGTGGTGGAGGAGGAGGAAGAGGAGGAGGAGGTAGCCAACACTGTTTTTTGTTTGTTTGGTATTTTTTTAGAATTGGGGTAGCCCCCAAAATATTGAGGCATATTCAAAAAAAACAAGTATACCAATGGCTGTGTGAGGTCGGTCTAAATGTCTATTCAGCACAAGGTACAGACAAGTCTTGTGGGATCCATGCCTGGTTCATTTTAATAAATGCACTTGTCTGTGATAACGCCCCCTGCTGTGCTAAACACACAATCAGACAATACACTGGCTGCAGGGCAGGCCAGCACCTCCACGGCATAAAGGGCAAGCTCAGGCCATGTGCCCAATTTGGAGACCCAGAAGTTGAATGGGGCAGACCCATCAGTCAGTACGTGTAGGCATGTGGTGTGCACACATACTCTTGCACCATGTTGCTGAAATGCTGCCTCCTGCTAAGACCTTGCCTTGTCAGCTGGTGGTGCTGTTTGTTGTGGCAGACTGCTGACAAAGCTTTGCCACATTTCGGCCATGCTAACCCTGCCTTCTGAGGTGCTGGCGGTGCCACAGCTGTGTTGGCGGCCTCTTCCTCCTCCTCTTCTGCCTTCGCCTTGTGCTTCCACTGAGCCCTCGGTGTCATTTGGGAATGCCCTCAGCAGCGCCTCTACCAGTGTGCGCTTGTAGTCGCGCATCTTCCCCTCATGCTCCAGTGAGGGAATTAAGGAATTAAGGAGGGCATGTTGTCCTTGTAACGGGGATCCAGCAGGGTGGCCACCCAGTAATCGGCACAAGTCACAATGTGGGCAACTCAGCTGTCGTTGCGCAGGCACTGCAGCATGTAGTCGGCCATGTGTGCCAGGCTGCCCAGAGGCAAAGACAAGCTGTCCTCTGTGGGAGGTGTGGTACCATCTGTGTCCTCCGTATTCCCCCAGTCACGCTCCAGTAATGCCCATGAGCTGTGTTGGGTGCAACCCTGCTGTAGTTCCTCCTCCTCCTCATCATCTTCCTCGTCCTCCTCGTCCTCCTCATCCTCCAGAACTGTGCCCTGGCTTGAATATTTTTTACCTGGCCTATGTTGGTGCAGGAACCCACCCTCCGAGCCACTTGTGAATGACTGGCCTGATAACCGTGGAAATGACCCCTCTTCCTCCTCCTCCTCCTCCTCATCCTCCTGTGCCACATCCTCTTCCATCATGGCCCAAAGTGTTTTTTCAAGGAGACATAGAAGTGGGATAGTAATGCTGAGAACAGCGTCATTGGCACTGGCCAAGTTGGTGGAGTACACGAAACACTGCAATACGGTACACAGGTCTCGCATGGAGGCCCACTCGTTGGTGGTGAAGTGGTGCTGTTCTGCAGAGCGACTAACCCGTGCGTGCAGCAGTTGAAACTCCACTATTGCCTGCTGCTGCTCGCACAGTCTCTCCAGCATGTGCAAGGTGGAGTTCCACCTTGTGGGCACGTCGCATATGAGGCGGTGAGCGGGAAGGCCGAAGTTCCGCTGCAGCGCAGACAGGCGAGCAGCAGCAGGGTGAGAACGCCGAAAGTGCGCACAGACGGCCGCAGCAGCTCTGACATATCCGGGTAATTCTTTAGAAATTTATGTACCACCAAATTCAGCACATGCGCCAGGCAAGGGATGTGCGTCAAACTGGCTAGGCCCAGAGCCGCTACGAGATTTCGCCCATTGTCGCACACCCCCAGGCCGGGCTTGAGGCTCAGTGGCAACAACCACTCATCGGTCTGTTGTTCAATGCCCGTCCACAGCTTTATCCCCCAAACATATCAGTTTTAAAACAGCCTGCTGTTGTTTCCCCCTGGATGTGCTGAAGTTAGTGGTGAAGGTGTTACGCTGAGTGGATGAGGAGGTGGTAGAGGAGTAGGAAGAGCAGTAGGAGGAGGAGGCAACAGGAGGCAAAGAGAAATGCCATGCAATCCTTGGTGGTGGAAGGTCATGCGCCAAATGGCTAGCCGTCTCAGGCCCACCCGCCACTACATTTGCCCAGTGTGCAGTTAGCGAGATATAGTGTCCCTGCCCGTGCTTACTGGTCCACGTATCAGTGGTTATGTGGACCTTGCCACAGATGGCAATGCGCAGTGCACACTTGATCTTGTCCCTGACTTGTTTGTACAGGAAAGGGATGGCTCACCTGGAAAAGTCATGGCAGTTGGGAACCACATACTGTGGGACAGCCACCGCCATCAGGTTTTTAAAACTGTCCGTGTCCACCAGACGCAATGACAGCATTTCACATGCCAGGAATTTTGAAATGCTGGCATTCAGGGCCAGGGATCGCGGGTGGGTAGGGGATACTTCCTCTTTCTCTCCACTGTTTGTGAGATGGAGAGCTGTAAGCTTTCATGGGACCGTGTGAAAATGCTTGGGGACGGTGGCGGACATGGTGGCATTGTTGTCACATGCTCTGTTTGCTGGGTGGCAGGTGACGCTGTTACTGTAGAGGTGGTGGAAGAGGCCGAGGCAGCAGCAGAATAGGAAGCAGAAGGAGGCCGAGACCTTTCTTGTATTTTGAGGTAATTATTCCAATGCAGCTTGTGCCTTGAATTTAGATGCCTGGTCATGCAGGTTGTGCTCAGGTTTAGAACATTTATGCCTCGCTTCAGGTTATCATTGCAAAGCATGCAAACCACTTGTGTCTTGTCGTCAGCACATTGTCTGAAGAACTGCCACGCGGGGGAACGCCTTTGAGCTGCCTTTGGTGTGCTAGGTCCCTGGGTGTCCCTCTTCCTCCAAACTGCACACGTCACTCGCATGACCCTTATTCCATGTGGGGTCTAGGACCTCATCATCCTCCTCCACATCATCTTCCACCCACCCTTCACCACTGCCCTCCTTGTCAGTCTGCACAATGAGGAAAGCTGCAGCAGTTGGCACCTGTGTTTCGTTATCATCAGAGACGTGCTGCGCTGGTGTTTCCATGTCCTCATCCTGCAACAGAAGTGGTTGGGCATCGGTGCACTCAATGTCTTCCACGTATGGGGCAGGGCTATGTGGATGGCCCACAGAAAGCACACCAGGAGAGTCATCAAAAAGCATAAGAGACTGCTGCATGATTTGGGGCTTAGACTGCTTGGCTAATTTACAAGGGGCTGAAGTGAAAGACTGATGGCCATGGGGTTCAGGTGTCAACTCTGAGCTTTCATCAAGGGACCGGGAGGGAGACAATGTGAAGGAACTGGAGGCATTGTCAGCCACCCAATCTACTATTGCCTGTACTTGTTCTGGCCTCACCATTCATTGAGTGGCATTCTGGCCTACCATATAACGTTGAAGGTTCTGCCGGCTACCTGAGGAAGGTGTTTCACTTGTGCATGTAGCTGGCACAGATCGACCACGTCCTCTCCTTCCAACAGGAGCTTCACCAACACCACCAACACCAGCAGCACCAGCAGCACCACGACCACATCCCTTATTTGACGCTCTCCTCATTCTGCCCGCAAATGTACTATGTAGCACTATTTATTAATACAAAAAAATGAATAATAAATTCTTCTTTTTTTTTGGAAAACAGCAACGTAGACGCACTTTTTATTTTTGTGTAAGAAATGCACCGCTCACACCAACAGCAGGAACCTCTCCCTATAGAACTATAAGATGATTATAGAACAATAATCTGTCCCTCACAGGAGCAGCAGGAACCTCTCCCTATAGAACTAGGAGATTATTTTAGAACAATAATCTGTCCCTTACAGCACCAGCAGGAACCTCTCCATATAGAACTAGGAGATGATTTTAGAACAATAATCTGTCCCTTACAGCACCAACAAGAACCTCTCCCTATAGCACTAGGAGACAATTTTAGAACAATAATCTATCCCTTACAGCAACAGCAGGAACCTGACCCTATAGCAGTAGGCGATGATTTTAGAACAATAATCTGTCCCTCAAAGCAGTAGACTCTACCTAGTCCAGAATCAGATTGTTCTGTAATGCAGGATGAGATGTTATATCTGCAATCTGTCCCTCACTGCGCCGGCAGCATCCTCTCCCTATACTAGCCTGAGAGCATGTGACATGCAGCACTACGTGATTCCAGCTTATACAGAGGCTGGGTCACATGATGCACTGGCCAATCACAGCCATGCCATTAGTAGGCATGGCTGTGATGGCTTCTAAGGGCAAACCAGTGAAACGCTTGTTGATTGGCTGCCCTGCAGCTATTCAACAGGCGGGATAAAATACCCGAACCCCAACCCAAACTTTTTTTCAAATGTCCGGGTTCGGGTCCGAGTCACGGACACCCCAAAGTTTGGTACGGACTTAAACTTTACAGTTCGTTCAACTCCAGTGTTTGCACTTCCAACGTTTGGTTGGTCAACTTCTGTACACACGAGCCAACAATCGGTCAACTCCTTGTTGGCCAACACAAGTTTTCTAGTCTCGTCATCCAACTTCTGTTGGACGACAATTGGAAATTGTGTAGTCTAGCTGGTCAGGAAAGGATGCGTGATGGCGCGCCCCCCTTCTGAACTGTACCAGGCCACTGTGTGGACAGGGTGCTTATCTGCACCTGGAAGCCCCCTTTAACAATAAGGGGGGCCCAGATACCAGCCCCCCTTGTGAATAAGGGGTGCATAGTACTGATGATTAAGAAAAAAAAGTTGTAACCTAGAAATAAAGAAACCCAAATATTTCACGAGCCCTCTATTAATTCCTTGGTGCTGAGAGCAGCCTCGCGGCGGTCAGACATTGGTGCTGATCGGCCACATATTTGCGTGCAATAGCTCAATTAAAGCTGTGTCGAGAGCGCGCAACCTCCACGCTCCCAGCACAGTTACCGGTGGCTAACTGAACGCTCCTGAAGCTTTCTGATCATGTGACCTCCTTGACAACCAATCATGGCAGTCACATGACCGTAAGCCCCGCCCTGCCTCCCGGCATACAAAACCCCTTAAAGGGCCGGCAGACGCTGGGTCTAAGAGGTTGCTTATGTGTTGAGCATTTTATTGGTGCATGCTAAAAATACAAAAAATTACCTAGCCATGTAAGGGGAATGATGACAGCTGGTCCTTGGCAGTGAAAAGCTAAAAGCACATTGAAACTCACTGAAAGCACATTGAACTCTGCAATAATTCTTCCTTCCTTATTGGATCCAGCACGTTTCTTCAAAATAGTGACATTTTGTAGAAATGTTCTCATTTTCACCCAGATTTTGACAAGGCAAAAACTCAAAAACCCCTAATCATAAGCCACTGTCTGTGTAAAGATGACTTACATATTCTTTTTATTTTACTTATTTACCATTTGTGTCTCCATTTTTCCATTGAAGTTGCACAGCTATGTGAGAAGGGTTCATTACACGGACTCCACTGGAGCGGAGATCTTCTTCAATGAGAAGGCAGAAGTTCCTACCAAGTTGATGTTAGCAAATGTTATTATTTACAAAACTGAGACCGACCACAGATTTGTCACTGTGCCATTGCTTGCCTCTAACAAGACTTTGGATGATGATGATATTTTCAGTATTAAACTTAACAATGTCTCATGGAAAAATGCCATTGTAAGAAATGATTTGTGTATTTATAGAGAGCCTTGCTTTATTTGTACTTTTAATTCACCAATTGGCACTAAGGCTAAGGTTCACACTGGTTGCGGGTGGTTGCATGTAAATTGTACCGATTCCCTCACCCGCAACCAGTGGTGGCCCGTCCATAAGGAGCACAGGGGCTCTACCACCCCCATACTTATGCGTCTGGTCCCTAATCTACATGCGGGGCACCTGACACTTGAAATTCCAATGTTTTTTTTTTTTTTTTTGAAGCACATGATTAGAGTTTGAGGCTCTAATTGGCTTCAAAAAAGGGTGGATTTGGGGTGCAGAGCACTGCATCCTGACCCCACCCATTTGTGTTATAAAAGCAAATTATTATTCACTATTGTCTTATGATTCTCCTCCGGGCCAATCAGGAAGCGGGTCCTGAGACCCGATTCTTAGGACTCCCTGGCCAATTGGGTCTCAGGACACACTTCCTGTTCAGCCAGGAGGAGAATCAGGAAACAATGGTCCATCCTCATGGGGGGGAGGGCATTTGGCGGCGTATCGCTGCCGCCTTCTCGTCTGTCTAATGCTGGGGGGGCGGTGCTTGCAACGATCACCACCTTCCCATCTGCCGCCTGTCTCCTGCTGTGCTTGCGATGTCCCGTCCATTAGTTTGCCGCCCCCCCATCCCCCAAAATATCTAGCACCAGCTGCCGCTGCCCACATCCACCCACAGGCAAAACGTTCCACTCTGATATTTTTAATGGCACCCCCAGCATCTGAAAAATGCATTTTTGGGTGTGGCAAAAGCACTATGCAACTTTGCTGTACCCACGCAAACGCATCAGGCCAGCCAGTAAAAAAAATCAAGGAGTGTCACCTATTCATGTGATGGATGTATGTAGGGCAGTGATGGTGAACCTTGGCACCTCAGGTATTTTGGAACTACATTTCCCACGCTGTTCATGCACTCTGCAGTGTAGTTGTATAAATTGGCATCACATTATAGTTTGAATAAGTCGCTTGCATATTTTTGTTTAATTAAGCAACAGTGTAAAAAAAAAGTAACCCCCCCGTACTTGCGCGCAAAGGAGAATGCATGTGTCGGTCCCATATGCACGCAAGCAGCGATCGCCCCACACATGTGAGATATCAACGCGACCGTCAAATCATAGGCAGTTATTCTATCACCAGACCTCTTCAGTAAATTTAAAGTGGTAACCTGCTTTTAAATAGTTACCACTGGATGGTAAAATTCATGCTGTTTGACGCCGCTGCACAGGGTGCACAATTTTAAAGTGTGACATGTTTGGTATTTGTTCTCTCAGTTTAACATCATCGTTTATATTTTACAAAAAAAATTGGGTTACGTATTGTATTTTTTTTTGCGTTAAAATTCAAAATAAGTATATTTTTTGCCAAAACATTTTGCCTCTAAAAGCCACAAAAACACTTTTCATTTGCCTTTATGTTTGACTCAATTTTGATGAAATGAAGAGTTTTCAGCAATATGCCCTCTAAATTTACTGAAATTATTGTCAAGAGAACTCTCCCAATTTTATGTATTAATTGTACACATCATTATAAAGATAAGAATTTCTGGTAGATTGGAAAATCATTGATCAAATCTATAATTTTGATAATTAACATATATATATATATATATATATATATATATATATACAGTATCTCACAAAATTGAGTACACCCCTCACATTTTTTTATTCTATCCTTTCATGTGACAACACTGAAGAAATTACACTTTGCTACAATGTAAAGTAGTGAGTGTACAGCTTGTATAACAGTGTAAATTTACTGTCCCCTCAAAATAACTCAACACACAGCCATTAATGTCTAAGCCACTGGCAACAAAAGTGAGTACACCCCTAAGTAAAAATGTCTAAATTGGGCCCAGTAAGCCATTTTCCCTCCCCAGTGTCATGTGACTCGTTAGTGTTACAAGGTCCCAGGTGTGAATGGGGAGCAGGTGTGTTAAATTTGGTGTTAGAGCTCTCACTCGCTCATACTGGTCACTGGAAGTTCAACATTACACCTCATGGCAAAGAACTCTCTGAGGATCTGAAAAAAAGAATTATTGCTCTACATAAAGATGGCCTAGCCTATAAGAAGATTGCCAAGACCCTGAAACCGAGCTGCAGTTCAGTGGCTAAAACCATACAGCGGTTTAACAGCACAGGTTCCACTCAGAACAGTGCCTCGCCATGGTCGACCAAAGCAGTTGAGTGCAGTGCTCAGTGTCATATCCAGAGGTTGTCTTTGGGAAAGACCTATGAGTGCTGCCAGCATTGCTGCAGATATTGAAGGTGTGGGGGGGTCAGCCTGTCAGTGCTCAGGCCATACGCAGCACACTGCATCAAATTGGTCTGCATGGCTATCATCCCAAAAGGAAGCCTCTTCTAAAGATGCACAAGAAAGCCCGCAAACAGTTTGCTGAAGACAAGCTAAGGACATTGATTACTGGAACCATGCCCTGTGGTCTGATGAGACCAAGATAAACGTATTTGGTTCAGATGGTGTCAATCGTGTGTGGCGGCAACTGGGTGAGGAGTACAAAGATAAGTGTGTCTTGCCTACAGTCAAGCATGGTGGTGGGAGTGTCATGGTCTGGGGCTGCATGAGTGCTGCCGGCACTGGGGAGCTACAGTTCATTGAGGGAACCATGAATGCCAACATGTACTGTGGCATACTGAAGCAGAGCATGATCCCCTCCCTTCAGAGACTGGGCCACAGAGTAGTATTCCAACATGATAACAACCCCAAACACACCTCCAAGACCTCCACTGCAGCAGAGGGTAAAGGAGATGGACTGGCCAAGCATGTCTCCAGACCTAAACCCAATTGAGCATCTGTGGGGCATCCTCAAATGGAAGGTGGAGGAGCGCAAGGTCTCTAACATTCACCAGCTCCGTGATGTCGTCATGGAGGAGTGGAAGAGGACACCAGTGGCAACCTGTAAAGCGTTGATGAGCTCCATGCCCAAGAAGGTTATGGCAGTGCTGGAAAATAATGGTGGTCACACAAAATATAGACATTTTGGGCCCAGTTTAGACATTTTCACTTAGGGCTGTACTCACTTTTGTTGCCAGCGGTTTAGACATTAATGGCTGTGTGTTGAGTTATTTTGAGGGGGCAGCAAATTTACACTGTTATACAAGCTGTACATTCACTACTTTACATTGTAGCAAAGTGTCATTTCTTCAGTGTTGTCACATGAAAAGATAGAATAAAATATTTACAAAAATGTGAGGGGTGTACTCACTTTTGTGAGATACTGCATATATACAGTATATGTATATATATATATGTATATAAAATTAACATGTTTACTTTTTCTCTTTTATATTCCATATGAAATTCAAGATTCCAGAATCCCGATGTAATCACAGATGTCATCATGGGTACAGAAAAGCTTCTAATGGAAGAACCCATGTGTGCTGCTATGACTGCATCCCGTGTTCTGATGGCGAGGTGTCCAATGTAACTGGTAGGAATGTGATAACTAACAATAGACTGTTATAGGGTGGACTTTATAGTGAATGTACCCGGAGAAGAACATGTAGCTGGTTCAACAACAAGAAGTTCTGGTAGATAAGGTCCAAAGAGTATAGCCATTTCACCAATTCACTTAGCATCACTGATCTAAAAGAACTTGACTGGCCTGCACAGAGTCCTGACTTCATCCCAATATAACACCTTTGGGATGAATTAGAGCAGAGACTTAGAGCCAGGCCTTCTCATCCAACATCAGTGCCTGACCTCACAATGTTCTTCTAGAAGAATGGTCAAACATTCCCATAGACACGCTCCTATGAGAAACAGAGAGATTGTTCTCCCTCATTGATTGCAAACACAGAGCTCTGGGCTGTGATTGGACACAGCTGATCAGCAGGTCCCGGCCATGAATCATTGGCTGGGACATGCTGACAGGCTCCTGCTCTGTACAATCACAGTGGGTGGTGGTGGGCATGTGCCCTAAAACCCAGAAGTAGGCAGCAAAGCACAGGTATGTCGCTTTGCCTGTATGGGCCGCCCGTCTGCAATACATTGCATGCAGGCAGTTCACAATTGGTAAAATTGTTAAAAAATGTTTGACTTACAAGAGTTTTTCTCGTATTTAACAGACAGTGAAAGCTGCTACAGGTGTCCCAATAAAGAATGGCCGGATAAGAGGAAAGTGACATGTGTTCCCAAAGTAATTAGTTTTTTGTCCTATGCAAATGATGTTATTGTTACAATGTTGTCATTATCTATAGCTTTACTTTTTTCAGCTATAACAATGATTATATTATTCATTTTTATTTACTACCGGGACACTCCAATTGTGAAAGCCAATAACCGGACTGTGAGCTTCATCCTCCTGACCTCCATCTTGCTGAGCTTCCTTTGTGTCTTCTTGTTCCTCGGACGTCCTGTGGATATAACCTGCATGCTGAGACAAATGTCATTTGGGGTCTTCTTCTCCATCGCTGTCTCTTCTGTTCTGGCCAAGACTATTATTGTCTGCATTGCATTTAAAGCTACAAAACCGGGAAGTTCCTGGAGGAAGTGGGTGGGGGTCGGAGTGTCTTATTTTGTATGTTCAATCTGCTCCTCTGTCCAAGTTGTGATCTGTGTTATTTGGCTGTCAGTGTCTCCTCCCTACCAAGAGTATGACATGGACTCCTATCCTGGGAAGATCCTCATTCAGTGTAATGAAGGGTCGGTTATCGGGTTCTACTCTGTGTTGGGTTATATGGGGTTTCTGGCAGTTGTGAGTTTTGTTCTGGCTTTCATGGTGAGGACATTACCGGACAGTTTTAATGAGGCCAAGTACATCACCTTCAGTATGCTGGTGTTCTGCAGTGTCTGGATTGCCATGATCCCGGCCTATCTGAGCACCAAAGGAAAATACATGGTGGCTGTGGAGATATTTGCCATACTGGCCTCCAGTGCTGGATTGTTAGGCTGTATATTTTTCCCAAAATTATATATCCTATTTTTTAAACCTGAGATAAATTCTAAAAAAATGATGTTGGCGAAAAAAATTTAATAAAGCAAATCAATTATTATACTGAATTACACATGAATAAAAGGATACCCCTGAAAACATTCTTCATCCACAGTTTTATCCTTTATCATTTTAATTAAGAAAAAAATAGAATTCATATTTTTGATGTGGATTACAATTTGAATCAACAATTGAATTTCAGTTTTATTGGTCTATTCCAGTGATGGCGAACCTTGGCACCCCAGATGTTTTAGAACTACATTTCCCATGATGCCCGTGCACTCTACAGTGTAGTTGAGCATCATGGGAAATGTAATTCCAAAACATCTAGGATGCCAAGGTTCACCATTCCTGGTCTGTTCTATGTAGAGAGATGAACAGGCAGCAAATGAGAAACATTGATTCTTGGTCCTTAAACCCACAGCCATTGATTTCATGGGCTATTGGGTCAACAGGTTGGATCAATGACCTGACAGGCTCCGTTTTCTATAGAGATTGTCTGCTGCCCAGCCGCCAACACTATTTTTTGAAAGAATATATTACAGCAGGTGGCATTTTACCATAAAAGAGCACCAGACTGTCACCTGCATGCTTTTAGAAGTTGACCATTATAAAAATTAAGTGAGGTCCCATGGTTTTTATTTTCAAAGTTTTTTATTTTCAAAGTCAGACAATACAACGAATGATATCAAATGTCTAACAGAAGCAAAGGTTGATATTCACACACAAAAAAAAACAAAGAAATAAACCGACAATTGTATCAGTTGCGCATGAAGCCTTATTGATACCCTGGCTCTCTACTACATCCACCTCTGGCTAACTTGTGAACAACACTTCTTTAAATATATTCAAAAGAAGGGCAACTTGGAGGGTGAGTTCCCCTCAACTCCCGGCACCCCAAGATGGGAACAAACTGTGCCTGGAGGAAGGGGACCCACCCCGCCATTCAAATATTTTATTGGAAGCCATATTGATTGATTAAGAGTACCAATAACATTTAATACCCAGAGGGTAGGAAAGAGGGGAATATGAAAAAAGAAGAATAAAGGAAAAAGAGAGTAACAGGGTAAGAATGTTCCAGGAGAAAAACTGCCAATTAATCCAACAAATTGAGGTAAGACTTCCAGGGGGTCCAGACTTGATCAAATTTAGGGTCCCATGGTTTTTAATCACATGGTCCTGATCCCAGACACTGCCATCACCATTGGTACCAGCAGCAAACACCACCTAAAGATCCTACAACCATGCCTTCCAGCCTAGCAGACTCAAATAGTTATTTGTGCCACCGAAGAATAAAAATAAAAATAAAATATTATTACTGCTTCTGAGCTCTGCCCTTTTGGTGCTATAGGGTATGACTTCAATATACTTTGAGTATAAAAAAATGGCTACATTGGAAAAAAAATACTCACAACACAGTCAAAATGTTGTATTAATCATTTTTTATTTTAAGAAGTTTTTATTGTTTTTTCCAAAGAAGATGGTAAAACAAAGGGTGTATTACAAGCAATACATAGATATAGCTGTAGCACAGAAATATGTAACAATTCAACCGTTAAAGCGTTAGGCACATTCTATAATATAGCGTAACACAGTAAGGGTAGCCATTTGAAAACGAGCATTTGACACGGCATAGTAATAAGCGTAGGTATTCCATTAACTCCATTTTATGTGTTGGGTTTAAGGCGAAGGCATAATCCCTCCTCCTCCTCAGACACCCCATCTGGGATCAAACTGTGTTGAGGGAGAGGGGAGACAACACGCTCCGCCCCTATATTAAAAAGTTTTATAGTAATCATATATGGGTTGTACTGGTGTAACGAAGACAAAAGAAAAACAGAAAAACACAAACAATATATAACCGACCAGGCTGGTATTAGTATTTAACCACTTGCCGACCGTCAACCGCAGGTTGACGGCGACAAAGTGGCTCGATATCGCAAACGATGGCGGCTGCGAGATCGGGCACTGTGAGCTCACTGTCTTTGGGGAGGGCCAGGGAGCGGGTGCGGCGGACTCGATCGCCGCCGGCTACCTGCGATGCCCCCCCGCACTGAAAGAACGGAGGTCCGTGTAAGTAAACACGGACCTCCGTTCTGTGAGAGGGGGAAGGGCTGTGATCACAGCCTTCCTATACATGGAAGCCGTGATCATTTCCCTTCCCCTGCTAGGGCAGTCCCCCCACAGTTAGAAAACGCCCAGGGAACACAGTTAACCCTTAGAGTGCCCCCTGCAGGTTAACCCCTTCACTGCCAATGGCATTTACACAGTAATCAGTGCATTTTTATAGCACTGATCGCTGTATAAATGCCAATGGTCCCAAAAAGTGTCGAAATGTTCCGGCATGCCCATTGCAATATCTCAGTACCGCTAAAAATCGCAGATCGCCGCCATTACTAGTAAAAAATAAAACAAAAACCCCAGAAATGAATTCTCATCATCCGTAAACGCGGCCACTTTTGCGCAAACCAATCAATAAACGCCAATTGCGATTTTTTTTTTTTATCACAAATATGAGGAAGAATATAAATCGGTCAAAAACGAATTTTTTTTTTTTTTTTTCGATTTTTTTTTTTATTTTTATTTTAGAAAAAAGTAAGAAATTTTGCAAAATTGTCGCTCTTCTTTTGTTTATAGCGGCGATCAAAAATGACGCAGAGGGGATAAAATGCCACCAAAAGAAAGCTCTATTTGTGGGAAAAAAAGGACGCAAATTTCGTTTGGGTACAACGTTGCACGACCGCGCAACTGTCAGTTAAAGTGACGCAGTGCCGAATCGCAAAAAGTGCTCTGGTCCTAAAGTGTGAAATCCTTCCGGGGCTGAAGTAGTAGTTGCCTCAACCTGTCTATTTATGAGAGTCTTCTTAGTTGGGTGTACTGGAACAGCCTGTATTGCTCTATGTGTGTTATGTGTTTATGGTTGGTAGCTTGGGGGCATTGATGTTATTGTGTACCTGAGGAGAGGTAGGGGAGTATTTGTCATATTTCTTGATGGGCGTTGGAAGAAGAAAGGATGCCAGTAGTTTTTGGATTCGTTTTTTTAACCATACTCTTCATTAGTGATTCGATCATAAGAGTTTTATACTCCTCTGTAGTGACAAAGTGTTGCCACTATTAATCATTTTTAATGTTTTTTTAAATGTAATTTAAACCACATGGCAAAAATTTGTGAATTGATTAAATAATGTGAAATTCAATCTTTGCTTTACAAAGCCCTAGATTTAATTAACCGCTTCAGCCCCAGAAGGATTTCACACTTTAGGACCAGAGCACTTTTTGCGATTCGGCACTGCATCGCTTTAACTGAAAATTGCGCGGTCGTGCGAAGTTGTACGCAAACGAAATTTGCGTTCTTTTTTTCCCACAAATAGAGCTTTCTTTTGGTGGTATTTGATCCCCTCTGCGTCATTTCTGATCGCCGCTATAAACAAAAGAAGAGAGACAATTTTGCTAAAAAACCCAAATTTCTTACTTTTTGCTAAAATATAAATAACTTAAAGTG
>BLSH010029916.1:1117628-1129064 GCA_018402905.1 Glandirana rugosa
TATATATATATATATATATATATATATATATATATATATATATATGTCGGACTATATATATATATATGTGTCGTATATATATATATATATATATATATATATATATATATATACCAGGCTGTATATATATTAATACGCCATGTGAAGTGTACTATATACCGTATGTACAGATATATAGTGCACACTCAATACGCTGTGTGTATATATATATGTATATATATTTTTTTTTTTTGTTTTGTTTTTTTTTTGTTTTTTTCCCTACACTAACCTGTCTGCACTAAATGACAGATAGATTTTGTATTTCTCCCTATCTATCTAGTTAGCTATCTATAGTTTGTATTTTTTTTCTTTCTATTTTTTAACACATATTAGAAAGCTAGCTAGCTAAACTGCCTGTTTTCAGGAACCTAAGCTATCTGTCAAACTCCAACCATCGCTGCCAACACACTACATAGAACCACTGTACAAGCGGCTTTATATAGTGTAGGGCGTGGACTGAGGCTGCTGTGCAGTGATTGGCTAAAGGCACCCTGCCTCTAGCCAATCAAAGCTCTCACAGCAGGCTGCCCGCTGATTGGCCAAAGCATGCAGGTCATTTTGCCGGCATTTCAGTGCATTATGGGGTGTGTGAAGTTGCCGCGAACACCCCATAATGTTTGGAAAAACCTGAACAATCAAACCCCCGATGTTTGAGTCAAACTCACGTTCAACTCGAACATCAAGCTCATCCCATTCCAGAGCTGCTGGCAACTTTATGGACTGGAGAAATGCATCCTCCCTGAAACATACCCTTTCACCCCTTGCCACTCCATTGGTGGTCTCGGGGATTGATGGCAATGTTCTTCCACGGGGCCCTATGCGCTTCCAGGCCCTTCCTGTTAAGACATCGGTAGGAATAATCCACCTGGAGGAGATATCCTTCCTTATACCACCCAAGGCCTCAACCTCCATCGTATTGCGCCTTCCCTGGTTACAGCTCCATTACTGACTTGGGTTCCTCCTGTTTCTCATCCTGCCTACTCAAGGTTGCCTGAAAAGGTCATGTGTATGCTTCGGCCAATCAGCGGGCGGCATTCCGCCGCCATTTGAGTGCATTATGGAGCACGCAAAGTTGCCGCGAACGCCCCATAATGTTTGGGAAAACCCAAACGATCGAACACTCGATGTTCGAGTCAAACTCACATTTGACCTGAACATCAAGCTCATCCCATTTGGCAACTTTATGGACTGGAGAACTGCATCCTCCCTGAAACTTTCCCTTTCGCCCCTCGCCACTCCATTGGGGGTTCCTCCTGTTTCTCTTCCTGCCTACTCAAGGTTGCCCCAAAAGAGAGACTTCCTGTTGCTACCACTTCAGTTTCTTCTGCCCTTCCCGCTGCATATAGCGATTTCCGTGATGTCTTCTGCAAGAAATCAGCTGAAGTGCTCCCTCCTCACATGTCCTTTGACTGTGCCATTGACCTTGTTCAAAGAGCAACCTTTCCTAGGGGTCATACCTATCCCCTGTCCATCCCAGAGACCCTGGCCATGTCAGAGTATGTCTCTGAAAACCAAGAGAAAGGGTTCATCCAGAAGTCCTCATCGCCTGCAGGAGCAGGATTCTTTTTTGTAGCCAAAAAGGATGGTAACTTAAGACCCTGCATTGATTATCGAGGCTAAACACGGTGACAATCAAGAACCGATACCCCTTACCACTAATATCAGAGCTATTCGACAGGTTGAAAGGTACCTCCATTTTTACCAAGTTGGATCTCCATGTTGCATACAATCTGATCCGGATAAGGGCGAATGGAAAACAGTGTTTAACACTAGAGATAGGCATTATGAATACTTGATTATGCCCTTTGGGCTGTGTAATGCCCCAGCTGTGTTCGAAAACTTTGTCAACAAAATTTTCAGGGATCTGCTTAATCAATTTGTTGTCATCTATCTGGATGGCATTCTCATTTTTTCCGAAAATCTGCTTGTCCACAGAAACCATGTCTGGGTTGTACTTCAGCGCCTTAGAGAAAATAATCTGTATGCCAAGCTGGAGAAATGTTCTTTTGAATGATCTGAGATCCTATTTCTGGGATGCTTTGTCTCCAGTTTGGGTCTTCGCATGGATTCTGAAAAGATCTCGGCCATCACCGACTGGCCTCTTTCTGCCAGCCTCAAGGCCATACAACGATTTCTTGGGTTCACCAATTATTATAGGCAATTCATTAATAATTACTCATCTGTTGCTGCACCTATTATTGCCTTGACCAAGAAGGGTGCGAATGCCAGGGTGTGGTCCCCAGGGGTGCCGATCAATATTGTGTGTTAGGTTTCCTGTGTGTGTGTGGTTCCGGCCATGTGATCTTCGTCTGATTCCGCTTACCTACTATTCCTGTCCACTTCATACCCCAACCTCAGCTTGTGCTTGACTATTCTTGTCTGCTTGTTACCCCGACCTTGGCGTGCTTTCCTGTCTTTCCCTATCTGTTCATTGCCCTGACCCTTGGCTATCCTACTGACTATCCCTTGTTGTTCTGCACTGCTGCTTCCTCTCTATCCACCAGTAGCTAGCTGTGAGCATGAGCTGGGAGACCCTGGGGGTCGTGATATGGAGCCAGTAGCAGCCAAGTCCATCCTCAACATCAGAGGCTCTGGTTAAAACCTGCTGGCTCTTAGACTCTGCACGCTGGGGAGACTTATGCTCTAGCTCCCTGTGTAATCTGTGTCAGTGCCCCAGAGGCTTTCCTGAACCACCTTGAGCTCCATTCGCAGCAGTCAGCTAAGGGTCCACAACCTGCCATCAGGTGACCTGACACTCTGCTTCTATGCCTCCAAAATTACCAGTATCCATTCGCAGCAGTCAGCTAAGGGTCCACAACCTTAGTGGTGCACCCCTAACCCCAGCGGTGTGCACCTGTCACCTACTGTCAGGTGACCTGACACTCTGCTTCTATGCCTCCAAAATTACCAGAATTACCCTCCTCCCATACCTCTTGTGTGTCTTTGGCGTGGCAAGAATGGCGGCTGCATGGCCTTGAGAGGAAAGGAAATCCTCCTCTTCCTCCTGCTGCTTTGCCTCGAGTGCTCTGTCTATAATGCCACACAGAGTATGCTCCAGCAGGAACACAAGAGGGATTGTGTCACTAATGCATGCACTGTCAAAGCTCACCCTCCTTGTTGCCTTCTCAAATGGTGACTGTAGTGTGCATGCATTCTTTATCAGCAGACATTGGCATGGGGAAAACAGGCAAGCTCCCCTGAACCTGTCCTTGTGTGATACTATCACAGGTACTTGTTGATGGCCCTCTGCTGCATGTGCATGTGCCAAAGTTCCACCTGATGGGCATGTCATAGATAAGGTGGTTTATGGGCAGATGAAATTCCTGCTGAATTTCAGCCAGCTCAACACTGGCTGTGTATGACCACCTGAAATGGCTACAGACTCTTCTAGCCTGCCTTAGAAGATCTTGCAAACCTGAGTACCTGTTTAAGAAATGCTGCACCACCAAATTGAGGACATGTACCAGGCATGGCACATCTGCTAACTTTCCCTGGCAAAGGATGGACAAAAGATTAGTGCCATTATCGCACACCACCATTCCTGGCTCAAGCTCTGGGGCATGAACCACCTCAGGGCCTGCCCCTACAGAGCTGAAAAAAATCTTTGCTCAAATGTGGCTCCTTTCCCCTAGACAGACCAGCTGCAGTACTACATGGCATCTTTTAGCCTGACAAGTTGAAAGGCCCCTTGAATCCTTAAGGGGTACTGGTGGTTTTTAGGACGATCCAGCAGAGGAGGGCATCGAGGAAGAAGAGGAGGAAGAGGGGGTGGAGCTGACAGATCTCGCATCACCACCAGCTGTTTAAAGACATGGTTCCAGCACTGAGCTTTGTTCTGCATCCTTCCGAGTTGCAAGCAGAGATACCCAGTGTGCTGTGATCTAAATATATCATCCCTGACCATGCTTGCTGGACCAAGTGTCAGCATTAATGTGAACCTTGTGGTACAGCACATTCTGCAAATTCACGGAAGGGGGCAGAATCCACCAGACAGAAAGGCAGGAGTTGTAAAGCCACCAAAGTGAACAATCTGGAATTTAGATGTGGGCATGTGGGTGGCAGGGAGTGTTTTTTTTGCTGGTGGTGTGCTGCTGGCAGTTGTGTTGCAAGAACCTGTAACGCCCTTTGCTATAACATCATTTCTGTCAGTGGAGGCTGCTGAGAGGTCATGATGAGGTATAGATGGGGTAGACATGAAAAGTGAGGAATGAGAAGGAGAATAATTATTTCCCTTGAGCGTGGCTTTCAGGTGCTCTTGCCAAAAGGCTGAGTGGTAGGAGGTTAAATGCCTTGTCAAGCATGTGGTACACAAATGGCTGGTGTTTTTGCCATGCTTCCTCTGCGTGCGGCAGATATTGCAAATTGCAACAGAGCGAACGGCTGCACATGTGCTAAAAAAGCCCACACAACTGAGCTATGGGAAGTGGGCTGGGAGATAACAGCTCCACAATCTGATGGAATAAGGTGGCTGCTCTCTATTCATCCATGATTGCTGCCTCTGGAGGACCTCCTGCCTTGTTGGGTTTGTGCCTCCCCCCTCACTTTCCTCCTCTGCTCTTACCGGCACCCAAGTCGCATCAGTGACCTCATCATCATCATCCCTTCCATCCTCATCATCATCCTCTCTTCCATCCTCATCATCACTGGAGCCAACTTGGCAATGCACTGTGGCCTGGGGAACATGACTGCCAATTTATTGTTTATCAGTGTTCTCCCCTCTCAGTTGGCTTATGTTGCTCCCTTACTCTAACTCAGAACCAACATCAGAATCAAGCAATATCTGTGCATCATCATGAAGCAAGTGGCTGATTCTGTGTTCAAATAATTCAGCTGACTCCTCCATGCACGATGCTGGAGCTATGGCAGGAGTAGCAGTGGACAAGGAGACAGAATAAGGCACTCTGGCAGCTGTGATGGACTGCACACCAGTCTCTTCTTGGATGATAGAGGATGAGGAGGATTAAGATGGTTTAGTAAGCCGGTCCACCACTTCCTTTGCATGCTGTGGCAAGATAGCTCAGGCAACATCACTAAACAGAGGAAAATGTGCCCTGTGTGTGGACGGAACACGTCCACCTTTGCCTGTTGATACAGATGGCGCTGGCCCCCTTATAGGGAATGGGAACATCTGTCTCTCCTTGTTGGCCTCACAGACATGGTGGGGGTGCTTATTAACCAAATTCAGTAGATACTGGGAAATGTGTAATTGGATGCACTTTATTCAATGAAAATTGTTTTTTGGTGCACTTTACATTGGGGACTGCCGCTGACAGAAATGTAAAAACTATAAAAAAAATATTAAAAAAATAAATAAAAAAGGGAAACAACAGCTTTGCAGTCAGAAAAACTGTGTCTGACAACTTAAAAAAAGGGATCAGGCATGGGACAAAACGAACACAAAACAAAAAAAACGCTGAAACCAAAAAAAAAAAAAAAAATTATATAATGCTGTGTTAAACACTGCACTATACTAAGACGACACTGACACTACACTGACACTGCACTGACACTACACTGACACTACACTATACTTACACTTTACTGACACACTATACTCTTCTTACTTTACTGACACTATACTGACACTACACTGTACTCAAACTATACTCACACTGTACTCACACTGTACTCAGACTACACTCACACTACACTGACACTTTACACTCAGAGTCACAATAACACACTAAAGCTGGATACACACTATCCAATTTTCTGTAGATTTTTTCCTTCAGATTTGCCAAAACCATATAATATGAGGTCAATCCTTAGGAGTTTCAATTTGTATGCAATCAGGCAGGCCCTTGCACTACATGGTTTTGGTAAATCTGAAGGAAATCTGACAAGAAAAGTTGGATAGTGTGTATGGGGTCTAACTCATTAGTAGCAAACTGAGCTCTGCTCTATCTATCACCACTTCAACAACACACTGAAAAAGGTTCCTGTGGAAAGGAACCTTTTATAGTGTGGGGTGGGAATATGAGCACAGAGCTGTGATTGGGCAAAGTCAAAATGACTTTGTCTAATCATGGCTCTGACTGTGCTCTGTGTCCTGATTAGGTAAAGCCTTGCACCTGACCAGCGGTCATGTGCATTGCTTCAACCAATTAGGGCCGTAGAATGCACTGTGAAGTGTACAGTGCATTGTGGGGCACTTGGCCGGTGAACATCTCCCCAAGCGCCCTGCAAATTCGGGTGTTCTCCGAGCGGGTGAATATGTGATGTTCAGGCTGAACTTTTGCTCAGCTGAACTGCTCACCCAACTCTAGTGCCTTCCCACAATGCAAATAGTGTATGTAAATCCAGCCTTAGTGCTTTGGCCATTACACTGTCTCTGATACCATTCACAGAGATATCTGACAATGTGTGCCAATAACTGGTTAAGGCTTGAGCATGAAGCAGCCAGAGGATTGATATTATTATTCAGTTAAATAAAGATTTTATTTTAGATGTTGAGAATTATGTCACTGTTCTAGTCTTCATCAGACATTTCTCTTAGAGTGTAAAATAATCTCAGATATTGTATATAAAGTGCTGGAGATGATCCCTCCAGTGCGGAGGACGCACACAGTTGTCGGTGACGTCCTCTGTCATGGACGGATTTCTGATCCTCATTGTCCTCTCTGGCATTGCCTCCGTCTTACAAGGATTTCATTTCATTCCATCTACATATGATATTCATGGTCCTGCCTGTATCTTCCTTCCTCAGCAGCCATTGTATGAATACGAGTATTACCAGCCAGGAGATGTGATCATCGGAGGACCCTTCTCTGCACACATTGCCACTGACAGCCTCAGACTGAGAGATGATACATATGATGCATTTTATTGCTGTAACCAGTCAGTATGTTTTGATCAATTTCTTGTCTATATTCTATTGTTTTAGAGACATCACAAAACAGCGTCCAGCATCAGGGGTGAGGTGTTGGACTCATTATTACACATTGCAGAATTACAGCATTTGTATGTATGCTTGTATGTATGTGCATGTGAGTTTATATTGCAGCACGGGTCTGTTCTCAGTCCCAGGTCTGTCCTCAGTCCCAGGTCTGTCCTCAGTCCTAGGTCTGTCCTCAATCCCAGGTTCACACAGCACAGGTCTGTCCTCAGTCCCAGGTCTGTCCTCAGTCTCAGGTACACACAGCACAGGTCTGTCCTCAGTCCCAGCTACACATAGCACAGGTCTGTCCTCGGTCCCAGCTACACACAGCACAGGTCTGGCCTCAGTTCCAGGTCTGTCCTCAGTCCCATGTCTGTCCTCCATCCCAGCTACACACAGCACAGGTCTGTCCTCAGTCCCAGCTACACACAGCACAGGTCTGTCCTCAGTCCCAGGTTTGTCCTCAGTCCCAGGTACACACAGCACAGGTCTGTCCTCAATCCCAGGTCTGTCCTCAGTCCCAGGTACACACAGCACAGGTCTGTCCTCAATCCCAGGTACACACAGCACAGGTCTGTCCTCAGTCCCAGGTCTGTCCTCAGTCCCAACTACACACAGCACAGGTCTGTCCTCAGTCCCAGGTTTGTCCTCAGTCCCAGCTACACACAGCACAGGTCTGTCCTCAGTCCCAGGTTTGTCCTCAGTCCCAGGTACACACAACACAGGTCTGTCCTCAGTCCCAGGTCTGTCCTCAGTCCCAGATACACACAGCACAGGTCTGTCCTCAGTCCCAGGTTTGTCCTCAGTCCCAGCTACACACAGCACAGGTCTGTCCTCAGTCCCAGGTTTGTCCTCAGTCCCCGGTACACACAGCACAGGTCTGTCCGCAGTCCCAGGTTTGTCCTCAGTCCCAGGTTTGTCCTCAGTCCCCGGTACACACAGCACAGGTCTGTCCTCAGTCCCAGGTTTGTCCTCAGTCCCAGGTACACACAGCACAGGTCTGAAATGTCCTATAATAATATTTATAACAAAATCCTATTACCCCCCTAATATTAATTGTATCCCTGCTATAATAGAATCAAGTTATCCCCCAGTGATAATTGTGCCCCCTCTATAATAAAGCATTAATATTCCTCCCATAAATAAGACCCCGGCTTCCAGTTCTGTGATTAAAGAGGACACATTACTCCCAGAGCTCCCGTTACTCTGAAGTATAAAGGGGAACCCCCATCCTTGTCTGTGATGGGACTTTCCAGTTATCCTCAGATCGGTGACTGTCCTCTATTATATGACAGGTAATAGGAATCATTCTCCTGGCTCTGACTCTGGTACATGCAGTGTAAAATGATCTCTGTCATGTAGCTGTGACAATAGAGAGTGATTGCAGTGTGTTGGGGACACAGAGCTCAGTGTAGGTTTGGTGTGAGGATGGTCAGAGATCACATTCACCATAATTCTGTGTTTCTGTCCCATGTACTGTACTAATGTTCAGCAGATGAGGGATCCTCATGTACTGTACTAATGTTCAGCAGATGGTCGGTCCTCATTTGACCCCCCCCCCCCATCACTGTAAATTGTATTCATCATCTGTACAGCAGAAGTCTTCAGGGAAGAAATGTGATGACCTTGTAAGGAGAGAGCGGGAGGGGGGAGTTCAGCTGTGTGTGCAGATCTACGTGGGTGTAAAAATTTCAGGCACACACACATTACACGATTACAGAGAAGGACAGCAAGACCACCCACATTTACACCCAGATAGCAAGGATAACAGTGTTGTAAAGGCTGTTAACTTGCTCACATTTTTATTGGCTAGTTGTACACTTGCTGAGCACTTAAAGAACAAGTTCTAGATGACACTTTTCCAATTTGTAGCAAAATTGCAGTGGTGAGTCTACAGCAAAAGCTCTGGAAGTCTACAGCATGAAAATTCAGTCACAATGACCCCTGTGGTGGGATGACTGTTGCACAACATAAATGAACCAGAATGTGCTGCAGACTTGCAAAGAAAGCTGATCTGGAGTCATGAAATGTGAAAATGCTGCGGTTGTGCAACAAACTTGTGAAGCCTGGCAAGTCTAGCAATAGCTTAGCAAGTCAACTTCAAACATGCAGCACAATTGCTTGCTATCTATGCAGATGATGTGATAATTGGGAATCACCAATTTATTACTTTATTCTGCTGAAAATTTACATTTTGATTATTATCACAGGCAGGGCTTCTTTCTTTTCTCAGAGAATAGGTGCAGAACTCCCCCTTCTGAGTCACCCCCTACCCACCGCTGAGCACCGTCCCTTGGTTCCACCCCCTACCCACCTCTCACCCACAAAAAAAACACACCCTGCAACAAAAGATATACCCCAGCAACATTAGACCCCCAGTAGTAACAATGACTCTCTCAGCAGCTAGCATCAATAGACCCTCCAGCAGCCGACAACAAAGACCTCTACCTCAACAGTAGATACCTACCAGCAACAATAGACCCCCCACCAGCAACAATAGACCCTCACACAAAAGCAGATTCCCACCAGTGACAATAGATCCACCAGTAGCTAGCATTAATAGACCCTCCAGCACACCCCACACCCCTTCCTAATACATACATTCAGTGCTGGAGGTGTCAGAACTGCGTTCCCCTACGTTCCCGCTGAAATAAAGCCCTGATTACAGGTGCTTATATACAGTAGCACCATCAATTTACATAGCACTTTACATGTATTTTATTCATTCACATCAGTCCCTGCACTCAAGGAGCTTACAATCTAAGGTCCTTAACCCACAAACATATACTAGAGACAATTTCCCTACCAGCATGTCTTTGTGCTGTGGGAGGAAACCCACGTGGGTACAGGGAGAGCATGCAAACTCCAGGCAGGAAGTGTCATGGTTGGCATTTGAACCAACTACTCTAGTGCTGCCAGGTGGAATTACTAACCACTTAACCACTGTGCTGCCCATACATGTGGAAAGATCTGTCTGATCAAAAGAAAACCACACAAATTTGGTAACAAACCAAACATGGTTAATGGATTGCATAAAGGCCCTTACACACGGTACAATAATCAGCCAACAACAGTCATCCAATGGCCTGTTGTCCGATAATCCGACCGTTATTACGCACAATCCAGTTTCCAATTATCATCCAACAGATGCTGTCTGTAAAGACTAGAAAACCTTTGTTAGCCAACAAGGCATTGTCCAATTGTTGGCTCGTGTCTACAGAAGTTGGCCAACAAAGGTTGGAAGTGCAAACACGCATGCTCGTGATCCAGGAAGTGTTCGGTGGTGTAACCTGCGTTCCTAATTCACAAATCACATTCAGCTGAACGTCCTCTTTATACGCTCGTAACACATCACTACGTTCGGCTTTGTTGGCCGATTACTTGACTACCGTCAGTACGCTAGACAAAACCACGGACAGCCAATTTTGGACAAAAGTTGGATGTTCGGTTATCCAACCATCGGCTCGTGTGTACGAGGCATGAGTCTTCAGATTGGACAGATCTTCCTCAATTTGCTCAGGATAAAAAAAAGTTTTCATTGGGGAGATTTTGTAGTTTTCTCTATCTACTCACATTGAATATTAATTATTTTTTTTAAATTTACTTTATTTTTAAAATAATTAACAAACCACATAACCATTTTATTATTATTTTTGTGTTACAAACCCTCAGTACATCTGACACTGTAGAACGTTCTATAAGTTTAAATAAGAATTATTTTTAAAATTGTTGACATAAATTGGAAAGTATAATGATATGCAATGCAGTGCAGTATGAGATTTATATTGACCCCTTTAGAGAATTGCTGTTTTTCAATTTTTTATTAAAGTAAATAAATGAAATATTTATTATTAACATAAATACAATTGTATCCAACAATAAGCTGATGTTTTCTTTCCAGAATGGCATAATTAAAAAAAAGTAAATAAAAAAAAATGATAATTCCCACAGTTATTTGTACATTCTGAGCAGTGGTAGAGTATTGTACTGTTTTAGCCACCAATTATTGTTGAAGTAAGAGATAACTTTTATTGACTAACTTTAGTTATTAATAGAGTTGAGCGAACCCGGACTGTAAAGTTCGGGTCCGTACCGAACTTTGGGGTGTCCGGGACACGGACCCGGACCCGGACTTTTCAAAAAAAGTCCGGTTTCGGGTCCGGTGTTCTGGTAATTTTAATGAAAAATCTTAAAAATGCTGTAAAAAAGCCCAGGAAGGTCCTAGAGGTCTGCAAAAGGAAGGAAAATGTGGGTAAGGGTGGGACAAGTGCCCTACAAAGAAATGGGGACAGGGAAATAACTTTACATATTTTAAAAAAAATAAAAACATAAAAATGCAAAAATGGAGATCATCTTCAAAATGGGTCTCAAAAGTATTAATTAACATTAGGGGCCATAGAACTGTTCTAAAATCATCTTCAAACTATGTCCAAAAAGTATAAATAAGCCCAGAGTACCCATATCACTGTTCTGCAAAATGTGTGTATCACTTTAAAGCAAACCGGAAATCATTCAACATC
>BLSH010029916.1:1136288-1147504 GCA_018402905.1 Glandirana rugosa
AAATAAAAATGTGTTTCACCAGTTAAATATTCTATAAAGATTGTGTATCGTACATGTATCGTTTTTAATGGGGGGTTTTATATAAGACGATGAGCAGGGCTCATACCATGCCTCATAGAATATACCTCGGGTGTTTGCTTTCCAAAATGGGGTCATTTTGGAGGTAATTCCACTGTCCTGGTGCCCCGGGGCCTTCAAAAGTGTGATAGGTATCAATTAACTTTTATGCGTAATTTATGCTCCTAGAACGCCTGACGGTGCTCCCTGCATGTTCGACCTATGTATGTGGCCAGGGTGTGAAAAAGTCTCACACATGTGCTATCACCATACTCGGGACGAGTAGCAGAATATATTTTGGGGGGTAATTTTTGCTATGTACATGCTATGTGTTAGAAATATCTTATAAATTGACCACTTTGTGTAAAAATAAAAGCGTTTTCATTTTCTTTCCACGTTTTTCGAAGACTTGTGAAAAAAAATGAACCATTCAAAAGACTCATAATACCTCACAGAATATACGTGGGGTGTTTGCTTTCCAAAACGGGGTCATTTTGTGGGCAATTCCATTGTCCTGGTGCTCCAGGGCCTTCAAAAGTGTAATGGGTCTTTAGGAAATTAGATGTGAAATTTCTGCTCCTAGAATGCCTGACGGTGCTCCCTGCATGTTGGACTTCTCTATGTGGCCAGGCTGTGTAAAAGTCTCACACATGTGGTATCGCCATACTCGGGATGAGTAGCAGAATATATTTTGGGGGGTAATTTTGCTATGTGCATGCTATGTGTTAGAAATAAGTTATAAATTGACCACTTTGTGTAAAAATAAAAGCGTTTTCATTTTCTTTCCACGTTTTTCAAAGACTTGTGGAAATAAATGAACCATTCAAAAGACTCATAATGCCTCATAGATTATACGTTGGGATGTTTGCTTTCCAAAATGGGGTCATTTTGTGGGTAATTCCATTGTCCTGGTGCTCCAGGGCCTTCAAAAATGTAATAGGTCGTTAGGTAATTAGATGTGAAAATTCTGCTCCTAAAATGCATGACGGTGCTCCCTGCATGTTGGACCTCTCTATGTGGCCAGGCTGTGAAAAAGTCTCACACATGTGGTATCGCCATACTCGGGGACAGTAGCAGAATGTATTTTGGGGTGTAATTGGAAGTATGCATATGCTGTGTGTGAGAAATAACTTGTTGTTTTGACAATTGTGTGCAAAAAAAATAAAAAATAATAATTTCTTAATTTTCCCAAGAATTGTGGGAAAAAAGTACAACTTCAAAAAACTCGGCACTTCCGGTTCCGGCGCCGTATGCACTAGCTGCTTCTCCCAGCAGCTCCCGCTGGGCGGCCACAAATCAGCCTCTAAAATCGGCCCAAACCACCCATCGGTTATAACCGAGCACCCAGCAGTACCCCCTCATCCTCCCAGCAACCAGGGGAAGACCGCGTTTCGAGCGCCGCGATCGCGGACCGCATCACCCAAAATTGAGGCTGCGGCTTCGGCCTACTCCGGAACACAGACACCTCAGACGGCTCAGTGCGGGCCCGCGCCGCGGCCAGCACTCCCTGGCTACATCAAGCAGTCGATCTAGGTGGGTGTAAGGAATTCTCCAGGCCCTATTTGCACTACACCTCCTAGCGAGGTAATACAGCCTCCGCAATCAAGGCCGCGGCTTCCGGCCCACAGATCACCTCAGGCCTTCAGATCAATTACAGCTGCTAACGTACACACCTACCTAGCGACGCACCTCAGGCTGCATCCTCATCTGGGGATTATTCAAGCCCTCTCCCCCCTCTCTTGCCACAGTGAACAACTGGCCCCACGGAAAGGGTACTCAGGCTTATTCTCTGTCAGACCTCTTGACAGTGGCTTCAGGACCACAGACCATTACAGGCCTACCGTTCACTTAAGTTGCTGATCACTCACACCTGGCCTAGTGATACACCCCCAGGCAGTTTTCTTATCAGGGGACCAATCTCAGCCCATTCACCTCTTCACCCTAAGCTGAGCAATTGGCCCCATGGGACAATGGAGCGCTTCCTTGAAAAACAGCCGGCACGGACAACGTCCATCAATATAGACACTGAGGACGTGGCCCAAACATCAGCAACCACAACTGCATCACCCCCGATTCCAAGGGATACCTCCTTGACACCTGCCCAGTCTGTGGACAACACCGACATGGACACAGGTACACCACAAGTAGGCCCCCCACCAACCAATAGTTCCAGTACCACCTCAGACATTGCCCGAGCGGTGGCAGCCCTACTCTCCCCCACCATAGAAGCAGCGGTGGAAAGAGCAGTGAGTGCTGGAATGGCCTTGATGAGAAAGGAGCTGCATGATCACTCCACTAGACTGAATGAAGTGGAATCCCGCATCTCCAACATTGAGGATGAACTATACCAGCTTCAGGGCTCTGAACAAACGCAGGACAAAACCAATCAGCTTATCGCCCAAAAATTGGAAGACCTGGAAAATCGTTCCAGAAGAAACAACTTACGCTTTGTGGGGGTCCCTGAGGCACTCCAAGCACACAAACTTACCGAATTCTGTGCTCGCCGCATCCCAGAAGCCCTGGGCCTCCCATCCCCTGCCATAGTGGAGAGAGCCCACCGAATAGGCCCCTCGGGCGTCGACCGTACCAGCCCAAGACCCATCATCGCAAGATACCTTAATTATGCCGAAAAGGCCAGCATCCTACAGAAATACAGACAAGCCCGCTCTCTTCAGATTGATGGTGTCAAAATCTTAATATTTGCAGATTACTCCATCGAAGTGTCAAAGAAAAGGAAAGCTTTTCAAAATATCTGCTCACAACTATACCAACAACAAGTAAAGTTCACCCTGGCCTTTCCGGCAGTACTTCGAGTTCAGGCACCAAATGGAGAACAATTAACCTTCCAAGACCCCCCAGCAGCAGAACTCTTTCTCCGTTCCCTCCGGACACCATCTCAGCAAACCCCAGGTTCAGCATCCTCAGCCATTCCAAGATCCTTAGAACAAAGAAGTCCCCGCAAAGACTCTCCTAAGCGCCTGAGAGTCTCTAACCATAATACCATCACGCAACGCGACCCACGTCGCTGAACACCAGCCAATCAGTCCGCTTGAGCACTTTTACACTGGTGGGTTCTATACTCTCCATCGCTCCCATCTATTCCGCTAACTCTCTCCCGCCGGGGGTAGTGTATATTGTACTGCTCTTCATTGCTTTCCAAGGTCTACATCTCTGCTAAAGTTCCCATGGGAACAAATGTTATTGTAACATTGCACCTTTCTCCGCACACTTTGACGCTGTGATGATCTCCTCTCCCCATTATCATTTCCCTCCCTGGGGCCAGATTCCACCCGTATACCTAGGTTTTTGCTGCAGGTCCCTAGACTAACTAAAAAGAAACAATAATAAAAAAAAAAAAAACAGCCTCAAGTGGGCCTCAGGAGTTCCGTTTTTTTTCCTCCCCTCCTTGAGCCGCCTTACTGGGAGCAGCCTTCACACAGCTTAAACATGCAGAAAAAAGTGAAGTTCATTGATTGTTCAGTTTTTTGGTTATGTTTCAATGTTATCTATTGTTTACCCTCTTCTCCCTACCTCCACCGGGTATTCCCATCCCTCCATCCAATTATACCTTCATACACACTAGCGGTACCTCCAACCTACGCTGCCGGGAAATTATCGGTCTCAGCCCCTTCCTCCTCAGCCCACTTGTATAACGCCAATCCTAACTCCTCAAATCTCTCGCCATCATTTCATTCATTAATCTAGTCTCATGGAACGTAAAAGGCCTTAGATCCCCCCAAAAGAGAATTAAAATTCTCCGGCATCTGAAAAGGCTCAAAACAGACATTGCCCTCCTCCAAGAATCCCACCTCCCGTCGTCGGACTTCCATCGCATGCGGAAGCTCTGGGTGGGGACAGTTCTGGGATCTCAGGCCATAGGTCGCAAGGAGGGGGTCCTTATCCTGATCAATAGAAACCTACCATGCACAGTGGTCTCTGTGGAGTCTGACAATTCTGGGAGGTTACTCACGGCCCATATTCAAGTAGCCAATAAGGACTACCTTATCTCCAATATCTATGCCCCTAATGGCCCCACCAAGCCTTTTTTTGGAGAAATGGCAGCATTCTTGTTAAGGAACCCCCACATTCCCCACATAATAGGAGGGGACTTTAACGCTGTAATGGACCCCCTGGAGGATAAATCCTCCTCAAAACGCACTCGTCTGTCGCGACCTGAGCCCTCAGCCACTCTATTCCCTGATACAATGAGCTCCCTTCACCTTGTAGATGCTTGGAGGTTGATACATCCGACTGACAGGGACTTTACATTTTTTTCACATCCACATAATACCCTTACACGGATAGATTATTTTTTCACCACGGACCACCTTGTCCCTCTGTTGAGGGCGGCAGATATTCATCCCATAGCAATATCCGATCATGCTCCAGTTTCATTAACACTGCTCCTTGCTGACAGACCAAAACCACATAACCTATGGAGATTCCCCTCTTACCTACAACACAACAAGGATTTTATTTCCTTTTTAAATGCGGAATGGCGAGATTTTAGTTCCCATAATGCTGCTCATGTGCAGGAACCAAATCTATTTTGGGAGGCCGGAAAGGCCTTCTTACGAGGCCGCATTATCTCCTACATAGCTTCATACAAAAAACATCTGCTCGCAAGCTATAAAACAGCTAGTGAGAGACTTAGAAAGGCGCAATCATCCCTATCTCGCTCCAATACTCCTGACTCGAGATCTGAATGGTTGCTCGCTAAAAAAGCCTTTGATGCATGGAGCGATAACTTAGAAAAATGACAGAAAACACAGTTTGAGGCCACATTGCACAAATATGGCAACAAAGCCGGTAAACTATTAGCCAGACTATGCAGAGGCCCCTACTCCCCCACTCATATTACATCCCTACAAGACCCCTCGGGGACATTACGTTCAGACCCCAACGACCTAAGTCAAATCATGCTTCACTACTATAAATCCCTTTACGCCCCCGACCCCATGGACTAGACCTTAGCGCAATCTTTCCTGGAGCAAACCCCTCTTCCCAAAATTACACCTGCCCAACTGGAATCCCTAAACGCACCAATCACATCAGATGAAATAAACTCTACTATACGCCACCTAGCATCTTCTAAAGCCCCGGGCCCTGACGGTCTCACGGGAGAATTCTACAAAGCATTCCAGGACATGGTAACCTCCCCACTACTAGCTGTATACTCTAAACTATGGGATGGGGGCTCATACCCTCCCACAGGGAATCAAGCCACCATCAAACTTCTCGCTAAAAAGGGGAAGGACCCCACCATCCAGGGCTCATACAGACCCATCTCCTTACTCAATATAGATGTTAAGATCCTTTCCAAAATAGTAGCATCCAGACTATCCTCCATAATTCCGCATATAATCGATCCAGCTCAATCAGGCTTTGTAAGGGGTAGAACAGCCACTCTGAACATTAGAAAAGTTCTGGCAGTCCTGGAAAGCGCACAGGGCTCCTCGATGGGGGAGCAGGCCATTATCACCCTAGATGCCGAAAAGGCGTTTGATAACGTGAACTTCAACTGGCTCCACTTGGTGCTTACGAAGCTGGGTTTTGGGGGCCCTTTTACCCACCTAGTCCGCTCCATGTACTCCGCGCCTACTGCTAGGCTGGTGGTGGCCGGTCTCCTCACAGATGATTTCACCCTTCATAAGGGCACCAGGCAGGGGTGCCCCCTGTCACCCCTGTTATTTAGTTTAGCCCTTGAACCCCTTTCTAGATACATAACTTACCAGGCCCCCCTACATGGAATAAAAATCGGGGATAGGGAACTCCGCTCCTGCCTCTTTGCCGACGATGTTCTCATCTTCACAGCCCACCCTGCGGCAGATATACCAACCATAATGAACATTTTTGATAAATTTAAACTATGCTCAGGCCTCCGCATCAACTACCATAAAAGCGAAATCCTTCCGCTAGGTCACACCAAAAACCCTCCCTGGGCCCATAATGTACCCTTTCAACTCGCCCACTCTCATATCACATACCTGGGAGTCAAGATAGGGAAATTACCCTCCTCTTTGTATCACCTTAATTTCCCGCCTCTTTTTGCCAGGCTCATACAAGAGCTGAACTCCTGGATGGATCTCCCGCTCTCGCTCATGGGGAGGTGCCACTTGGTAAAAATGGTCAGCTTCGCCCGACTTTTGTACCCCCTGCAGACAATACCACTGTTACTGAAGCATAAAGATGTTCAAAATCTAACTAAAGCCATATCAAATTTTCTTTGGAAACAGAAGCGACCACGCATAGCACTCTCCAAACTGCACCTCCCCAGGAGCGAGGGAGGTATAGGCCTCCCCCACATCAGGCTGTACAATATTGCCTGCCTTCTCCGCTACAGCATGGACTGGATTAAGCAATCTACTCGCTATTCCAATTTTCCCTTGGAGTCTTCAATGGTTTATCCCCTATCCTTGGTGGCCATCCTGCATGTCAAGTGGAAATCCCTGCCATCCCACCTTCAAAACAATCTCCTCATTAGAGACACGGCACTGGCATGGAGAGAATACAGGAAACTCACCAAAGTCTCTCCGTTTATCTCTCCTTACCTCCCTATCCGAGGTAATCCCAACTTCCCACCGGGACTGGATCACGAAATCTTTCTACACTGGGAGCAAAACGGTCTCTCCACCTTCTCCTCCCTATGTGATGAAAATACAGGTCTACCACACAGCTTCACTCACTTAGTCAACAAGTACTCTATTCCCAAGTTCCACATATTCCACTACTGGCAATGTCTTAGCTTTCTCCGGGCATCCTGCCCAGAGCCACACAAACGATTCCGCAGAACCATAATAGACAGCCTTATACAAACCGGCTCCTATACCATATCGAGCATTTACAAACCTCTCATGATGCAATCCCTTCTTCAGACCGTTACGACCTCTGTCGACCACTGGAGTAAACACTTCACAGATCCAGACCTCACGGATAAAATAATGCTTGGATACGAGAAAACGCTCCAAATCACACCCAATGAAATATGGAGGGAGACGCAACTCAAAATTATACACCGGGCTTTCATCCCTTTTATTATGGACAAGGCCAACCCCTCTGCATCTCTGTGCCCTCTCTGCAACCATCCTAGGCCTTCTTTGCACCATCGTTTCTGGTCATGCTCTTTTATAACCGCCTTCTGGGACCAGGTCATAATCTTCATCAAGAGCATAACCCAGCTTAACCTTCCAAGGGACCCTCTACTCCTAATTTTTGGTCACTGGGACAAACAGCTTATAATACGTTCCCCCCAACCCAATCCAGTTGACCCTCAGATCAAGAATTGGACACTCACCTGCCTCCTTGTGGCCCGCTGAGTCATTCTCAAACAATGGACCTCTACTATGAGCCCCGCCATTCCTCAGATCAAAAAAGAGATGATCTCACTATTCTACAAGGATAAACTCAACACCGACCTCACAAACCCCAGACACTCTGACTTATTCTTTCGCAAATAGACGCCTTTTATCACCGCCACCTTCTCCCAGGAGGAATTTGAGACTATACATGACTTTTTCAGATATCAGAGGACTTAAGTATGCGATTGTCCATTTGGACATCGTCTCTATCTGCTAACCCTTCGATATACGCTCTGCTCTTGGTAACCACCTCCTACATCCTCTTACAACTTACATCCTCTTACAACTCCAGGTGGAATACTCCCACCCCCTTCTCCCTACCTTCACCTACTCCCACATGTTAACCAAGTTCTTTTTCTCTTTTTCTTACCCCGATTTTATTACAGGGAGATCCATCGAACCTTCTCTGTGCACTGCTCACTGTTTTGTGGCACTTTGCCTCTCTGACTCTGTTGTTACTTATGTTGTGCCCTATTACTGCGCAATGCATCTATCGGATCAGATGGATCCCTGTTGTACCATAATGCTCTGTCTTGCTCTTATATGATCAATAAAATTTCTTTGAAAAAAAGAATACCTTGGAATGTCTACTTTTCAAAATGGGGTCATTTGGGGGGTATTTTACTTTCCCGACATTTCAGGGCCTCAAGAAATGAGATAGGCCATCAGTGCATCAGGTGTGATCAATTTTCAATGATTTGCACCATAGTTTGTAGACTCTACAACTTTCACACAGACCTAATAATATACACTTATTTGGGTTATTTTTACCAAAGATAGGTAGCAGTATAGGTTTTGGGCCAAATTTATGGACAAAAATTACTTATTTGCAAAATTTTATCACAGAAACTAAAAAAAAAATGTTTTTTTTTTCAAAATGTTCGCACTTTTTTCAATTATGTCGCAAAAAATAAAAAACCCAGAGGTTCTTAAATACCACCAAAAGAAAGCTCTATTTGTGTGAAAAAAATGATAAAAATTTTGTTTGGGTGCAGTGTAGCATGAGAGAGTAATTGTCATTCAAAGTGTGAGAGTGCTGAAAGCTGAAAATTGGTCTGGGCAGGAAGGGGGTATAAACGTCCTGTATTGAAGTGGTTCAATGGGGCGATTCCAGATTCTGAAAAGCCCCCTGCCTGCAGACCTCAACAACCACCGGCCAGGGTTGTGGGGATGAGGCCCTTCTCCCCATCAACATGGGAACAAGGTTCTTTGGGGGCAACCTCAAAGCATCCTCCCCATGTTGAGGGCATGTGGCCTGGTATGGTTCGGAGGGAGGGTACTCGCTCCTCCCCACCCCCTCCTGCCATGCCAGGGCTGCGTGCTTGGATAAGGGTCTGACTTGGATTTTAGGGGGGCCCCACACCATTTTTTAAAAAATTTGGTGCGGGGTTCCCCTTAAAATCCATACCAGACTAGAAGGGCCTGTTACGGACTTTGGGGGGTGCCCTACGCAATTTTTTTATTATACATTTTGGTGTGGGCCCCGCTGCTGTAAATTATTTTAAAAATTGTGATGACTTGCCCCAGTCAAATATGTGCTTAAAAACTGGGCCTTGGGTGTTGGCAGTGCCAGAACACTGTAACCCCTTGCAGTTACTCTTGTTGGGCGCAGGAACGGGACCTGTTGTTGTAAATTGGTTTAACCACTTAAGGCCCGGAGCCCTTTTTTACCCTTGTTGTTTGCTAAAATCATTTTTTTTTGCCAACAAATTACTTAGAACCCCAAACATTATATATTTTTTTTAAACACCCTAGAGAATAAAATGGCGATCGTTACAATACATTTTGTCACATGGTATTTGCGCAGCGGTCTTTCAAGTGCAATTTTTTTTGAAAAAGTTTGCTTTTTTGAGTTAAAAAATAAGACAACAGTAAAGTTAGCCCATTTTTTTTGTATATTGTGAAAGAGGATGTTACGCCGAGTAAATGGGTACCATACATTTTACGGTTGAAAATTGCGCATACTTGCAGAATGGCGACTCTGGTACTTAAAAATCTCCATAGGTGACACTTTAAACATTTTTAACGGTTACCGTGTTAGAGGTGCAGAGTAGGTCTTTTGCTAGAATTACTGATCACACTCTGGCAATCGCGGTGATACCTCACATGTGTGGTTTGAACACCGTTTTCATATGTGGGCGTGACATACGTATGCGTTTTTTTTGCTGCGTGAGCATGCGGAGACGGTGGCACATTTTTTTATTTATTTATTTTATTTTATTTTATTTTATTTTTTAACACTATTTGTTTAAAAAAAATCTGATCACTTTTATTGCTCTGTCGTTATCCCAGGAAGCAGGAGGGGCCATCCCCCTCCCATCACCGTCCGCCGCTCTCTTCCGGTCTCCCATCCCACCAGGAGACCAGAGCTCCAATCCAACGCTTCTGGCCGCTGTGTGGAGTCCCTGTGGAAGCCGGAATCAGCTTCAATTGGGACTCCTTCGTACATTTCCCACCGGGAGACCGGAGCTCTGTGTGGAGTCCCTGTGGAAGCCGGAATCGGCTTCAATCGGGACTCCTTCGTATATTTCCGGAAGCAACGTTACAAAGTCACTTCTGATTTCTGAATTCTTTTAGACCCCCGTCCCTCCATGAAGAGTACCTGTCACCATATATTACTATCACAAGGGATGTTTACATTCTTTGTGATAGCAATAAAAGTGATCAGATTTTTTTTAAAGGTACAGTGTTAAAAGAAAAAATAAAATAAAATAAATAATAAAAAAAATAAAATAAAGCACAACAGTCCTCATACATAAGTCACGCCCGCATATGAAAACGGTGTTCAAACCACACATGTGAGGTATCGCCGTGATCGTCAGAGTGTGAGCAATCATTCTCGCAAAAGATCTCCTCTGCATCTCTAACCTGGTAACCTTTAAAAAATTTTAAAGTGTCGCCTATGGAGATTTTTAAGTTCCGGAGTTTGTCGCCATTCTGCGAGTGTGCGCTATTTTCAATCATAACATGTATGGTATCTATTTACTTGGCGTAACATCCTGTTTCACAATATAAAAAAAAATTGGGCTAGCTTTACTGCTGTCTTATTTTTTAACTCAAAAAGTGATTTTTATCCCAAAAAATTGCCCTTAAAAGGCCGCTGCACAAATACAGTGTGACAAAAAGTATTGCAACGATCGCCATTTTATTCTCTAGGGTGTTCGAAAAAATATATATAATGCTTGGGGGTTCTAAGTAATGTTCTATAAAAAAATGATTTTAACTTGTAAACAACAAATATAAAAAAGGGCTCCGGGGGTTAATGGGTTAAAACCTCTATATATTTTAAGACACGTCAAGTGTACTATATACGGTATGTACAGATATATAGTGCACACTCAATACGCTGTGTGTATATATATATATATATATATATATATATATATATATATATTCTTGCACTGCCTGAACAGACGCTATATACTATACACTGAATTAGCTGTATATATAATCGACTACACTAAAGGCATATATATATATATATATATACTAGGAAGGTACAGTATATATATGTTTACCTTATTCTGCCTGACTGTATACAGATAGCCCTATCTACATATATATCTATATATTTTTTTCTTTCTATCTCTATCTATCTATCTATCTATCTATCTATCTATCTATCTATCTATCTATCTATCTATCTATCTATCTATTTATTTTATCTATCTATCTATCTATCTATCTATCTATCTATCTATCTATCTATCTATCTATCTATCTATCTATTTATCTATCTATCTATCTATCTATCTATCTATCTATCTATCTATCTATCTATCTATCTATCTATCTATTTAT
>BLSH010029916.1:1147968-1165755 GCA_018402905.1 Glandirana rugosa
TATTTATCTATCTATCTATCTATCTATCTATATCTATCTATCTATCTATCTATCTATCTATCTATCTATCTATCTATCTATCTATCTATCTATCTATTTATCTATCTATCTATCTATCTATCTATCTATCTATCTATCTATTTATCTATCTATCTATCTATCTATCTTTATCTATCTATCTATCTATCTATCTATCTATCTATCTATCTATCTATCTATCTATCTATCTATCTATTTATCTATCTATCTATCTATCTATCTATCTATCTATCTATCTTTATATCTATTTATCTATCTATCTATCTTTTTTTTATCTATCTATCTATCTATCTATCTATCTATCTATTTATCTATCTATCTATCTATCTATCTTTATATCTATTTATCTATCTATCTATCTTTTTTTTATCTATCTATCTATCTGTCTATCTATCTATCTATCTATCTATCTATCTATCTATCTATCTTCTTTTTTTAAATGTATTTTCACAATTATCTAGCTAGCTAAACTGCCTGCAACCCGCAACCTAAACTCTCTCTCTATCACTGCCGTTTCACACACTACATAGAGCCCCTGTACTCTGTACATTATAGTGTGGGGCATGGGTTGAGGCTGCTGAGCAGTGATTGACTAAAGGCACCCTGCCTTTAGCCAATCAAAGCTCTCACAGCAGGCCGCCCACTGATTGGCCAAAGCATGCAGGTCATGTGCATGCTTTGGCCAATCAGCCATTGGAATTCATTATGGGGCGTGCAAAGTTCCCACGAATGCCCCATAATGTTTGGAATGACCCGAACGGGTGAACAGCCGATGTTAGAGTCAAACATGGGTTCAATTCGAACATGCGTTCGACTCGAACCGGGAGCTCATTCCTAATTGTTTGACTGATGCATGCATTGTCACGGCTTACCATCCTTGTTGCCTCCTCAAATGGTGACAGTACAGTGCATGCATCCTTTATCAGCAGCCAGTGGTGTGGAGAAAAAAAGCTAAGCTGGCCTGAGTCTGTCGTTGTGCCATACTTACATGGGTACTGTTTGTGCAGCCGCTGCAGCATTGCCAAAGTTGAGTTCTACCTGGTAGGCATGTCACAAATTCAGGTGGGTTATCAGCAAGTGGAATTCCCACCAAATTTCAGCCAACCGAGCACTGGCTGTGTATGACTACTTGAAATGGCTACTGACTCTTCTGGCCTGCTTTAGCAGATCTTCCAACCCTGGGTCCTTGTTTAAGACATACTGCACCACCAAACTGAGGACATGTGCCAGGCATGGCACATGTCCTAGCACATGCTTCAGACCAGCTGAAGCACTGCATGACATCTTTTAGCCTGACTCGTTGAATGGTCCCTTGAATAGTTAAGGGGTACTGGGGGTTCATAGGATAATTCAACAGAGGAGGGAACTGAGGAGGGGGAGGGGCATCATCACCACCAGCTGAGCCTGACCATGCTTGCTAGGCCACGTGTCAGCAGTAGATGGAACCTTGTGGCTGACTGCTTTGCCCAACGATGCCCCAACATTGCCTTTCATGTGATAATACAGAACTGGGATGGCCTTACAAAGAAATGGCAACTGGTAACCTGCTATTGTGGTACAGCACATTCTGCAAAATCACGGAAGGGTGCAGATTCCACCAGATGGAAAGGCAGGACTTGTAAAGCCAGCAGCTTTGACAAGTTTTAATTTTAGATGCTGTGCTTGTTGGTGGCAGTGACTGCATTCTTTTTGTCACTGCAACAGCTGGGGCGGAGAAATTTGCCTGCTATAGGCTACAGCTGGTGGTCTACTGCTGAGAGGTCATGTGACATAGCAGGGGTAGACCAGAAGGGTAATGCGTGAGGACGAGCAGAATTGCATCCCTTTTGTGTGGCTTTCACATGCTCTTGCCAACGGGCTGTGTTAAACACTGCACTACACTAACACACTACACTGACACTATACTGACACACTACACTAAAGTCACACTATACTGACACATTATACACACACTACCCTATAATGACACACTATACTCAAACTATACTAACACTACACTAACACTCTTCACAATAAGTGAACAAGCTACCTCGCCAGTAGCAAACTGATCCCTGCTCTATTTATTTCCACTCCAACAACACACTGCAAAAGCTTCCTATGGGAAGGGACCTTTTATAGTGTGGGGTGAGACTATGAGTACTGAGCCGTGATTGAACAAGGTCATCATCATCACTTTGTCAAATCAGGGCTCTGAAAATGCTCTGTGCCCTAATTGGCAAAGCCTTGCACCTGAGCAGCAGTCAGGTACAAGACTTCATCCAATTAGGGCTCTATAATGCACTGTGCAGAGCACAGTGCATTGTGGGTCACTCAGCGGGCTAACATGCCTCTGAGGGTCCCTCAAATTTGAGTGTTCGCTGAATGGGCAAATGGCAAACTTTTGCTGGGCCTGAACCATTCGCCCAACTCTATGCTGCAAGTATATGCATTGTATTGGTCATCTATAACAATGGAGGCCTGCCTTCAGGTTAAGTGTTCCCCACCGGGGCCTCAACTTTGTCCCAAGGCATTAATGAAACAGCACTAAAGTGAAGGTACCCTATGTGTAGGAGAATGACCCTTATAAGATAGAGTGACCTCGTCCACTCAGGGGACAGTGCCTGGATTGAGGTCACTGCCCCGGAGCCAGTCTGTCCCCGGATTTCTCCCCAGATTGCAGGGAGGGTGCTGAGGCAGAGGGGGGCCCGTCCTGGGTGCCATACACTGGGGGGTGTCAGGCCAGTGTCGTCCGCTCTATCAGCTTCAATTAGAATCGCTGGGTGCCCACCGTCACATAAAGTCCTGCCTCCTGGTATGACTCCTTTGACAGACAGCACACTTGTCCTATGCCGGGACATGTGCTGTCTATTATAGGTGGGAACCGATCCAGGAGGGGAGTCTTGTGTGACGGCGGGCACCCGGCGATTCAAATTAAAGATGACACAGCGGGTGACACTGGCCTGTGTGAAGATCCGGCCGGCTCTCCTCTTCCTCTCCTCTCTGATCCCCTGCACAGGTGAGGCTGCATTCCTGGGCACAGGTGAGGCTGCATTCCTGGGCACAGGTGAGACTGCATTCCTGGACACACATGAGGCTGCATTGCTAGGCATTGGTAAGGCTGCATTGCTGGGCACTGGTGAGGCTGCATTCCTGGGCACAGGTGAGGCTGCATTCTTGGGCACAGGTGAGGCTGCATTAATGGGCACTGGTGAGGCTGCATAGATGGGCACAGTTGAGCCCTGCATTCTTTATGTAGTGCACTGCTGAGCCCTGCATTCTTTATGTAACGCACTCCTGAGCCCTGCATTCTTTACGTAGAGGACTCCTGAGACCTGCATTCTTTATGTAGCGCACTCCTGAGCCCTTCATTCTTTATCTAGAGGATTCCTGATCCCTGAATTCTTTAGGTAGTGCACTCCTGAGCCCTGCATTCTCTATGTAGCACACTACTGAGCCCTGCATTCTTTATGTAGTGCCCTCCTTAGCCCTGCATTCTTTAGGCAGTGCACTCCTGAGCCCTGCATTCTTTATGTAATACACTCCTGAACTCTGCACTTTTTTCTCTATCTTTTTTTTTTTTTTTTAAGTATTTTTATTAATTTCGAATTTGCAATGTTATGCAAACGAGAATAAATGCAAATATGGAGGAGATATTGTTGTGTTACAATGGAGATATACAGGTGTAACATAGACAAATCATTTCAACAAAAGAAGGTGGAACTTGCAAATGAAAACATACAAGTGTGGATCGAGGATTGAGCAAGATATAAAATATATTTGAACATCGAGGTATTCCCAATACCAAGCCCATATCAACTTTTCATGTGTGGGAGGGAAAGGCAAGGCCTATAGAAAGGAAAAAAACTGTTAGGGAGGCCCTGATTTCCTTGTGGGAACGTACCCAGGGGGTCCCGCCGCGTCCAACCATCGTCCTGCCACCCCAGTGGGATCATATTGTGACCCGGGCGTGGACAGACGGGGCGGGTAGCTCCCTAGAGACAGTGGCCTCCGCTGATAGGGAAGAGGAAAAGGGGAAGGGATAGGTGGTGGCTATAGGGGCTTTAAGATAGTGGGTAAATGTGTGTGGCCTGTAACCCACCACTAAACGACTAGTTTAGGATATACTAGCTGGAGTTTGTAACAATATAGTGAGGGAAGGGGGAAGACAGGGTTAGAGGAGAGAAAGAGATCAGCGAGTGAAAAAGGAGAGAGAGGGAGGTAAGAGCGGGAGAGAGATTCCAAGGAGCCAGAGATGGGAGGTAGGAGTCTGGATGGGCATATCCTGGTTCAGGTATGGAATACGTGTTGCGAGGCTGTAACTTAAGGCAGTTGTCCAGAGACTGGGTTAGGATAAGTTGAATGGGTAATGTAAGCCAGCCAGGGTTCCCAGATTTTATCGAATATACTGGACCTGTCTAATATGGAGCAAGCGATTTTCTCCTGCGCCATGATCCAGGAAATCTTATTTTTCGCTGAGGAGAAAGAGACCTTGGGTTTTTTCCATGCCCTTGCGATTGTGCTCTTGGCTCCCAAGAGGATATGGTGTATTAAAGCCTGAGAGTGTTTGGAAATACCCTGGATCCTATGATTGAGTAGTGCAATGAGTGGGTCCTGTTTTAGGGGAACTCCTGTTAGTTTACGTATTAGGTTGAAAATTTGATTCCAAAAAGGCCTAATTCTGGGGCATTGCCAGAATGTGTGGAGAATAGAACCCACGTGGCCACAACCTCTAAAACAAAGGGGTGAAGTGTTTCGGAAATGTCTTGGCTAGGCGTGTGGGTACCAGGTACCAACGTGTGATAACTTTGAGGCCTGCTTCTATTAGGCCAATACTATGTATTCCCTTGAAAGCACGCGAAACATTATTATGCCAAGTTTCTAAGTCCCAAGTGAAATCCAGGTCTCTTTCCCAGTCTTGCATGAATTTTGATTTATCAAGGGGTTCTGCCAAGGCGGCGTAAATGAGAGATATGCCCCCTTTGATGTCAGTGACAGCTGCACACCACCTCTCATAAGGTGTAACCGATAGTGGCGGGGATCCTGAAGGGTTAAGGGAATGTAGGAAATGAGAAATTTGAGTAAACCTGAAGCTTTCGGCCTGGGGCATTTCTAGTTTACTGAGGCAATGTTCCTTTGAGATAGGACCTGTGGTGTTGAAGAAATGGCCTATGCGGAAGAGTCCTTTATTCAGCCACCATCTGAAGGCCTGAATGTTTTCCCCTGGGGGGAACCTAGGATTGTAGAACATGTGGCTAAGTGGGTGCCAAAATGAAGCTATCCTGGGGGATTTATATAGAGTGTCACATAGAGTGAAGGAATGAGAAAGTGTTGGGGAAAGAATGGCTGCTCGCCTTTTGCGTGGACACCAACAGAGATAGTCTAAGGTGAAACCTGGGGTTGCCTGACATTCAATTTCCACCCAGTCTGGTTTTGAAGCTCTGAAATAAATGACGGAAAACTGTGTGAGTTGTGCCGACTGGTAGTAAAGCCAAAGGTTTGGGAGGCCTATGCCCCCGTTGCGCCTTGGTCTGTAAAGAGTTTGCTTTGAGAATCTGTGGCCTGATTTCCCCCAGATGAATTTGATGATGGATGTTTCTAGTGAGGTTAAATGAGCTTTGGGGACCGGGATAGGAAGGGATCTGAAAAGATAGAGAATCCTCGGTATTAGTGTCATTTTTATAGCATTCAATCTAGCTAACCAAGGAAGATTATATTGAGTCCAGGTATCCAGGTCCGCCTGGAGTTTCTTGAACGCTGGAGGGTAATTATGTTTATATAGGATATCTATAGTGGATGTGAGTTGGATACCAAGGTAGGGAATGAAAGTGTCTCGCCGTATGAAGGGGAAATGGCTTTTGAGATTTTCGGCTAGCAGGGGGGAGTTGAAATGTTAAGGGCCATGGATTTGGAGAGGTTTATTTTAAGACCTGATGCTTTTTCAAAACGGGCGAGTAATTGCATAATATTAGGTAGGGAGATAAGTGGGGATGTGACAAAGAGAAGTAAATCATCGGCAAATAGGGCACATCTGTGCTCTGAGTCTCCGCAACGTACTCCATGGATGTCAGGATGGGTTCTGATTGCAATGGCCAAAGACTCAATTGCGATTGCAAAAAGAAGGGGGGATAGGGGGCAGCCCTGTCTGGTCCCTTTCTCTATGGGAAAGGAATCAGAGTAGTATCCCTGAAACCTGACCTTAGCTCTGGGGTAAGAGTAGAGGCTTTGATGGTGTTAAGGAATCTTGGTCTAAATCCCCATTTTTCAAGAGCTGAAAACAGATATGTCCAGGAGACCGAGTCGAAGGCCTTCTGGATGTCAATAGAGAGGAGGAGGCCCCTCTGTGAGGCCCCCCCTCCCAACCAGATCTCATTATTGAGACCAAGTCAATCGCTCTCCTTATCTGGTCCGGGCCCTGACGGCCCGGGATGATCCCAGCCTGATCTTTATGGACATAGGAGCTTATAAAAGAAGATAGCCTGTTGGAGAATATTTTAGTTAAGATTTTTAAATCGTTGTTAATTAGTGAGGCAACCTCGCTCGGATCCTTCCCCGGTTTGGGTATCACCGAGATATAGGCTAGATTAGAATCCGAGTCTTGGGATTGTCCATTTGAGAGGGAGTTGAAATATCGGGCCATATAAGGGGCTAATGTTTTGGAAAAGGCCTTGTAATATCCCAACGAGAAGCCATCTGGACCAGGGGCCGAGCCCGTGCGAGATTCTCTAATAGCTAGGAGAATATCTTCTTCGGTGATCTGGGCCTCAAGGAGCTCCCTGTGGGATTTGGAGAGTTTAGGTATTGGGATGCTATCAAGGAAACTGTTATGGCCGGGACTGGGGTCCAAACGATTTCCCGTATAAAGGTCTGTATAGAAAGTTTGGAAAGCCTTTATAATTTTAGGAACCAAAAGAATTTTATATTTGGGAGTAAGTTTAGCTGCTAGATATGGGCCAATTTTGCCGCCAGTTAGGTAGAAACGTCCCGATTGCCAGCTAATACGCTTTTGGGCTGAGGTCGTCAAAGCTAGATTTAAGGCTGCCTTGGTGGCGTTAAGTCTAGCGAGAGTGTCCGGGGAAGGTTTCTTTTTGTGGGTTTGGCTCGCTTTTTTGAGGTCCTGCTCGAGAGTTGTTATTGTCAGTTTATGTTCCTTTTTAATCTGGCTAGCCAGTTGGATAAATTTACCTCTCAGGACAGCCTTGTGAGCGTTCCAGAGAGTTCTAGGGGATATATCTTGTGTGTTATTTCTGGTGAAGTAGTCTTTTATTTCATTTTCAATCTGTGAGCACCTAATTGGGTCGGACAGTATCGATTCATTTAGTCTCCAAGGAGGAAAGGTGGAATATTGAGGGGAGAAGATTGATCACTACCATAGAATGGTCTGACCATGGGGTATCAATTATTGAGGCGTGAGATAGAGAGGGGATTAAAGAAGAGGGGATAAAGATATGGTCTATTCTCGCGTGGGACATATGTGGGGCAGAATAATGTGTGTATTCCTTAGCACTTGGGTTATGTTCCTTCCAGGCGTCTATGAGGCCTAGGGAAAAAAGCAGTCTGGCAATTCGAGTGCTGCGGTTAGGGGGTCTCTTCATCGTATGAAAACCTTTGCGGTGTAACGAGAGAATTGGGCCAAAAGGGGTATTGGAGTCACCTCCTAAGACTATCTTTCCTTCGAGGTGAGGACTTAGAGATTTAAGCATTGACGAGAAGAACGAGTGCTGATTCTGGTTTGGGGAATAATAAGAGATTAAAGAATAAAGAGAACCGTTGATGTGTCCCTTGACTAGGATGAATCTCCCTTCCCTATCCTTAATGGTTAGGACATGGGAGAATGATAATCGTTTAGATAGAAGGATTGCTACCCCTCTCTTCTTCGAGTCTGCGTTTGACAAGAAGAAGGTGGGGTATTTGCGGTGTAAGTATTTTGGTTGAAATTTGGTGTCAAAGTGTGTCTCCTGTAGGAACACAATATCAATATTCCTACTTGCATAGTAGTGGAAGGCTTTATGTCTCTTTGTGGGGGAATTGAGGCCCTGAGTGTTATGGGATGCCACTTTGATAACAGGTTGTGAGAGGTCGCGTGGAGCCATCACCGGACTGTGTAATATAGAAGATCGACTAGGGAAAGGCTTACCTGGATCCTCAGAATGGGACATGAAGTCGGCTTCGACAGTTTATCTTCACCTGGTATATATCTTTTTTTGGGAGGGAGGGCCCATCCAGACTCCTGAAGAGAGAAAAAGAGAAAAGTATGCATGAGTAGAAGAAGAGATGGGGGGACAGGGAGAAAAAGAAAGGGAGACATGAGGGGGGACAGGGATGATTGGGAAATTCCAACCAAAGCGTCCCTAAGTAGGCTGGGGTAAAAAAGACCCCCCAGTCCTACTAGGTCCCTTAAAAGAGGGAAACCAAACAAGAGGCATTCTGGGATGGATTGCAGTCCTGTCCGAGTCAGTGAGTGTTCTTACTCTCTGAGTCACGACAGGGGGGGAGGCGAGCGTAACCGATCCAGCCTACCGACGCCAGTTAATCGCCTGGGGGAGACCCTTAGGAATCCCCAGGTGATTAAATATATTCAAAAATAAACCAACAGATAACAAAACATAGCAGTTATAAAACCTTTTTAGTAACTGAAGGCAATGCAAGCAGTGAGAGCATATAGGGCTTTCCCACTTGCAATGAGAGGTAGCCTGTGAGGCTAACTTGTTTCAAGTCCTGAGTCCTCTGTGGAGCAGAGGGGTAGGGAGAGTATCTTCCTAGTGGGGGAAGAGGAGGGTGTGTAGGGATCTCAGAATCACAAAGTTCATCTCTGTGGTGGTTGATCATGTTGTCTCTTGGCTTGCTGTTTGTTCCAGAGTGGGGTTATAGGGCTGCCCGGGGGTGGTCTCTTGGAGGGTCCAGGACGTGCTGAGATTGGAGGTGAGTTGAGTTCTTGGGAAATGAGGCCCAGTTGAAGAAGAGTGTGTTCTCCATCTTGGAAATTGACAAAGCCATGGGATTTGTTCTGGTATTGGAATACCAGGCAGAATGGGAATGCCCATTTGTATTTAATGTCTTTCTTTATGAGGACTTCAAGTAGGGGTTTCAGGCTCCTCCTTTTTTGGATGGTTGTTGGAGAGAGATCAGCGTATAGCTGAATTGGGTGGCCTTGGAAGTGAAGTGAGGCTGTTTCTCTGGCTTTTTTGAGGGCCTCTTCTCTCACAGAGAAGAAATGCGGTTTAACAATAATATCACGTGGTAAACAATCTTGGCGAGGCGGGGTAAGAGCTCTGTGAGCCCTGTTGATCTCAAGTTTGTAGTCAGAGATACCTGGAAGTAAATCGGTGAGTAGAGCTTTGACCACTTTCTGGGAGTCTTTAAATGTTTCAGGGAGCCCCCTGATACGGAAGTTGCACCTCCTATTGCGATTTTCGAGATCCTCCAGTTTGGCTAGGGCTGAGTCTAGTTGTTCTTGAAGAGACTGGATGCAAAAGGAGTTTTGGTTAGTTTTTGCAATAGTGGAATCCACTGCTTGCTCTAGGGTTTCAATTCTGGAGCCCAGGCTGTGGAGGTCCGCTTTAATTGTCTCTGTGATCTGTGTTGCCTGTTGGGCTAAGCCAGAAGCAAGCATATCTGAGAATTTAGAAAGGAGTAATGTCATATCTGACTTCCCTCCTGGGATCGGTGTGCTTGGGGTGGATTGCCCTGAGAGTGGAGGCGGGCTGCTTGGTAATGGAGATTGCAGTGATGTCTGCATTGCTTCCTCCATGGTATGTCTCAAGTGAGACTCAGTGGATGCAGGGGATACATCCAGCGCGTGGCCGTTAGCTGCTGGAGAGAGGGGGAGTCTGTGGCCCTCAGGGGTATCTGGCGGGAGGTCTGCTGCAGAGGAGATTCCATCGTAACCTGCATGTGGAGAAGGCGCCGCCGCGGCCGCCATCTTGGTGGGGTCTGAGGCCTGCAGGCCGAATAGTAATTTGCGGTTTACCTCCCTCTTTTTCCGTTCCTCCCATGGGGCATCCAGCTTATCGGGTTGTCAGGTAGTTAGGGATAGCCGTGGTGTGCTGGCTTCGCACCGGTGATCGCTGGGTGTCGGTCTGTGGCTGGAGCGGGTCGGAGCTCCCGTCTAGAGCGTCTGTACGGGAAGCCGGCGCATGCGCACTTTTTTTCTCTATCTTATCTTCATTTGGTAGCCACATCTCAAAAAATTCTAAGAAGTATTTTTTTTTTTATATCTTTATTTATGGATGAAATGTGAGAAATAAGGTATATATCATACAATCATTCCATAAACGAATACTACATGCACTGCATATATCATTTTAGGAAAATATGCTTCTAAAATAGTTTACCATTTTCGAATAAAAAAAAAAATATGTCCCCGGATTTCATTTTAAAAAACTGGTCACCTTATTGTAAGAGCGCCTAGTGTAGCCCAGAAGAACACATGCCAGGGGTAATCCTTATATGTAACCCACAGATTTGACCCCCAATGAGTTAATTGGGAAAACATACAGGAAAGTGACACCTGCCCCATCAGCTAGCCTCTCGGTTCCCCATCACATCAAGCCCCAAAGTTGTTCTAACTGACTGCAGACTTCTGGTGCCCTTGGCAACCACATGTAGTACCGCACCAGTATGACTCTTAAAGTGCTGTCTCTTCATACCCATATGTGCCTAGTGGGTACGGTCCAATTTGTCCACCGCAATATCGCAGTCCTGCTAAAAGTCGCTGATCACTGCCATTGCTAGTAAAAAAAAAATATATATATATATCCCCTAGATTGTGCACGCTACAACTTTTGCGCGAACCAATCAATATATGCTTATTGGGATTCATTTTTACCAAAAATATATAGCACAATACATATTGGCCTAAATTGATGAAGAAATTAGATTTTTTTATATTTTTTTTATTGTATATGTTTTAGAGCAGAAAGTAAAACATATATATTTTAAAAAAAAAAAAAAGAAATGCAGGGGTAATCAAATACTACCAAATAAAAGCTCTATTTGTGGGGAAAAAAGGACATACAGTTTATCGGGGTACAGTGTTGCATGACCGTGCAATTGTCAGTTTAAGTAACGCAGTGCCGAATTGTTGTTTGTGCTTTGTTTTTGGCAGTGTATTCATAAGCAGAGGGTGTAGCTTAGTGTGCACTATTGTTGTCCTATAGACTCCGAAAATCCTGGTGAACCATCATTTCTGAAAAGTTGATACCATTTAAAAAATGGTTTCCCTAAAAAAAAAATGGATCCTGTTCCCTTAAAGCAAGTTATACAGCACAGTAGTTGTGTTGTGTAATTTGGTCCCCTGTATACCCTAAAAAAATCTGGCTAATCCTGCCTGGTTCTGCCTTCCCCCTGTAAACTAACCACGGTTTATAATGGCTGCTGAGCCCTGACACCGTGGTCAATTTACGTGCCACCGTTATCTGAAGTTCTCCTCTCTGCTCTCCCCCTCCGCTCCCTGCCTGTCAGCTCTGACCACTCCCAGCCCTCCTCTCCTGCTGCTATAATATCTATAGTATAAGCATGCCATCCTCTCTGTTAACTGCTTCCGGATCGCCCACCACACATATACTGCGGCAGGGTGGCCCGGCTGCATGGAGCAACGTACCTGTATGTTGTTTCCTCTTCCTGGGTCTGGGGCATGAGTGGCCAGAGACCCACTCCTGCTGTGATTTGACACAGTGGGAGCCAATTGTTCGTAGGAGAGGCAGAACTGTCTATGTAGACAAGGCAGACTGTCGTTCTGTCACAGAGGGAGAGAGAGATCTTGTGTTCCTGCTAAACAGGAACACAGATGTCTCTCTTTCTCCAGTCAGTCCACCTCCACCCACACACAGTTAGAAGGAATTCTCTAGGAGCACACTTAACCCTTTGATCACCGCTGATATTAACCTCTTCCCCACCACTGTCACTTTTACAGTGACAGTGCTTTCTTTTTTGCACTGATCACTGTATTTGTTTCACTCGCCCCCAAAAAGTGTCCGATTTGTCAGCCGCAATGTCGCAACCCTGCTAAAAATTTCTGATTGCCGTCATGACTAGTAAAAATAACAATAAAAATGCCATAAAAATATCCCAGAGTTTGTAGACGTGATAACTTTTGCGCAAACCAATCAATATACACTAATTGGGATTTTTTTTTACCAATAATATGTAGCAGAATAGGTATTGGCCTAAATGATGAAGAAATTCGATTTTTTTCATATTTTCCTTGAAAATGTTTTATAGCAGAAGGTAAAAAATTCTGTTTTTTTTTTTTAAAAATTGTCGCTCTTTTTTTGTTTATAGCGCAAAAAATAAAAACCGCAGATGTGATAAAATTTGGGTACAATGTTGCATGACCGCGCAATTGTCAGTTAACCACTTCAGCCCCGGAAGGATTTTCCCGCTTCCCGACCAGAGCATTTTTTGTGATACAGCATTGTGTCGCTTAAACTGAAAATTGTGCAATCATGCGACGTTGTACCCAAACAAAATGTATGTCCTTTTTTCCCCACAAATAGAGCTTTCTTTTGGTGGTATTTGATCACCTCTGTGTTTTTATTTTTTTGCGCTATAAACAAAAAAGGAGTGACAATTTTGAAAAAAAAAATATATATATTTTTTACTTTTTGCTATAATACATATCCAAAAAAAACAAAACAAAAAAAAACTAATTTCTTCATCAGTTTAAGCCGATATATATTCTTCTACTAGAGTTGAGCGAACTGCTAGAAGTCCGGGTTCTGCTGGTTCGGCCGAACTTCGGGACAAAGTCCGGGTTCGGGTCCGAACAGAACCCGAACTTTGTCCCGGACCCCGAACCCCATTGAAATCAATGGGGACACAGACTTTTAGGCACAAAAATGGCTGTAAAATAGTCCTGGAAAGTCCTAGAGGTCTGCAAAAGGAAGGAAATGGGGGTAAGGGTGGGACAAGTGACCTACAAAGAAATGGGGACAGGGAAATAACTTTAAATATTTAAAAAAAAAATAAAAACATAAAAAAAGCAAAAAAATGGAAGTGAATGTGGATCATCTTCAAACTGGGTCTGAAAAGTATTAATTAACGGTAGAAGCCATATAACTGTTCTAAAATCATCTTCAAACTGTGTCAAAAAAAGTATAAATTAGCTGGGAGAACCCATATCACTGTTCTGCACACATCTGGAAACTGTGTGTGTCACTTTAAATGAAACCGGGAATAACTGAACATCTGTTCTGCAAACATCTTTAACCCCTCCAGATCCGCGCTATTGCCGAAGTACGGCTCCAGCGCGGATCTGAAATGCCCGGACGACGTCCATGGACGTCGTCCCCTTTAACTGCCCCCCGCCCGCGATCGCGGGCGCGCTGCCCGGATTTTCTGTGATCGCTGTGTCCCTTGGACACAGCCAATCACAGATCGTGGTAAATGGCCAATCACAGCGGCCATTTACCACATTAACAGCGGGTCCAATGAGAGATGATCTCAAATGTAAACATATGAGATCATCTCTCGTTGCCTGCCTTCTCTCCTCACACAGACACCGCTGTGTGAGGAGAGAGAGATCGCCGTTTACAGTGAGTGCATAAAACACTTCACCTGTGCCCCACATCATAGTGCCATCTGCCAGTGCCATCTGCCAGTGCCTCTGCCAGTGCCATCTGCCAGTGCCATCTGCCAGTGACACCAGCCAGTGCCACCAGTCAGTGCCACCAGTCAGTGCCACCAATCAGTGCCACGTAGCATCAGTGCCACATAGCATCAGTGCCACGTGTCATAAAAAGTGCCACCTGACCTGTCATCAGTTCATGTGTCAGTGCCACCAATCAGTGCCACGTGTCAAAGTGCCATCTGACCTGTCATCAGTGCCACGTGTCAGTGCCACCTGACCTGTCATCAGTGCCACGTGTCAGTGACACCAGTGCCACCGGACCTGTCATCAGTGCCACATATCAGTTCCACCTAACCTGTCACCAGTGCCACATATCATCAGTGCCACCTGACCTGTCATCAGTGCCACGTGTCAGTGCCACCAGTGCCACCGGACCTGTCATTAGTGCCACACATCAGTTCCACCTAACCTGTCATCAGTGCCGCATATCATCAGCGCTACCTGATCTGTCATTAGTGTCACCTGACCTGTCCTCAGTGCCACGTGTCAGTGCCACCTGACCTGTCATCAGTGCCACGTGTCAGTGCCACAGGACCTGTCATCAGGGCCACGTGTCAGTGCCACCGGACCTGTCATCAGTGCCACATATCAGTTCCACCTAACCTGTCACCAGTGCCAAATATCATCAGCGCTACCTGATCTTTCATCAGTGTCACCTGACCTGTCATCAGTGCCACCTGACCGGTCATCAGTGCCACGTGTCATTGCCACCAGTGCCACCGGACCTGTTATCAGTGCCACATATCAGTTCCACCTAATCTGTCACCAGTGCCACATATCTTCAGCGCTACCTGATCTGTCATCAGTGTCACCTGACCTGTCATCAGTGCCACCAGACCTGTTATCAGTGCCACATATCAGTTCCACCGAACCTGTCACCAGTGCCACATATCAGTGCCATCTGATCTGCCGTCAGTGTCACCTGACATCAGTGCCCATCACCTCAGTGCCATAGGTGTCATCAGTGCCAACTAGTGCTGCAACAATGGCAAAAAGATCTTTTTCTCTGGAGGAGGCCTACAATATTCTCACAGCTGAGGAGAGCAACGGGGAGCTCTCTCCTGCAAGTTCCTCTGAGTCTGAGCCGGAGTCTGATATGGCCTACGATCCGGTCTCAAGTAGTGAATTAGAGCTGGACTCAGATGAGGAATATTGTCCACCCACCAGACGAAGGCGCGTTGATGAGGAGGCAATACCGTCCACCAGCACCGCTTTGCCATCCACCAGCACCGCTGTGCTAACCGCCAGCACCCCAGTGTCATCCACCAGCACCCCAGTGCCATCCACCAGCACTGCTGTACGTCAGCCCCAAAGGGTTAGGTCTCATGCCGGCCTTCCCTACTCACTCCAGCACCCCTAGTGGCTTCCTCCCAATTCAGGAGAAGCAAGGATTCCCCCTTTTACTGCCCAACCAGGAGTCCAGGTGGACACACAAAATTTCTCTCCCATTTACTTTTTTTATTTAGTTTTTACTGAGGACATGCTGCAGTCCATTGTTGCCCAGTGCAACCTATATGCACATCAATTTATACAGGAGAATCCAAACTCTTATTATTCCCGTCCCTATGAGTGGAGAGATGTAACAATGGATGAATTTAAAATCTTTTTGGGCCTTGTGTTCTGCATGGGACTAAACAGCAAAAATTAACTCCGCTCCTACTGGTCCACCCGCCCCATCTACCACATGCCGGTCTTCTCATTCATAATGTCCAGGAAAAGATTTTCCATGATTATGAGGTTTCTTCATTTTAATGACAATGCCCAGTGCCCCCCCCCCCCCGAAATGCCCCAAATTATGACCGGCTTTACAAGATTCGCCCAATTCTAAACTATTTTTCTGAATTATTTCCACAATTATTTACCCCCGACCAGCATATATGTGTAGATGAATCCCTGGTAAAATTTAGAGGAAGGCTGGGAATAAAACAATATATCCCCAGTAAAAGGGTGCGCTATGGAGTGAAGGTCTACAAATTATGCGACCTGACCACGGGATATGTTTACAGCTTCAAGGTCTACGAAGGGAAGGACTCTCAGCTGAATCCCCCTAACTGCCCAGAATATTTAGGCACAAGCGGCAAAATAGTTTGGCAATTAATTTACCCCCTCCTGGACAAAGGCTACCACCTGTATGTTGATAATTTCTATACTAGTTTACCTCTGTTCCGAAACCTATACAGGAAGATTACACCAGCCTGTGGCACAGCCAGAAAAAATCGGGTGGGCTTTCCTCAGAGACTAGTAAACACAAAGCTTAAAAAAGGAGAGACGGCGAGTCTACGTAATGAGGAAGTTCTGGCTGTGAAGTGGAGGGACAGAAGAGACGTGTATATGTTATCTTCTATACACAACAATACATTTGTGGAGATCCCCCGAAGAAATGACCCAATGCAGAAGCCAACCTGCATCTATGATTATAACTTGTACATGGGAGGAGTTGATCTAAACGATCAAATGCTGGAACCTTATTTATTTACCAGGAGAACGTACTTTTGGTATAAAAAAGTTGCCGTCTATTTTTTCTATATGGCCATATACAATTCATATGTAATCTATCGAAATTCCACCGCAAACCCCAAACCATTCCTTGGCTACCAGGAGGATATAGTCTCCACACTTTTATACCCCAACGGCCCACCCGAAAATATTAGATCAGATGTGTGCAGCAGACTGTCCGAGCGCCATTTCCCTGATAAAATCCCTCCCAGACCAACAGGCCAAAAGCGCCAGAAGAGATGCCGGGTGTGCTCTAGTAGAGGCGTTAGAAGAGACACCACTTATTGTGCCCAGTGCCCTTCCCAACCAGGTCTATGCATAGGTGACTGCTTCCGGCGTTACCATACCCTAGTAAATTATTAATGATTCCGCAGTTATTTTTTCTATTTTGCCCCCCTTATGCCACTGCCTGCTCTGGAACTTATCTTAGCTTGTTATTCGACCATGCTTCTGACTGCCGATTTTGTACAGACTTCTGCCTGATCTGGAATTGACCCTGGACTGTTATTCGACCACGCTTCTGCCTGCCGATTTTGTACAGACTTCTGCCTGATCTGGGATTGACCCTGGACTGTTATTCGACCATGCTTCTGCCTACCGATTTTGTACATACTTCTGCCTGATCTGGAACTGACCATGGACTGTTTGACCACGTTTTTTGCCTGCCTCTTGGACTGATCTTGTACCCTGCAACTGGAGTAGTGGGATTCACAACACAGGGGTCTCACATATGTGAGGGGCTCCAGAATGTTTTTTTCTGGAAGAAGAAAACATTGTTTTTGTTTTCTCTCTCCCAGATTAGGGTCTGGAGACTCGGAGACTTCAAAGAGATTGGGTGGGGGAAGCCTCTACCCCTTTCCCCATTCTGTCCTGACCAAGGCCCTGCTTCTGCCTGCAGGACTTATTGCCATCATTCCTCTGCTACCGGATGAACTGACCACACCTCTGCTGCTACCTGGACTATGGACCATGTTTCTGCCTGCTACTAGGACCAATATTATGGCACTGTTAACAAAATCTGTCTGCACTGACCTTGGACTGTATATGGACAGTATGCTTGCCTGTACTGACTATGGACAGTATTCATGCCTGTTGCCTGGAAAACTGCGTTTGCTGTGCTACTACCAGGACTAGTGTTGAGCGAACCCGGACTGTAACGTTTGGGTCCGTACGGAACTTTCGGGTGTCCGTGGCACGGACCCGGACCCGGACATTTCAAAAATCGTTCGGGTTCGGTCCGGGGTTCTGCTATTTTACTCCACGTGTTGAGAAGCTGCAGGGCAGCCAATCAACAAGTGTTTCACTGGTTTGCCCTTAGAAGCCATCACAGCCATGCCTACTAATGGCATGGCTGTGATTGGCCGGTGCATCATGTGACCCAGCCTCTTTATAAGCTGGAGTCACAGTGCTGCAGTCACATGCTCCTTGGGTTAGTGTAGGGAAAGGTAGCTGACTGCGTGAGGGACAGATTTGAGACATTTTAAGACCTGATCCTGCATCCTGAGATAGATTATTTTACTACTGCTGTCTGTGTTGTTGCTCTGAGGACAGATAGCAGAAATTAGGGATTTCACATACCGCTGCTTTGAGTTGCAGATCAAGCTCTGCATAGAACAACGATCGCTACGATCGTGCTCTACGATCAG
>BLSH010029916.1:1174573-1184753 GCA_018402905.1 Glandirana rugosa
CACAGGTCCTGGGCCTGGGCCTGGGCCTGAAAAGTTTTTTTCAGGCCCAAGCCCAGGCCCCCAAGGCCATTAAAATAATTTTCAAGACTTTTACCGACATTTTTTCAGGACCTTCCACGATCTCCAGACGTTTTCCTACCTTTACCCCCATTCCCACCCTGTTCACGGGATGTTTCTTTACCCCTGTCCCTTTATTGAAATTTATAAAATTTTTTTTATTTTTGTATTTTTTTTCGTTTTTACCTCCACTTACACCTGACACAGTTTGAAGATGATTTTAGAACAGTTATATGGCTTCTACCGTCAATTAATACTTTTCAGACCCAGTTTGAAGATGATCCACATTCACCTCCATTTTTGCTTTTTTTTATGTTTTTATTTTTTTTAAAATATTTAAAGTTATTTCCCTGTCCCCATTTCTTTGTAGGGCACTTGTCCCACCCTTACCCCCATTTCCATCCTTTTGCAGACCTCTAGCACCTTCCAGGACTTTTTTACAGCCATTTTCAGAACTTTTAATAAAATTACCGGAACCCCCGGACCCGAACCCGGACTTTTTTTGAAAAGTCCGGGTCCGGGTCCGGGTCCTGGACACCCCAAAGTTCGGCACGGACCCGAACTTTACAGTCCGGGTTCGCTCAACTCTATCTTCTACATATTTTTGTTAAAAAAAATCGCAATACGCGTATATTGATTGGTTTGAGCAAAAGTCATAGTGTCTACATACTATGGGAATAGATTTATGGCATTTTTATTTATGTATTTACTTTTACTAGTAGTGGCGGTGATCTGCAACTTTTAAGGCGACTAAAATATTGCGGCGGACAGATCGGACACTTTTGACACTTTTTTTGGGACCACTGACATTTATACAGCGATCAGAGCTTTAAATAGTCACTGATTACTGTGTAAACGTCACTGGCAGGGAAGTGGTTAACACTAGGGGGTGATCAAAGGGTTAAATGTGTTCCCTGTCAGTGTGTTCTAACTGTGTGAGGGCTGGGATGATTGGGGGAGGAGGGAGATCGCTGTTCCCATATACTGGGAACAGACAGTCATTCTCCTCTCCCCTGTCAGAACGGGGATCTGCTTGTTTACACTCGCAGATCCCCATTCTGTCACTGCAGGGGAGCGATGCTGGATGGCCGGCAGACATCGAGTCCGCCCCACCCGCTGATTGGCTCTCCCGCTAGCCAATGAATGTGTGAGCTCACCTCCAGCGGTGCACCCCCACAATACACGCTGGCGTGGCCGCCCACAGATGAGGGCGATTTACGTAGGGGAGCCGACCTGCCACCGTCAAATGACAGCGGCTGGTTGGCAAGTAGTTTAAGTAACGCAGTACTGTATCGCAATAAATGGCCTGGTCATTAAGGGGGTAAAACCTTCTGGAGCTGAAGTGGTTAAATAGTGATATGTGTCAGAGTGTGTGTGCTATATAAAAAAGATGCCGGTTTCTACCTTATATCACAGCATCTCCCAGCGCTCATGTGACTGCTCTTCTCTCTCTCCTCTCTCCTCCCCTCCTACCCGGTTGACGTCAGTGGGAGCACTCGGTCCCTCCCGCTGTAGCTGTCAGCCTGGGAGAGGAGAAAGTTGAGAAGTCACATCAGCCACGGTAAACACTCTCATATAAGCACAGACACTGGGACACATAATGTCATTTAACAGAGAGGACTGTATGTTTATACTATAGTGGCTTAACAACCACTTTAAGGGTCCTTTCACATGGGCGTTCCATATGTCCATTTTTTCCTCCATCCATTGGCAGATGAAGAACGGACATACGTGTATGTCTATGGGTTAGCAGATGTTAGCAGATGATCATCCACTGACATCCATACCTGCTAAGCTCCATTTTTTAAGACGGAAGAAAGCCCCCTCCTTAGCAACCAGCTATATACATCAGAAGTCATCAAAATGTAAAAAAAAAAAATGCTTGCAAAAAAAAAAATTGGGAAAAAGGCAGGTCCATACTAGGCCTTTGAGCCTAGTATGGATTCAGAGGGGACGCCCCATGCCAAAGTATTTGTAAAAAATGGCATGGGGTCTCCCCAAAATCCATAAAAGACCTTATCCGAGCATGCAGCCTGGCAGGTCAGGAAAGGGTGGGAGCAAGTGAGCGCCCCTCCTCCTGAACCATACCAGTCCCCATCCCCTCAACATGAGGGAGTGGGTGCTTTGGGGCAGGGGGGCTCTGCACCCCCCGCCCCAAAGCACCTTGCCCCCATGTCGATGGGGACAAGGGCCTCTTCCCAACAACCTTGGGCTGTGGTTGTCGGGGTCTGCAGGTGGGGGGCTCTCTGGAATCTGGAAGCCCCTTTAACAAGGGGGCCCCAGAACCCGGGCTCCCCTATGTGAATGGTTGTCGGGGAAAAAAAAAAGCTGTGCAAAGTTAAAAAAAGCAAGAGCTGGTTTTTGACAAGTCCTTTATTAATAGCTCTGAGCTGTCTTCTCCCCCTGCCATCTCTCCTACCAACGTCTCTCCATGAGCCGTCTTGTCCCGCCGCCATCTTCTCCTGCCGCCATCTTCTCCTGCTGCTGTCTTCTCCTGGTGCCATCTTCTCCCACCCCTGTCTCTCCCAGTACCATCTCTCCCACCGCCGTCTTCTCCCACTGTTGTCTTCTTCCTCGCTTCCATTTACCCACTTAAAAAAAACGGTGTTGTTCTGTGGCTATCTTCCTCCATTTTGTTGTCGCCCGCTGTCTGGCATCTGTTATATACCCATGGGGCGTGGCCATCAGATGACGTCACTCGGAGAGCCATTCCTCTGTGATGTCACAAGAGCGGGCTCTCCGGTGATGTCATCTGATAGCCATGCTCCATGGCTATATAACAGATGCCAGACAGCGGGCAACAACACAACAGAGGAAGACAGCCACAGAACAACAGTGGTGGGAGAGACAGCACCGGGAGAGACAGCACCAGGAGAAGATAGCACAGGGAGAAGACGGCATCAGGAGAAGATGGCAGCAGGAGTAGATCACTCGAGGAGAAATGGCGGTGAGATAAGATGGCATGAGGAGAAGACAGCTCAGAGCTATTAATAAAGGACTTGTCAAAAGCCAGGTCTTTTTTTTTTAACTTTTCACTGCTTTTTTGGTGAATGGGTGGGTCCGGGATCTGGGGGGCCCTAGTTAAAAGAGTCTTCCAGATTCCGAGAAGCCCCACATCAGTAGATCCCAACAACCACATCCCAGGGTTGTTGGGAAGAAGCCCTTGTCCCTATCAAAATAGGGGCAAGGTGCCTTGGGGTGGGGGGCACAGAGCTCCCCCTGCCCTCCATTACCCACTCTCCCATGTTAAGGGCATGTGGACTGGTATGGTTCAGGGGGGGACGCTTGGTCGTCCACTCCCTTTCCTGACCTGCTGGGCTGCATGCTTGGATAAGGGTCTGTTATAGATTTTGGGGGCACCCCACGCCATTTAAAAAAAAAAAAAAATCGGCATGTTGGTCCCCTCCAAATCCATACTAGACACGAAGGGCCTGGTATGGATCGGGGGGACCCCACACCATTTTTTTTTTCACTATTTTTTTTTTACATTCAGCTGTCAGCGGGAACTGAACTGAACTAAAAAAACTGAACGTCCGTGTGAAAGGACCCTAAAAGAACTAATAGAAAATATGACAGATAGGGAAAATGATTACATACACCTCTTTCTTATGTTGCATTTCTTCAGCTCAATCATCCAGTTACCGATCCTCTCCTGAGTGATAAATTCCCAAACCTTTACTGCACCATTCACACTAGCTGGGTTTGGTATAAAATGTTTATAAAGTTCCTGAAAGTGTTTGGATGGAATTGGATTGGAGTCATCATATCAGGTGACATCACCAGAGAAATTAAATGTCAGAAGCTGAGAGAAGAGATGACCAGTCATGGGATCTCTATAGAATCTGTCATTAAACTTACTGATGATGATTAAGATAACAAACAGAGAATGATGATTATTAACAAGTCAACTACGAACGTTATTGTTGTATGTGACTATTTTACAGTTGAATACATCCTCCATTGCAAGGAATGTGCGACTTTCAGACAAAATATCATATTCATCCTTAGTGAGTCATTGGATTTCATTTCAACAAACACCAAACTAAAGGAACCATTTATCTGCAGCTTAGTACCAATGAATCATCCCCAATACATTCCTGGATTAGATGATTATATGGAGAACGCACATCCATCCAAGCAACCAGCTGATCCATTGCTAGAAGTTATTTGGCCCTTTAGGTTTAATTGTCCTACTTCTAACACATTTAAAAATGATTTCTTCATTTGTTTACATTTTCTCCCTAATACCACTTGCACTGGGAAAGAAACTATTGCAGCTCTGTTAAAAATGTCTATAATTCCAAATTGCATTTCACCTGCAATGCGGTCTATTTTCTGGCTCATCCTCTGAACAATATGAAACTAAGTAAAGATAAATCTGGAAAGAATGGATTAAGGCAAAAAGTAGGTTTTCTAATATATTAGATGGTTGTAGATGTGTCTGTATTGCAGTATTTCTCAACCAGGATGCTATCTAGGTTGCCCCTTGGTGCCATGAGCACAGGACCCAGTTTTGCCAGGACTGGGAGATTTGGATTGACATGAAAGACCTTCCTTGACATGAAGGAGCTGGAGTGTTTGCATGTGTTATTCTGGTTTCTATGTGAGTGTTTTTATCCTTTTGTTTTGAACAAATAATATACACAGTGACCACTATCAGTTGCTTTTTGTTGTTTTATGCCATTCTTGTTGCTGTGGCTTGTGGAGGATGTTGGTTGGAGGAGCTATGGCTGAAGGCAGATTGGAATGATGGACCTAGTATGGAAAAGCTCTTTTTTTTTAATTCAATATTTTTATTGAACGTAAGAAGTACGTACCTTAGAATAGTACATATGTGACAAAAGGATAAAATGATACATATGTATAGGTCATCTGAACATATTCATAAAGAAGATGAGTAAGTCTTAAAACTGTAAGGTAAACACCCAGGGTAGGTACATGAGTTGCATCAATGGAAAAGGTATATGTCTATAAAGTCAATATTCCAGGGGGCATGGCCGGGATGTAAGAGAGAGCAGACGTGTGTGCCTGGAGCTCCGTATCCTGTCTTTTATACAAGGACATTTCAGCTTCACAGAAAGTGTTCTTTTCCTACCTAAGGACTCGGGAAGCCTCCTACAACCCCTACCTACTGCCGGCGCGATTCGGATGGCACAGGGTAAGCAGGACTTTACCCACTCCAGCTCCTCCATCCCTCGCCCGGCTACCACGGCCGCCATATTGCCCACGAGGCTACCTGTCTCCACGATGGTCGCCGGCTCCCAGACTCCTGCATCCTTTGGCGCAGATGCCTCCCCATCAGGGGCAGATATATTGGCAGCTATTAATGCCAGCACTGAGAAGCTCACAGCTAAAATAGATGGACTGGCCTCTGAGATCAGCCTCATCCGCACATATGTGGAAAAATTCCGGTCCCGGATGTCCGAGGCAGAGGGCCGCATCTCGGAGGTGGAAGACACGGTGCGCACAGATTCCAGAGAGCTGCGGGCCTTGCAGCTTCAAGTCAAAGCCCTGCAAGAACGTGCTATAGACACAGAAAATCAGCTGCGCCGCAACAACATGCGTATCCTGAGCCTCCCAGAACGGGCTGAAGGAAATAAGCCTGCAGAATTTGCGGAGTGGCTGATGGTCTCCCTGTTCCACCTGGGTGACATGCCCTCCACCTACGTAGTGGAAAGAGCTCACAGGGTCCCGCCGAAACCTCCGCCGCGCCCATTCCTGCTTAGACTCCTTAACTATAGGGATCGGGACCGCATTCTCACAGCAGCCAGGGAGATACCAGACCTGGAATATGAAAATTCCAGACTCATGTTCTTCCCAGATTATTCCCAAGAGGGGCAGCAGCGGCGCAGCTCGTTCACGGACATCAGGAAGCCCCGCCGGGAAAAGAACCTACGCTTCAGCCTGCTTTACCCCAGCAGACTTAGAGTGGTCGATGGGGACCGGGTGCGCTTTTTTGAGACCCCTGAAGTGGCGGCGGAATGGTTGGATGCCCACTAGCTGTGACACGAGATGACCCTGATTCGCCACGGACTGAGATGACACCGGCAGAATGATCCTGACCTTTCTGCACTGGAAATTCCTCCCCTATCCAAGTTGAGTCTGGTCCCCCAGGGCCTACGAACTCCATCAAGGCAAGTTGTGGGGGCATTGTTGTTGTCACCAGCCCTTCAGCCCTGTCCATTCTCATCCCCCCCTTTTTTTTTTCCCCATGCATCCTGGTTCATCTAGACATATTTCCACAAACTTCCGTTCACAACAGGAGCTCCAGGTACCGAGCCAGGGGTTACTGAAGAGGACTGTGCAGTTTAACTGGAGGCCGGACAACCCTGGTACCTGGTACAGTAACAAAATAGTCGGCTGACTGTTTCTCTTAGGACCCCCCTTTTTTTTTTGTTTTTGGTTCTTGTCTCCCCTAACTTGGGCCCCCCCTGATTGTGGGACTACTGTTTGAATGTTTCAGGCCCCATCTCAATTAGGCCTGATTAACATAGGACACTGGACATAGTTGGGTACTATTACCAGTTAATAAGGTTGTTATGGGACAAAGCCCTATTGTCGGAGGGTCGAGGAATTTGGGCAGGGTTGGCACTCAGGTGCCTGTTGGGGTTATGTTTGTTAAATGTATATGTAATTATTCTAATATGTTGCTGTGCCATCTTCTACGGATCATGCTGTCCGGGCGCTCTTGCCTGCAGGGGCACTCTTCTCACCCCTGTGCCATTCTGAACAGATTTCAATATGACTACCCATGAGGTGACCCCCTTGTTGTCTCAAATATATGTGCTGACATCGCTATATGTTCCGCCCCCATTTTCTTCCGGGGTGTTATACGAGGTCCTGGAGAGAATTAACTCCCCCCCATTGCCCAGCAAAAATCTTAATAATGGGAGATTTCAGTTCCATACTCTCACCTGAATTGGATAGGCCTATTCCCCCTAAGAATATATCAAATGATCTCTCTGCCTGAGCTCAGGCAGCGGGCTTCACGGAGGTATGGCGGTGGAAACACCCGACCATCAGAGCCTACTCCTGTTTTTCTGCTTCCCACAAAACTGCTTCGCAAATAGACCATGCATTCACTAACCCTTCCCTTTTGTTAGATGTGCTTGATGCGGCCTGTCGGACCACAGCCCTTTGGTGGTGACTCTGCGCTCCCCTGCGTCACATAACGCGGGCCTGTGGAGACTCAGCCCTCACTGGATTTCCCACCCAGGGCTGGCCAAAAAAATGCCCCCCGGTCATGATTGAATACTGGGAACATAATGCGGGGTCCACCTCTCCGGGCATACAGTGGGATGCCTTTAAGGCATATACCAGAGGGCAATGTATTTCTTCCATTGCAGCAATAAATAGGGAGCAGACAGCAATCACTACCGGACTTCAGCAGTTGGTAAAAGACTGTGACACCAGCTTTGCTAGCGACCCTACTATGGACAACTTTGATGCCCTGAGGGCTGCCCAACGTGAACTGCACCTTCATATGTCAGAGGTGACTAGACTGGACCTTTACCATGCTAAACAGCATTGTTTCGAACAGGGTGACCGCAATGGTTAGCACAGCATGACATACCAATTACGGTAATCTCCAAACTCACTACCACGGATGGGGTGATGGTGACATCCCCTCCAGACATATTAGAAGCCTTCAAGACCTTTTCCGAAAACCTGTACTCCTCCACAATACCCTCCGGCTTCTGTCCCGGTGACCTGGACGAGCTTCTCGACCCATTGGCACTGGGATGGCTGCCGGATGAAGAGCGTGGAGTGCTGGTAAGACCTATCACTGCCAAAGAGGTCATGCAGGCAATCCAGTCATTCCCTGCTGGGAAGGCGCCGGGGCCGGACGGCCTCCCGATGGATCTGTACAAGGCCTGCGGCGAGGTGTTGGCGCCGCACTTGGCCTCATTATTTACCTTGTGCCTTGCAGAGGGGAGGCTACCGAATTCTATGTACCATGCGTTCTTGACCCTCATATATAAACCCCCCAAGGATCCCAAGTCCTGTGCATCATACAGACTCATCGCACTGTTGAACAGTAACTTTAAAATTCTCACTAAACTACTTGCCCTTAGACTTTACCCGTAACTGCCCTCAGTTATAGACCCGGACCAAACAGGCTTCATGCCCCACAGAGCCACAGACGTGAACTTCTGTAGGCTATTTACAAATATTCAGGCTGACCATCTAAACATTGGCACGCGGACCCTGGCCTCCCTTGACATAGAGAAGGCCTTTGACATGGTCGAGTGGCCCTTCCTATGGGAAACAATGCGCAGGGTGGGCTTCCCCTTAGTTTTCATAGACTGGTTGAAGGTGCTGTATCGTTGTTCCACGTCGGGGATACGTCTGGGGGGTGACCTCTCCTCCTCCTTCGGGCTGGGGAGTGGAACTAGGCAGGGCTGCCCTCTCTCTCCAGCTTTATTTGCCATCGCGATCGAGCCCATGGCTGAGGCCCTGTGTACCTCGCCTCTGATTAAGGACCTTAGGGTTGGCCAGCTGGAGGAGAGGGTAGCCCTGTACGCCGAGGACATGCTCCTGTTCTTGAACGATGCGGGCCCGTCACTGCAGGGGACCCTTCAGGTGTTGACGGCATTTGTGAGGGTCACGGGTCTGAGGGTTAATTGGTCCAAGTCCCTACTCTTCCCCATAGACCAAGCCGGCAATGGAAATGCCGTAGTTGATACTTCCTTACAACGGGTGGACACCTTTAAATATCTCAGCATCACAATCTCACATAAAGTGTCAGATTTTGTTTCTCTAAATTTGCTTCCGGTCCTAAGGGAGGTAAGGGCTCGGCTAAAGGCATGGGAGAATTTACCCCTGTCCTTATTAGGACGCGTCAACTTAATAAAGATTATATCTTTCGAAATTCCCCACAATGGATACCTAAATCATTCTTCACGCTCCTAAACCAAATTTTCTCCTTGTTCCTCTGGGGCACTGCCTTACCCAGGTACAAGGTGAGCACCCTAATGCGTCCATGCTCGCAAGGCGGACTGGCCCTCCCCGATTGCCACAAATATTACTTGGCTGCCCAGCTTGTGACAGTGGCCTGGTGGTTGAACCCTGACCTATTCAACTCCTCGGTAGCCTTGGAGGCTGCGGTGGTCGGCTCAGTGGAGGCCCTCAAACTCCTAATATATATAGAGGTCTGCGGGCCTCAGACGGTCTCACCCCCTCCACAACTCACAACTCACTGGGCCAATCTTCCCCACCTCAATGGGCTACCTGACCCCTATGCTTGGACCAAATTTGGCATAAAACTAATTTCACAAGTGGTCACCCATCAGAAACGAATCTCCCTTTCACAACTCACCCCTATGTACAATGTCCCCAGCAATTACTCTTTTAGGTACATACAGCTCTCCCATACCTTTGGTTCTCAGTTCCCTGGTTCCTCCTGCTCAGTGGTCCAATCGGACCTGGAGCAAGTATTGCGTACCAAATGTGAAACAAAGCCAGCCTCTAACATATATTCCCATCTGGTACTCACTTCGCTGTCATCTTTGACAGGTCTTTGGGCCAGATGGCAGAGTGACATACCGGAACTGGACAATGATGACTGGAGTTACATCTGGGACTTCCCTTTTCGCTCTCTGGTGTCGCTTCGGGATAGATTGGTTCAGTTCAAGATAGTGCATAGGGCATACTTCACCCCCCATACAGGCTACATAAAATGAACCCTGAAATCTCACTGGAATGCTGGCGATGTGGCGCTTCTCCGGGAAATTTCTCACATATTTTCTGGCACTGTCCTCAAGTTCGTATCTCCTGGGAGGAGGTACTGGCCCTGACTGAACGGGTGGCAGAGATTCCTGTGCAGCCTTTGATGGCGGTCTGCTTCCTGAGACTGGTCGAGGCCCTGGACCCTATGGTGGCCAAGAGGACATTGATAGAGCTGCTCCTTTTTTATGCGAGGAAGAGTATTGCAATGCAGTGGAAGAAACCCTCTCCCCCATCTCTTGCTCACTGGAAACAACTAGTGAACAATAGTCTTCCAATGTACAGGGAAACGTATCTAAACAGAGGTTGCCCATTCCGACGTGTCCTTAGAGACGGTGGGCAAGTCAGTCCCGGTCATGGAGGAGGGTCCTCTATGCTTGAACTCCTGTCACGGTCT
>BLSH010029916.1:1184993-1199081 GCA_018402905.1 Glandirana rugosa
GGACCCTGTATAGATAAGATAGTGGTGGACCCATACGAAGGGAAGTCCGGACCGCGGTGAATGTGTTTGTTTTCTAGTATAGTTGGTGTTTTCACCTAATGTGAAAAGGGACTTCAACGAACTCCGGTACCAAGGGTACGAAAAGTGACCGAGAGAGACATACATGTCCAACATAATCCATGTTCTGAAAGATGTGTTGAGGTTCGGTTTTTTGGATCTCCGAGACTAGTCCCTTAAGTTAGAAGGTTCTCGTCATTTCAAATGTACGAGGGCGTTGTATGTAAAAAATGTGTCCAAGGGATAAAGGCCTGAAGATATGATGAGTCTTTTCCCGTATAGAAAAAAAAATTGTTAAATGTTCTTTGGCAGATTGCCATTGGTTCGGGGGAAAAGCGGCATTCAAATATATTTCCCATTTTGGGGTTGAGCCCATTTTCCTAAAGAGTAGCTTTTCTTGTAAATTGTTAAAAAAAAAGATATGCCCTTTTCTGAGTAGTATAGAAGTCCGGAAATAGGGAACCTGTGTAAAAAATGTATGTTGCGGGAGCATGTAAACTTTACTGCTCTTGGAAGATTGAATTCCCTGATCAGAGCCTCTAGGTTTTTTGGCTTGGAGTTGTGTAGAAAGTCTTGTACCTAATACAACCTGTACATACAGAGAGAGCCAGTGAAAAGCATGGGAACCATGGCCTCAAGCAACTTCAGGGAAAAGTGTAATCCACTTTTGTGGTTGATATGATCTTTTGTTTGTGTAAGTGGCGCCAGGCCTGAAGGGAAGCATACCCAGGTGGTGATAGAATAGATATGTCCCAGGGCTTACATAGGTCGCACATGAGAAGTAAGCGCAGATCATGTGTGGGAGCCATGGCTGTTTCCACATACAGCCACAGGAGGATGTGTCTTTCCAAATCTAACACCCTGGTTTTCAGCGGGGGTGCTGTTAAATTTAGTTTTCTGGGTGGTAAATAGCCTGGCCAAATTGTTAGGGGATATCCTGATTCTTTCCTAACTCTGGGTTTGGTGCATATCTCTCCTCTGCCGTTGAGTGACACTGCTGCTGATGGCATTGGAATGATAAGGTGAACGTGAACTCGGAATACGAATGATGGGCTACTCCAGCCAATAGGACCTACTGGGAGAGCCTATATATTTTGGAGGAGTCAGGTGATCAGTGTTCAGTGCCACCTGAATGGCTGTCAGGGTGGACGTGTGTTAAAGCTTCCAGCTCTTAGGCCAGAAGCCTGAGGCTTATCTGGGAGTTCCTGCTTGCTAGGCAGTCTGAGGCCTACCCAGGACAAGAAGCAGCAGCGGAGGGTTGGGGCTTCAAGCCGGAATGCCTGACTGAGTGCACAGGTTCTGCCGGCCGGAGAACCCCTCTATGTTGGAGGTGAAGGGACAGAGTTTTCATGGAAGACAATTGTTTCTGTCATCAGAGGCCAAGTGTCAACCAGGGTCAGAGGTAAAGGAGAAGCTTATGCCTACGGGGAACAGTGCTCCTGTTATCAGAGGCCAGAGTTGAAGACTGAGAGAGTACCAGAGCAGCCTTTTTCACTAGCTGGGGGACAGTGGAATAGTTGGGAAAGTCTCAGCAGAAGTCAAGCTAGCAACTCAGCAGGATAGCGTGGGTAACACTTGCAAAGGAGTTCAGCAGCTGGGCTGAAGTACCAAGGAAGGGGACCCAGCGAATTGGCGTGGGGACACTCAGGAATTACAACAGTTGGTTCTGTGAAGCACAAGGATGCAGTGGCAGTGGGAGTCCAAGAAGTCTTGTTGGGAGGCTAAGTGTCAACTCATGATGCTACAGTGGGAGGCTGTGAGATGGAGGCCAGATCTGCACAACAGAGATACCAAGTTGGTATGTGCATCAATCTATGTTGAAGTCAAAGTTCAAGTTCAAAGTACAAGGAAACAGTCCTAGTCAGGCAAAGTCAGTTGAAATTCCTGTGGAACTTTATCACTACGTAAAGAATCTTATTCAGAGAGTCTTGGAGTCTGCTAAGTGCTGTTGCACCTATCCAAAGGGTGTCCTGACCCTAACTCACTCTCCCCAGTTTTTAAAAAGAAAAATAAATCTCTTGTTCTGCATCATCAAAGTGTCTTTCACCTAACTCAATTCTTCTATCTGCACCCACTATGCCTAGTAACCCACACTGTGAGGATGGATGTCAGCCCTCCCTGAATCTAAGGGTCACCATCAGGCCTATGGAGGTCAGGGCCCAGGCTACACAAATATATTTCCTCAGTAAACTCAACAGAGTGCTAAGGTAGTGGTTGGACACTGGAATTGGCAAGACTCAGAAAATATACAAAATTTGAGGCAGAATTAAAATTTTGATCGCAGCTATTCTGCCAGCCCAGGAGAGATCATGTTGGGATATATTTTTAAGTTGGGTTTTGAGATTTGTGGTGAATGGCTTAAGGTTAGATGCAGCCAGGGAGGAGGATGCGGCCGTCAGAGTAATCCCCAAATAGAGTAACCCTTGTGTGCTCCACGAATACGGTAGGCTACTCTGGAGTTGTAATCTGGTGGTCTTCTGAATTCCCAAGTCTAGAATAAGTTGACCCTATAATATGAAACAGCACTAAAGCTTGTTAATACCCAGTGAGCATGATGGAGAGAGGTTGGTCAATGAGAGAATAATGTCATCCACACAAAGAGACTGATCACATGCAATTTAGAGTTCAATTTGAAAAGGGGGTGTGAAGAAATCATCTCAGCCATGGGGTCAATCATTAGGTTAAAGATGGTAGGGGAGAGCGGGCATCCCTGTTCAGTCCCATTGGAGATGTTACCTTTGCCATCATGGGAGAATACAAAGCCAAAATAGCAGACAGTTTGGGCCACAAAAATCCGAAATTGGCTAAGACATGTATTGCCAATGGACACTGTCAAACTCCTTCTCTGTGTCTATAGAAAGCAGCAGAGAAGGTGTTCGTGTTTTCTCAGCATGATGCATATTGTGCATGATCCTTCTTGTGGCATGAGTGGACTGCCTACCCCTCACAAAACCCATCTGATCTTGTTGTGCCGTGGAGGGAATTATGTCTATTAACCTTTTAGCGAAGAGTTTTGCGTAGCCTTTGACATCAGTTTTTAGGAATGAAATTGGCCTGAAGTTGGCAGGTGTTGTCGGATCCTTACCTGGTTTAGGTAGTGACCATGTAAGTAGAGTTGAGCGAACTTCTAGAAGTTTGGGTTCTGCTGGTTCGGCCGAACTTCGGGACAAAGTCCAGGTTCGGGTCCGGACAGAACCCGAACTTTGCCCCGGACCCCGAACCCCATTGAAATCAATGGGGACCCAAACTTTTAGGCACAAAAATTGATGTAAAACAGTCCTGGAAAGTCCTAGAGGTCTGCAAAAGGAAGGAAAATGGGGGTAAGGTGGGACAAGTGCCCTACAAAGAAATGGGGACAGGGAAATAACTTTAAATATTTAAAAAAAAATAAAAACATAAAAACATCAAAAATGGAGGTGGATGTGGACCATCTTCAAACTGTGTGTGAAAAGTATTAATTAACGGTAGAAGCCATATCACTGTTCTAAAATCATCTTCAAGCTGTGTGAAAAAAGTATAAATTAGCCGGGAGAACCCATATCACTGTTCTACAATCATCTAGAAACTGTGTGTTAAACTTAATCTAAAACTGGGAGAACCCATATCACTGTTCTACAATCATCTGGAAACTGTGTGTTAAACTTAATCTAAAACCGGGAGAACCCATATCACTGTTCTACAATCATCTGGAAAGTGTGTGTTAAACTTAATCTAAAACCGGGAGAACCCATATCACTGTTCTACAATCATCTGGAAACTGTGTGTGAAACTATAGCAGAGTGAAGCCATATCCCTGTTCTTCTCTCTGCTATATTTTCACACACCATTTTTAGATGATTTTAGAACAGGGATATGGCTTTTCTCTGATATATTTTCACACACAGTTTTTAGATGTTTTTAGAACAGGGATAAGGATTCGATCTGCTATAGTTTCACACACAGTTTTTAGATGATTTTAGAACAGGGATATGGCTTTTATCCCTGTTCTAAAATCATCTAAAAACTGTGTGTGAAAATATATCAGAGAAAAGAACAGGGATATGGCTTCGCTCTGCTATAGTTTCACACACAGTTTCCAGATGATTGTAGAACAGTGATATGGGTTCTCCCAGTTTTAGATTAAGTTTAACACACAGTTTCCAGATGATTGTAGAACAGTGATATGGGTTCTCCCGGTTTTAGATTAAGTTTAACACACAGTTTCTAGATGATTTTAGAACAGTGATATGGGTTCTCCCGGTTTTAGATTAAGTTTAACACACAGTTTCCAGATGATTGTAGAACAGTGATATGGGTTCTCCCGGCTAATTTATACTTTTTCACACAGTTTGAAGATGATTTTAGAACAGTGATATGGCTTCTACCGTTAATTAATTCTTTTCACACACCGTTTGAAGATGGTCCACATCCACCTCCAATTTTGATTTTTTTATGTTTTTATTTTTTTAAAAATATTTAAAGTTATTTCCCTGTCCCCATTTCTTTGTAGGGCACTTGTCCCACCCTTACCCCCATTTCCCTTCCTTTTGCAGACCTCTAGGACTTTCCAGGACTTTTTTACAGCAATTTTCAGAACTTTTAGTAAAATTACCAGAACCCCGGACCCGAACCCGGACTTTTTTTTGAAAAGTCTGGGTCGGGTCCAGGTCCCGGACACCCAAAAGTTTGGTACGGACCCGAACTTTACAGTCCGGGTTCGCTCAACACTACATGTAAGCTCTCAGCATCTCCAGGGGGAATAAAGACGTTAAGGCTGCTTTGGCAAACACTTTTTGCATGTGTGGAGACAGGAGGTTGCTAAAAAAATGTAAATATTCATTAGATAAGCCATCAGGGCCTGGGGACTTCCCATTAGGTAGGGAAAGTCGGCACTCCAAAACTCCAATGCAGTACATTTATTGATATGTGCAGAGATAATACATGAACAGCTGTTCATGTATTATCTCTGCACATATCAATAAATCTACTGCATTGGAGTTTTGGAGTACTGACTTACTGTACATATTCATAATTTGGATGTTTGAGGAACATCTTGGTCTGTGCACCCACCAGGTGGATTTGGGACTACCTTTTGGTTCTAATACACATTCCCTGTTGAAGCACTGCAAACCTGTTATTGCTTCCCATTAGGTAGGGACTATATGAATTTTTCTATTTCTATGGTTATGAAGGGAACATTCAGTAGTTGAAGATGGGATTCTGACAGTTTGGGAAGGTTTAGCTGCTGCAGGAAGCTCTGTATGCCCTTGGTTATGTGTTGGGGCATCTGAAGAACACCCCTCTTTTGTGAGAGCATCTGGGGGTATCAGAGGCTTTGAAATGAGTCTCTTGAACACTAATAATGTGTGCTTTATGCCTACCAGCTTCCACACTGAGAAAAGCTTAGCAGGATGGTTCAAACCTCTAGCTTTCGGGGAAAGACATTTAAGGGGCATTAAATACGGCAGAAATAAAACTGAGTGATAAGTGGACTAATTCCTCATACGCACAGTGCAACTGTCGTACGACCGCACGTTCAACTTTTGCCCAAAATCGGCTGTTGGCTGCTGTGTCAGGACAGGAGTCAAGTAATCGTCCAACAAAGCTTCAACAAAGCCGAATGTAGTGACATGTTACGAGCGTCTAAATAGGAAGTTCAGGTGAATGTGATTTGTGAATTAGGAATGTAGGTTAATTCGAACGGACACTTCCAGGCGTTCCTGACTTCTCAGCATGCGTGTTTTGCATGTACATCTTTGTTGGCACAACTTCTCTGTAGTCAACAGTCTTACAACGGCTTGTTGTTCAACAAAAGTTTTCTAATCTGCTCAGCCAACTTCTGTTGTATGACTGTTGAACATCGGCTGTTGTAATCGCGTGTACTAAAGTCAGATTATCGTAAAACAAGCTGTTGTAAGACCGTCGTTGTACGACCATTGCATCGTGTGTATGAGCCTTAAGTTACTCAATGTTGTGACAGGGCACTGCCTTGCAAAGGGTAAACCATCACAGTTTGATGGTGGAGTTGGCAAACCTGGACAATCTTTCTTGGTGAGTTTCAGTATTAGAATGTCGATCCTTGATAGTAGGGATGACAAAACATTTGAAGCATAACAACAACAAAAAATAATGGTAAAAGGAGGATCCGATGGAAGATCCATGCGCAGTTTTGACTGCTGAGATGAACAGGGGGGAAGGAGGGAGGTAAACATTACATTCCCTTAGCTGGGGGAAATGTATTGAGTCATTTATGAAGTTAGAAGCCTCCATTAGTGTGTTTTTTAGGGGATCGCTTATATGACAGCACTCGGTTTCCAGTGCTGTCGGCTGAGGGGCAGGTAGAGCAGTATTGACCGATTCCAGTGGGATACCCCAAAGGTGAAGAGTGGCCAAGCCTTCTTTTGGAGTAGCCACAGTGGTGGTGTTGCCTTATGAGTGATGGATAGTGTAGCCAGGTATTTCCATTTGTGTGGAATTTGATGATTTCTCAGAGCTTTTGCGGAATGCAATCAATAGTTGTTCCTTAATGTGATAGAAATTGTCAAAGAACAGTTTGCGGAAGAACTGACACATCTGCTAATGTCCACCGTAATAGCAAATTGGCCCATTGAAATGTGCCAATGCAAATGCACATGTGTGCATGGGCATGAACAGCCGTGAAGAATCATGTACAAATGTGCAAGAAATGCGTGATAGATGCTGGCACCCAGTGACCTATTTGAAGCTAGTAGCATCAGTTGCTGGATGATCTTTAGCTCCCCTGTGTGCTCATGAGTTCCTGTTTCTGCTATTATTGGACTTCCTGTTACCGACCCGGCTTGCCTTTGACCTGTCTTGTCTCCATTCCTGGCTTTGACCCTCGACTTGCTCTGTTGACCCCGCTTCTGCCTGCTGATCAGTGTATGACCTCTGGCTTACTCTTCTGACTCTGCTGCTGCCTGGTTATCAGTGTATGACCCCAGCTGATTCCTGACTCTGCTTGCTGCCTTACTCCTGGCTGATATTCCATGTATGACTACTGGCCTGGCTACCGACTCTGCTCCTGGTTCTCCCTTCTATCAAGTCTCATGTAGTACTCCTGAGGGAGTCCTGTCCAGAAGCTCATCCTGCTCATCAGCCGCCATCCAGCTGACATCTCTTCAGCACTTTAGCCTGTCACAGCTGGCAATCCCTGCTTCTTTGAGCATAGCACTCCCTGTTACCACTTTCTGGGGTGCCCTGCACTCAACCGCAAGGGAAGCCCTGCTCAGCACTTCAGCCTCCGACAAGGTATGTGACAGAAATGCACCCTGAGCAGGACTTCCCTAGGTACCTCAGCTGGGAGAAAGGAAGATTTCAGTACCTAATGGACCCTGTCCACAATGAGTTCATGGGCCAATAGTGATGGTAATAGAGAGGAGAATAGGGTATGGGCATACTGCGCCAATTTTGGGCCCGATATGGATGCCCCTGATTTTTATGTTATTTCTTCTGAACCTATCTTCAAGGTCAGCTATTTTATATTTCAGCCAAGTGAAGTCCTCTTTAACCACTTCAGATCCGCGCTATTGCCAAAATACGGCTCCAGCGCGGATCTGAAATGCCGGGAGGACGTCCATGGACGTCCTCCACTGCGCATGCTCCAGCGCGCCCCCTAGCGGCAGCGGCGGTGCGCGCGCGCGCCGCACGCTGCGCGAGCGTTCCCGTGGGTCGGGCGGACTCGATGTCCGCCCGAAACCCACCAATCACTTTTAGGAGCCTCAGAACGGGGAACCGCCGTTGTAAACACGGCGGTTCCCCGTTCTGTGACAGGGGACAAGCAGATCTACTGATCCCTGTCACTGGGATCAGTTAGATCTGTTATGTCCCGGCCAGCCCTGCCCCCCCACAGTTAGAACACACCCAGGGAACATATTTAACCCCTTCACTGCCCCCTGCAGGTTAACCCCTTCACTGCCAATGACATTTATACAGTAATCAGTGGACATTTACATTTCTGATCGCTGTATAAATGTCATTGGTCCCAAAAATGTGTAAAAAATGTCCGACATGTCCGCCCCAATATCGCAGTCCCAATAAAAATCGCAGATCGCCGCCATTACTAGTAAAAAAAAATAAAAATAAAAACGCCAGAAATCAATTCCCAGTTTGTAGACGCGATAACTTTTGCGCAAACCAATCAATATACGCCGATTGCGATTTTTTTTTTTACCAAAAATATGTAGAAGAATATATATCGGCCTAAACTGATGAATAATTTTTTTAATGGACTTGTACTTTAGCAAAAAGCAAAAAATATTGTTCTTTTTTGCAAAATTGTCGCTCATTTTTTGTTTATAGCGGCGATCAGAAATGACGCAGAGGGGATCAAATACCACCAAAAGAAAGCTCTATTTGTGGGAAAGAAAGGACGCAAATTTTATTTGGGTACAACGTCGCACGACCGCGCAATTGTCATTCAAAATGCGACAGCGCTGAAAGCCAAAAATTGGTCTGGGCAGGAGGGGGGTTTAAGTGCCCAGTAAGGAAGGGGTTAAGGTCATCGTGTGCATCTAACAGGGTATTGAAGATAGTTGAATATTTCCCCATGGTGTTCTCAATTTGGTTTATCCTCTCCCCAAGGCCTGTACATCTGCCTGACACTGGGTGATACCTGACACTATATCTGCATGTAGAGAGGCTTTCACTGAGATAAGTATGTCCTTTAGCATTGTGTCAGAGATGGGTTGCCCTGATGTAGGGAAGGCAGCAATGATATCATTTTCTGCAGGTGAGTTTATTGCTCTATTGGATTGTGGCCCACTCACCTCCATGTCAGGGTCTGCTTGCGGCCTACCTGGGGAGGCCATGCACAACTGCTACTTCACTGGACTCATTGTAGAGGGGCTGGATGCACCTGAGGAGGTCCCTGTGTTATTTGTCAGTTGCCTGGGCCCTGGATTGCGAGAGCTGGCTCCCTGAGAGATGCTTGCGGCCTTACCGTCTTACCGCCTTGTGGAGAATGTGCAGCCACCATTTTGGCATAGACCACTGGACACTGCCAGAAAAAAGACTGACAGCTTACGAAGCCGCGTGGGCTCTCTTCTGCACCACGGCATGGAGGAGGATTTCCTAGGGCTGTGGATGACAAAGCAGAGTGGTGGTAATGAGGGAGACGCCGATGTTGGAGGATTCCACAGGGCAGATGAACAAAGCTCCTGGGTTAAGCTGCCATCTTAGAGCTCGGTTGCCACACCCCCCTCCATGGAAAAACTCTTTGGACCTCTGAGAGAGCTCTGAGCTCTAAGGTTAATTACAGAGGTGAACAGACTCATTTACCACTGGGTGAATTGTATGTCACATGTTTTGTGGAACAGGAGAGCAAGTTCACAGAAGATTGTTGTTACTGTTCATAATTGAGGATTTTTATTGCATTATTTCTTTATTGATTTAGTTATATTATATATTTAGATTTTTATCACATCTGCCTCAGAATATGCGGAGAAGCCAACTTATTTAATATTTCTAGAAGTCACATGTATATTTTTTGTCATACTAATTTTGGTTTGATTTTATTCATTACAAGGTTTAATCTAGTAATTGAGTAGAGCAGCTGCGCTTAGGAGCACAAAAAACATCAACAAAGTCCAGCAGCTATGCACAGGTAATTGGAATTCCAATAATAAAGAGTTAAAAGGTGCAGCGCTCAGATAGCCCAAAAATGTTCGTAAGTGTGAACACACTAATCCCCGATCCCACCACCAGGGTGTTCTATATGAGGGAATGGCTCCAGCTATAGGTGCAAACTGTGTTCTTAAAACCGCCACCGTCACCCATACATACTGGTTCTTACCAGATAGACCGGACCCCCATCACAGAGGTCGGGTCAGCATATCACAAAAGGTTAGGTGCACAGATGATGTATCCCTCTGCTCCCCATCACACAATCCCCATCAGATCACTCTGTGACAACCGGCGTCCTGGTATAATCACACACTATAGTCTACGTCCTGTAGATATCAGAAACCACCACTAAGCATATGACTCACTTCTCCAACTTGTCAATCAGATGGTGACCAATAAAGAATAGAGGCGCAATATAGTGTAGTATGTCAAGTTCATCTAGGCGGCGGGCATCGGTGGGGATCGGGCATTGGTGGGCATCTGAGGAGTGGCAGGGATCGGGGCACCAGGCAGTGGCAGGGATCAGGCAGCAGCAGGCATCCAGGCATACTACACTATATTGCGCCTCTATCCTATATTGGTCACCATCCATAACCCAACCTCTGTGATGGGAGTCCGGTCTATCTGGTAAGAACCAGTATGTATGGGTGACGGTGGCGGTTTTAAGAACACAGTTTGCACCTATAGCTGGAGCCATTTCCTCATATGGAACACCCTGGTGGTAGGATCGGGGATTAGTGTATTCACACTTATTAACATTTTTGGACTATCTGAGCGCTGCACCTTTTAACTCTTTAAGGTTTGATCTAGGTCAATGTCAGGGTCAAGGTAGGGGTCAAAGGTTAAGGTAAGGGTCAAAGGTTGTGGTCAAAGGTGAGGGCATGTATATTTTGAGCAGGTGATTTTTTTAAAGACATTTTTATAATTTATATCAGTGTCAGCTAGTGTCGGTGTCAGTATTAGTTTTAGGTAGGATAAAAGAAAGCAAAATGTGCACTATTGGTTCTGGACTCTACTATGGGCACAACCAACAAATAACATACACATATGTAATATCGCTGCAATCGTCAGGGGCAGGAGAATTAATTTTATGTTATTCTTTGGTGGTAAAGTATGGTAATAGCAAGGAGATACTCTTTAAAACTTACCAAGAAATCCCAATTTGTCCTAAAAAAAAGATGCAATCCACCTGGATACACTAAGTCGTTGCGATGATATATTTGGTTTTAATAACACATGTCAAAGCTGTTTTTTTTAATGATATAATTTTTAGGCTGGGTTCATACTGCATTCGCATGCAGCTCGTAGCAGGGGGTCCGGTGCATCCCTGCTCTCCATTTCAGGGATGAATCAGGGCCACATTTTTACCTGAATTTGGTCCCGAAATTGAGCCAAAGATGCAGAGAGCTTCTGTGCAAACCACTCCGCAGCCGCAATGGAGATGTGTGAAGTGGCTCCATTGAGAGCCAGTCACAATCTCCTGTCATGTGAATTGGATGCAGGGAAACCCACATCCAATTTGCACTAGTGTGAACCCAGCCTTAATGTTTTTTGGGAATAAATTAAATCAGATAAAATTGCATTTTTTCAATGCAATATTTATACAATTTGCACACCCCTATATTTATTACAAAAAACAAAAGGTCTGATGATTAAAATATCATGTTAGTGTAACTTTTATGAAATATAGGGGAATGGTAAAACTTAAAGCAAATCTATTAATTTTATAATTTTTTTTATAAAAGGAGAGCTAAATTTCCCTTTGGACCAGTGGCGGCCACTCCGTATGATAGGGCACAGGGGCACCGCCCCCCTAATCCTTGTGCCCAGCAGCCCCTAATCTACATGTGGGGTGGCAGACATATCGATTCCAGTGGATTTTTTTTTTAAGCACATTTAGAGCCTGAGGTTCTAATTGGTTTCAAAAAAGGGTGGGCTCGGGGCGCAGAGCACTGCCCCCTGAACTCACTAACTTGTGTGACAATAGCAAATTCATATTCGCTATTGTCTTCCTGCTTCTCCTCCCAGCCAATCAGGAAGCTGGAGGAGTGCGATTGGCCGAGAGGAGAAGCAATTGTATTGGCCAGTACTGGGGGTGGGGGGGGATATATACGGAGACCCAGAAGATGGCTGCCATCATCGGCTCTCAGTTCCATCCACTGGGGGGTCCGGTGGTCTGTCTGCAACCCCCGGAGGGGGGTTTGTTTGCCGCCCCCTGGCTGGAGCACCTACTGCCACTGCTTCAGACACTACATTACCAGCATGCAGGAGAAAAACACCTAAATTTAACATTAAGGTAAGGTTACGTCAGGTTGACAAGGACACAAAAAAGATAAAGGAAGAGAGGGCGCACCAGCCTTGAAATTTATTTTGTATAAAAAAGAGAAAAAAAGGTAAATCTGAAGGAAATCTGACAAGAAAAGTTGGATAGTGTGTATGGGGTCTAACTCATTAGTAGCAAACTGAGCCCTGCTCTATCTATCACCACTTCAACAACACACTGCAAAAGGTTCCTGTGGGAAGGAACCTTTTATAGTGTGGGGTGGGAATATGAGCACTGAGCCGTGATTGGGCAAAGTCATAATGACTTTGTCTAATCATGGTTCTGACTGTGCTCTGTGTCCTGATTAGGCAAATCCTTGCACCTGACCAGCGGTCATGTGCATTGCTTCATCCAATTAGGGCTGTAGAATGCACTGTAATGTGTACAGTGCTTTGTGGAGCACTTGGCGGATGAACATCTCCCCAAGCGCCCTGCAAATTCGGGTGTTCTCTGAGCGGGTGAATATGTGATGTTCGGGTCAAACTTTTGCTCAGCTGAACTGCTCACCCAACTCTAGTGCCTTACCACAATGCAAATAGTGTATGTAAATCCAGCCTTAGTTCTTTGGCCATTACACTGTCTCTGATACCATTCACAGAGATATCTGACAATGTATGCCAATAACTGGTTAAGCCTTCAGCATGAAGGAGCCAGAGGATTGAAATTATTATTCAGTTAAAAAAAGATTTTATTTTAGATGTTGAGAATTATGTCACTGTTCTAGTCTTCCTCAGACATTTCTCTTAGAGTGTAAAATAATCTCAGATATTGTATATAAAGTGCTGGAGATGATCCCTCCAGTGCGGAGGACGCACACAGTTGTCGGTGACGTCCTCTGTCATGGACAAATTTCTGATCCTCATTGTCCTCTCTGGCATTGCCTCCATCTTACAAGGCTTTCATTTCATGCCATCTACATATGATATCCATAGTCCTGCCTGTATCTTCCTTCCTCAGCAGCCATTGTATGAATACGAGTATTACCAGCCAGGAGATGTGATCATCGGAGGACCCTTCTCTGCACACATTGCCACTGACAGCCTCAGACTGAGGGATGATACATATGATGCATTTTATTGCTGTAACCAGTCAGTATGTTTTGATCAATTTCTTGTCTATATTCTATTGTTTTAGAGACATCACAAAACAGCGTCCAGCATCAGGGGTGAGGTGTTGGACTCATTATTACACATTGCAGGTCTGTCCTCAGTCCCAGCTACACACAGCACAGGTCTGTCCTCAGTCCCAGGTACACACAGCACAGGTCTGTCCTCAGTCCCAGGTACACACAGCACAGGTCTGTCCTCAGTCCCAGGTACACACAGCACAGGTCTGTCCTCAGTCCCAGGAACACACAGCACAGGTTTGTCCTCAGTCCCAGGTCTGTCCTCAGTCCCAGCTACACACAGCACAGGTCTGTCCTCAGTCCCAGGTACACACAGCACAGGTCTGTCCTCAGTCCCAGGTACACACAGCACAGGTCTGTCCTCAGTCCCAGGAACACACAGCACAGGTCTGTCCTCAGTCCCAGGTCTGTCCTCAGTCCCAGCTACACACAGCACAGGTCTGTCCTCAGTCCCAGCTACATACAGCACAGGTCTGTGCTCAGTCCCCGGTAAACACAGCACAGGTCTGTCCTCAGTCCCAGGATTGTCCTCAGTCCCAGGTACACACAGCACAGGTCTGTCCTCAGTCCCAGGTCTGTCCTCAGTCCCAGGTCTGTCCTCAGTCCCAGGAACACACAGCACAGGTCTGTCCTCAGTCCCAGGTCTGTCCTCAGTCCCAGGTACACACAGCACAGGTCTGTCCTCAGTCCCAGGTTTGTCCTCAGTCCCAGGAACACACAGCACAGGTCTGTCCTCAGTCCCAGGAACACACAGCACAGGTCTGTCCTCAGTCCCAGGTCTGTCCTCAGTCCCAGGAACACACAGCACAGGTCTGTCCTCAATCCCAGCTACACACAGCACAGGTCTGTCCTCAGTCCCAGTGGACACGACACACAAGGACCCTGACTCCTGTTTGGACCCTGACTCCTGTCTGGACACGACACACATGGACCCTGACTCCTGTCTGGACACGACACACAT
>BLSH010029916.1:1242067-1262805 GCA_018402905.1 Glandirana rugosa
TTAATAAACCATCTAAGAACAAAGAGACTAAATAATGTAACGACTTATAAGTGATATACAAACTATAACATTGATACGTAAGTGATAACTTCATCACACCACCAGTGAATATTATATTTCCTTGTCACGTGTCTTTAACATTGTGTGCATTATTTGTTTATTATGTGTTTTTAATATGTAAAGAAAATACATACTTATGATACGTTTGTGTTACACGACATGTAGTAAAAGATCAAGCACGATTGTATTCCGTTGGATTTTTTTTTAGATTTAATTTATTTTTGTATTTTGATGTAAACAACATTTATGAACTGACGTACTATGCAAAATACTGTGTAGCATTAAGTGAGCACAGTTGCCATTTAAAATTATGCAGTCAAGTATTTACAACAAATGTAGTTTTATGTTTTTATTTAATTTAGATTTTTTTTTAGGTTGCCTTATGTTAGCACGAACTAGAAAATGATGTACAGCACATTGTGTTTGCATAGTATTCATACATAAAAGAAATGTATAATTTTTGTGTATTATTTGTTTATTACGTGTGTTACAATTTCTGTGCACTGTTCCTTTATATTATAAGTGACCACCACACTACTTCAATAGTGAATGCATAGTTACAATATCAAACATATAGTGAATATTCAGCAATGTAATAAATCAGAGAAACAAGAATCTACCAAATAATTTATCTAGGCAAAAAAAATGTCTATTTACATATTGTGCAACACAATATTGGTGCAAGTATTTAAAGCCCATTAAATCATGGCAAATGAACATTGAATCCAGGGAAGGATGCACTTGAAAACCAGACAATACACAGGTGTCCTGATGAAAAGGATCCTTAGATTATAAGAGATCACTAGTACCTGGCTGTCACACAGCCTTGATATGCAAAGATTCTCTAGTAATCCACCATCTTCATTCAAAGGTGTATGAAACATAATAGAAACTAAAGAACAGATCCCATAGTGTAATATGCACAAAACTACTGGGTTTATTGAATAAATAACACTCATGGAAAAGCAAAGAGTCCAGTTTGTAAGTGAACACAGCTCTGCCTCCATTCTGCCGGTGGACATGATGATGTCACAAACCAGGTTCTGCCCTACCCATTTTCTCACTCCACAGACATCCTCAGGGGAAGAGGGCAGGCTGCTGACAGCTCCACTCCATAATATATACACAATGGGATACATATGCCGAAGCACTCATAATGAAAAATGTTACCTACAGTAAACAATGCCGCCTGGACCTATTAGATTCACTTACAAATTGTTTTTTATCCACTAGATGACCGCTGATAGGTGGGCTTGAATTTTACCATTTTTAATTTTTATATTTTCTTCACTTTTTTATTGTTTTCTATGGAAGTCATTCAGTGGTTGGTATGATACATTGGGGTCTTACAATTTGGTTTGAATATATTCAAGCCAAATTGTTTGCTATAGGTAGCATTTTTCATTATGAGTATTGCTTGGAGACATCACCAGCCAACTTTCTTCCCCTGATGATGTCCGTGCAGTGATGAAACGGGTATGGTGGGACCTGGTTAGTGATGTCATCATGCCCTCCGGCTGATTAGCAATAGAGCAGTGTTCGCTTACAAGCTGGTCTCTGCTTTTCCATGTGAGTGTTATTATTTTAATAAACCCATTGTTTTTTTTATGAGGTTTTCTCTTTTGTTCCTCCTATGTTTCATGTGCCTTTGAGATAAATTGTTGCAATACTGGAGAACCTATGCATATCAAGGCTGTGTGACAGCCAGGCGCTAGTGATCTTTTAGAATCTTGAGATCCTTTTCATATGGAAAGGAGGCTTTATCACTAGTGGACACCTGTGTATTGTCTGCTTTCCAAGTACATCACCTTCACAGTGTTCATGTGTCACAGATTAAAGGAGACTCGCACCAATATTATGTTGCACAATATGTGAATGGGCATTTTTTTAAATGTAATGTAATGTTTAATGTAAAAAAAAAATCCATGGAAATTAAGTACAGAATGTTAGATGTTCTGACTTTCTGGTTGCCCACAGATACATACCCTAACACCACCCATAACCCCCCATCATCCCCCACCCTCCGGCCCTCTACCACATCACTGTTCTGCTCATATTCAATCTCAAAAGGCTCTGGTTGAAAGCTGACACACTGAACCACTGACCTGGAGTATCCATCTCTCTTCTGTGGACTACAGAGTACCTTCCCCTTATATTATGGAGATGAGGAGAAAAGTAGTCCTAACATATTTTGTGTCCTAAGAGGACAACTTTGCACCTTCAAAAACACAGTACAGTGAGTAAACATTGTCACCATAGGACGCATGCGTTACTGACAGGATCGCCATATGAAAATAAAAGAAATAAACCCTGTAAAAAGAAAAATAATGCAGCCACCACATCTAAGGACTGGTAAGCTACAATTTATAACATTTTTGTCATTATACTTTCTTCATTTGCACTGGAAGAAGTTTTTGCTAACTCCATTCACAGGAATGAGTTGAGACTTCCAAAAAAAAAAAAAATGAACAACTTTACTTAAAGACATATATGTTAGAAACTATCATATCAATGTTTACAAGAAGCCTTTGTAATATCAAATAGTTTACTGAAGTAAACATTTTTTTAAGGTGTCTCTTTGCCAATTTTTTTAGTAATTTATAACTGTTGAGATACAGTAAAGAGTGTGTTGTTGTAGCAAAAAAAATATTTCTTGGGTAAACACAGATGAACAGTAGAGATGGGCCGAACTGACCCCTGTTCGGTTCACCCCAGAAGTTTCGAACACCACGAAAGTTCGGACCCGATTAACAAACCCCATTAAAGTCAATGGGACCCGAACGTCAAAAGTGCCCATTTTGCAGGCTTATATGCAAGTAATTGGGCATACATTGGTTATAGGGGTCTGGGTCCTGCCCTGGGGGGCATGTATCAATGAAAAAAAAGTTTGTGAAAAATGTCATTTTTAAATGAGCAGTGATTTTTTGATTTTTAAAGTGAAAGCATAAAAATGAAAAATTCCTTCCAATATAGTGCCTGGGGGGTCCCCTTAGTCGACATGTAAAGTGGCAGATCTGTACCATGTCTAGAATCTTCTGCAGCAATAATTGCGTTTATAAAGCCAAAAAAAATGACATTTTCCTTGCAAGCTGCCTTTATTTTGCTCAGCAACAGCTGGGGAGACAGTGTGTATGATGAAGCCACAATGTAGTGCACTGAGAACAAGATTTGAGATTTTTTGGATAACACTTTGACTTTGGATAGAAGTAACGAGTGTGGAAAAATTGGGCTTTTGTTATTGTTGGTGCCTTCACACCATAACCCCATAGAGGTGCTCTCCATGAAGGCAAGAATTGGCCTTTCTGTAAAAAAAATTGCAATGATATGCACCTGTCAAACAGGTGCAGAAAAATTGGTCTTTGGGTGTCGGTGGCGCCTTCCCACTGTAACCCTATAGAGGTACTCTTGATTTAAGCAAGAATTGGCCTTGCTGTGAAAAATTGCCTCATGTTCCTGTCATCCTCAACCTCAGAACCAACATCTAAATCCAGTAATGGCTGGGCATCATGAAGGAGCAAGTGGCTGACGCTGTGGTCAAATAACTCAGCTGACTCCTCCATGGCTGATGTTGGGGCTATGGCAGGAATAGATGTGGAGAAGGAGGCAGGTTTACCCACTCTGGCAAGTGCAGGGTACTGCACACTTGTCTCTGCTTGCATGACAGAGGATGAGGAGGATAAGGAAGGTTTAGTAAGCCAGTCCACCACCTCCTCTGCATGTGGCTGGATAGTATGGGCAAACTCATTAAACAGAGGAAATGATGCCCTGCCTGAGTACTGACCACCATGTCCACCTTTGTGTGTGGACACATTTATTGCTGGTCCCCTTACAGTGCCAAGGGAACGTCTGCCTGTCCTTGTTGTCCTCCCAGACATTATTGGGAGGGAGGGGGCGGTGCTTATTAGCAAATGTAAAGAAGAAGTGGCCATCTGTATGTAGATGCAATTTAATCAATGTAAAGTGGTGTTTGGCGCACTTTAATTTGAGTACTTACACTACACAGACACACTCCACGGATACACTATAATATAATGTAATATAATGCGTCAAACGTACAGTGACGTACAGAACTATATGGCGTTAAACTAGCAGTAACGTACACAGAAGTAAATGGAGTTAAACTTTTAGTAATGCACAAAACTATATGGTGTTAAACTGGCAGTAACGCACACAAAACTATATGTCGTTAAACTGGCAGTAATGCACACAGAAGCAAATGGCATTAAACTTGCAGTAATGCACAAAACTATATGGCGTTAAACTGGCAGTAATGCACACAAAATTATATGGCATTAAACTGGCAGTAACACACACAAAACTATATGGCGTTAAACTGGCAGTAATGCACACAGAAGTAAATGGCATTAAACTTGCAGTAACGCACAAAACTATATGGTGTTAAACTGGCAGTAACGCACATAAAACTATATGGCGTTAGACTGGCAGTAAAGCACACAGAACTATATGGCGTTAAACTGACAGTAACGCACACAGAAGTAAATGTCGTTAAACTTGCAGTAACGCAATCAAATAGACGATGTTCAACCGTCACTGCACTGACTATTAGCTATTAGCTATACAATAATGTAATGTAATCTCTACTCTACATATACACTAATGTATGTATGAAGGACACGGTCTCACTACACTTCAGTAAAACTATCTGGGCTGTCCCTACTTTAGCTACACACTATGCAAAGCTGAATGATGGTCCTCCTTTCTACACTCATGCTATCCCTGGACTGACACTAAACTAACATTCTACACTGACAACTGAAGCACAATAGCACAGTATAGCACACTAACTAATAGCACTGAACAGAGCCCTGTTCTATCTTTCTCCATGCCGAAATCACACTGAAAATGGCTGCTATTGAAAGAATACTTTTTATACTATGGGGCGGGAATGAGCCATGATTGGATAAAGTCATGATGACAGTGTCCAATCATGACTCTGACAGTGCTCTGTGTCCAGATTGGCTGAAGCTTTTACTGCTGCAGCCAATCAGGGCTTACAATGCACTGTTCAGCCCCGCAATGCGTTGTGGTCAGTTCAGGGGGGCGTACAAATGGTCGAATGACCAAACAGTGAAAGTTTATGCTCAGGCCGAACCGTTTGGCCATTCCTAATGGACGGTACTTAAAGTGGTTGTAAAGGCTCAAGGTAGAATAACTTTCTGTGTGCCGCAACCCCCCAACGCTTACCTGAGCCCCATTTTGACCCAGAGATGTATATGAGAACCTCGGCTCTCCAGGGACTATCCTTCATCATTGGCTGAGACAGCAGTGAGAGTCATTGGCTCCCACTGCTGTCAATCACAGCCAGTGAGCCACTGAGAAGAGAGAGGGGGAGGGACAGAGCCACAGCTCGGTGTCTGAGTGCAGTGAACCTGCTTGGGTGTCCCCACAGAAAGCTGTTTGCTCTGGAGGCACTTGGCAGGAGGCTGGCAGGGAACCCGGGAAGAGGAGGATTGGGGCAGCTCTGTGCAAAACCACTGCACAAAGCAGGTAATAACATGTTTTTATTTGTAATAAAAAAATTCTGCCTTTAAAAACCCTTTAAATTATACATGCTTAACCACATAGTTCCTGCAGACAGATATGCCACACATTGACTGCTGGCAGATAAAAATGAACCAATTTAATCTACAAGTTATGTATTCATTAAATCCTTGAATGTGTTTTTAACAGTAATTTAAGTTGTCTTTGTAATAACCTCCTATACTCCTCCTTACAACCAGAAAACAGTAAGTCAAACAGTTCTGCTACACAGCATAACCCTATCAGTCTAAGTGCTAATTCACACTGGCGTTTTAGCGCATTGTAAAATGCTTGTCACTGCAAGGATACACAGAAAACAATTGTTTCCAGTATGCCTCCTTCACACTGCAATTCAGCATGCTGTGATAGAATGCAGACATTCTGCATTTTAATGCAATGCACTGTACAGAATTTTTAATGACACAGTACGGAAGCGCAGCTATACAGTGACATGAATGAAGTGCAGTTTTATATACTTCAATTAAAGATTTGCAAATTTAAAAAAAAAGGGGGAGCTGTGTGATGCACTGAATCGTGCACTACACTACCCCCTACTACAGTCAGGAACGGACAGCTGCCGAGGAGGTAAAGTGCTCTGGTGGCTGTCTGTTCCTGTGTGAGTACAGCCAAACAAAGGAAGCTCACTGACCAAGCTGTATTGCTTTAACTGTAGAGGAAGGAAGAAAGGCCAAAGGACCTGGCCATGCTACCTATCAATGTTCTCTTTGATCACAATACTGATTCTAGACAATTACATTTTTTCTTTGGTAGTTAAAACAGTTTATAGAAAATGTTAACTATGACTTTGCTTATGGATCTGCCAAACAATATGATAAGCATACCATTCAGAAGATGTGAAACTGTCTGCAAGGCTGGATAACAGGCCATTCCTACATAGTTGTCTTCTATACCAAAAAAATTAAATCACTGTCACTGTGTATCTCCCTCCATCCTGCAAGCTGTGACTTCTTGTTGGCCAACAATTGCAATGGGTGGCCTCTCTAGTCAGCAAGAAGGCCTTTTAAGGGCCCAGATGACTGTTAGAATTAATTTCAATAATGACACAACCTTGTAAATTGTACAAAGGTATGATGGTGTATATGAATGTCACAGTTTTACTGCAGTGACTTTAATGTACTGGAATGGTGGCTTGTCCTCCAGCTCAAATGGTATGCAGGATAGTGTGGTCTAAAGCCAGTCATAAAATATCAATAGTTGGTGTCTCCTCCCAACCTGAATAGCAAGTGTTAAATGTTTGTTTAATTTAGGGGAGGATTAAATGAGAGAATGTCTTACATTTTTCTTTACTCGTACAACTTTGCTCCCCAGCATACAATCAGTCCCACATAGCTGCTTGTTTTTGTTGGTCCTATTTTGACATATTTTCAGGAAATGAGTAAGTGGTTAACTATGATCTGGTAGATCCAAATATGCGAGCTACACACAGGTGGACACTGCAATTTAGGTAAGGGCCACACAATTTATTAGAGAACATACAACCAGGGGCCAATATTTATACAAAACCAGCGCCTCCCTATTGTGTTACAAATTAAACGTGCTAATAAACAAACATGTATGTATGTGTACCCGCTAGGGTATTCATAGCAGATGTTCATCTGAGGGAAGCTGCCCCCCACCTTATATGTGCGTGACCCTAGCGGGTACACATACATACATGTTTGTTTATTAGCACGTTTAATTTGTAACACAATAGGGAGGCGCTGGTTTTGTATAAATATTGTTACCTAGCAGGCATTTACCTGAGTACAGCTGCCCCTCTAATAGTGACTGTTCCAAGCAATCACTGGAATCTTCAGATCATAGAATGGAAGTATTTAACTTTATTGCCAGTAGACAACTGGACACAGATGAATTCTTTTCCCAACCAACAGACCATCTTGATCTAGGCCAGGACTTCAAACAATTGAAGAGTGCCCTAGACAAACAGATTAGAGGTTGGTGGGATGTCTTCACTCTGTCTAAATACATCAAAGACGGTATCACCCCCAGAAGACTAAGGTGGGATTTAGCACCGAATGATGGCCTTGAGGGCCAACAGTATGAGAAAGACTGGTTTAATTTTTTTAATAGAACAGAGAAAAGGTTAATGGAAATGTTGGTTTCAAGGAAAGAATGTAAACTCAAAATCCTTGAGACATCCATTAATGCCATTAAATCTAAAATAGAACCTTTAGCAGAAACAGGAGAACACAAAGAAAAAATGAAACAATTACAAGACTTTGCAGCTAAATTAGATAGAGATACTCAAAAGAAAAAGATGAAAAAATACATTAGAGACACCAATGACTATAAAACCAATAAGGTGTACAAGTGGCAGATTAATAGTAATGGAGAACAGGTGGAGAGTGAGGTCACCACCAGGGATCAGGGCAACGTTGCACCCCCCGCGGAAGCATTCACGCCAGCTCCTAGGGGCACTCCGAGGGGTGGTGCAAAACGCCCCACACAAACACAGGTGGGATACAGGAATGATCCCGGGACTCCCCAGTATGCGGTTCCCACATCCAATAGGTTCGGTCCTTTAGAACGTGAGGCCTATTACTCCCCCCACTATCCACGAAATGGTTCTTCTGGGGATTATGAGAACAATTATGGATATTCCCGTAGCCCCATCAAATACCCGACCCATTCCCAGCCCCAGTCTACCTATAGGGGCAAAAGGGGTTTTCCGGGACACCCACGGGGGGATTTTCAAAAGAGGGGTTACGGGGGCCCCCCAAGGAGGGGGAGAGGAATCCCCCAGGGAAGGAACAGGGGGAACCATTATCCCTATGCCCCAGAGATGGAGGAGTGGAGACCTTGGTACCCCAGGGCCCTACCCCAGGAACACGCAAGAGAGGAAGAACAAGAGGATGTAGGGGAGGGAAGAGGAAAAAGAAAAAGAACAACCTAAACAATGGCATTTTTAATTTAAGTAATGTCACTTTTTCAGAGGAGGAACTGAGACTTTTAGCATTGGGGCTCAAATTTGCCCCTGATAGACATCTTAACAAATTTGATCTATTTATTGATTTACACAAATTTATTAGAAAGGTCAACATTCAGAAATATTTTTCCAAAAGGCAGACTCCTAATAATACCATGGAGACAGTATACCAACACACTACTCTTAGGAATCGCTCAGTTTTCAACCCTAAGGTGGTTGGTAACCATTTTGTTGAGAGCTTTAAGCAGGCAGTTGAACAGGATTTAGCTGCATTAAAAACCAAACCCGCTAGATGTAAAAAGGTATTAAAGATCTGGAGGCTAAGAAAAATACTGTTATCAGGGCCGCGGATAAAGGTGGCGGCCTAGTCATCTTAAATAAGAATGACTACCTACTCGAGCTTCAGAATATAGTGAACGATAAAGAAACTTATGAGGAACTCAAGAGTAACCCCAATAATAAATATAAGGCCAAACTGAAAAGGTTGGTAAAAAGAGCTTCCAAAGAGGGTATACTTAACAAAAGAGAAGCCAGGTATCTGATCCCGGATACACCCAGAATACCAGTAATTTATCAGCTCCCAAAAATCCATAAGGATCCATTGAAACCGCCAGGGAGACCGATTAAAAGCGGGATTGATTCTTTGTTTGCCCGCACTGGTGAATATTTAGACCACTTTCTCCAGCCCCTAACTAGAAAATATTCTGCTTTTCTTAAGGACAGCAAAGATTTAATCTCGCTTCTTCAAACAATGCGGGTGGGAGAGGATTTATCTTAGCCATTGTCGATGTTAATTCCTTATATACTAACATCAAACAGAACCACGCTATTACGGCAGTTAGATGGGCATTGGATGACACTGACTTGGCAGAGGAGCAAAAGTCTTTCCTATTGGAACTATTAGAGCTGGCCATGAGCCATATTTTTTTCTGGTTCGATAAAAAGTTTTTCAAACAAATAAAAGGGGTTGCCATGGGGGCCAAATATGCGCCCTCGGTGGCTAACATCTTCATGAGCTGGTGGGAGGAGAGGGCCATATTTGAACACCCCCACACATGTCTCAAGTTGTTTAAGAGATACATAGACGACATTTTGATAGTATGGGCGGGGCCTCATGAGTCCTTAGTCCAGTTTTTGGAGTCTATGGGCAACAACCCTTTGGGTATTTCCTTCTCAGAGCAAATCCATGAAGAGGTTATTAATTTTCTTGACCTCACTATATACAAACAAGGGGATAGGCTCTTGACCCGTACGTTCTTCAATGCAGTAGACCGAAACGGGTATATACCCCTGGGGCGTTGCCATCACCCCAGATGGTTAGAGGGTATTCCCAGGGGACAAATGTTAAGGATACAACGTAACTGTGACACCTTAACAGACTATGATCAACAGACTGACATTATTCTAGAGAGGTTCATAGAAAAGGGTTATAAAAGATCTTCTCTTGAAGCCACCAAAAATTCAGTCAGGAACCTAGACAGAGAGATTGCTCAACAAAGTGGTAAAAGAAAAGAATGACCATGGTGTAACATTCATGACAGTTTTTTTCAGAGAATACAGACAGTTTGAGAAAATTTTCAAAAAACACTGGCCTCTGCTGCGTAGAGACAGAGACCTTGCGGGCATTATACCCGATAGGCCCCGGTTTGTATATAAAAAACCACCACCTTTGCGTCTCAGATTAGCCCCCAACGTTACGGACCTGCCTGTTAAGACCTGTACCTTTCTTGACTTGGTGGGTTTTTATAGCTGTGGGAGGTGTATGATCTGTAAAACATCAGTTTTCAGAAAGCGGAAAACAGCGGAGTTTACCTCCACCTGTACGGGAAGGTCTTATACCATCAGGAAGTTCATAACGTGTGAGAGTACCCATGTTACTTACCTCCTGACATGTACCTGTGACCTCCAATACATCGGAAGAACCACACGCAAGCTTAGAGTTCGATTAAGAGAGCATGTCAATAATATCAAGAAAGGCTTTTGACACCACAGTCTCTCCAACCACTTTAAGCTTGTGCATAATAGAGATGCCAGCCAGTTGAGGTTCTGTGGTATCGATCGATTGGAGGGCCACTGGAAGGGTACCAACCTTACTAGGGCTGTCTCACAGAACGAGACCCAGTGGATCCATAGAATGGGCATGTTGGATCCACTGGGCCTCAATATTGAACTGGACATTAATTGCTTCCTTTCAGATTGGTGATTACCGATCGAAATGGGGCATGTGGTCCAGAACCTGATTTTTCACAACAGTTTTGGGCCCACCTTGACCTAATAGGCTCCGAATTCGGGAGAATTGTTGTGACCTCTGCCTATCATCATAGTGGATACAGATTAGTCCATTAACCAACATTCTAGTGTTCCCCTCTACTACATAGATTTAGTAGGACTCACACTTGGTTCCTCAAGGTCCTTAATCTAAACATGTGTATTTACATCATAGATCTCCATACTATATCCACTTATCTATTTTCATGGTTATTTAGATTTTTATATACATATTTTAATCTACTTATCTATTTTATTATATTCAGATTTTTTATTCTTACACACATTTTTATTTCATTTTTATTTTTATTTTATTTATTATATTAATTTATATTTACATTATATAAGTTTGCATAGTCAATACTTAAATTATTCATTGTTCTAGGATTAATTTTGTACATTAGAAACTCCTGCATACTGTAATTGTTTATATTTATTAATCTCTCTGATTACCGTTTAGGGAAACGGTATTTTATGTAAATTGCATGTATTGGCATTTTATTTGTTTGAGCCTGATTGTGTCCTTGGGGCGTGCATTCTATCCTCCCACCACTGGAGGGCCTACGGTGGTAATGTGCTAGACGGTTTCTCTGCATTTTGACTGAATTAGCTAGTGTGCGATTCTATTGGCTCCTGCCACAAGAAATGGCGGGGTTTGTTGTTATATAAGTGTTGTTGTGGCCGGGATCTTCGTCCGTGATGACGCCCTATCACGAGGGCGAAACGCGTTAACGTCACTTCCGGTCGCCGCAGCCGTCTACGCCACTTCCGGTTTGAGTGGAGAGGGAGCGTGGAACGCACGCCGCCGTGGATATTAGCTGACAACAGGCTTTTTTATTCTACTATCCTGTAAGTAGCAATCCACTAGCGCAATAAAGTATTATATTAATGGTCTACACATGAGGATTCTTTCTTGCTCTTGAGCCATCTAGACACCATTCCAGTGTACGAAGAGTTTGGTCCATTATCCAGTGTCCGGTTTCCAGTGTCCGGTTTCCTGCTGTTTTTTCCCCACTGACACATGCCTCTTTGACCGCTGACTGAAAAGCAGCTGGTCAACGATTTCTGGTGAGTGGGGACACAGAGGGGGTTTTGGCACAGACTGCAAGCCTCACCTGGAACAACATTCGCGCACTTTAATGAGCACTTTTCAAGCACTTCGTCACTTTGGAAGAGCTTCGGTTTCCTATATATATATTTTTGCACCAATATTTTCTGAATTATGAACTAAAAAAATGTTTTCACCTCTTTGGTTCAGCACACAACGTTTGATCACAAATGGACTTTTATTAATTTATTATATGTTTGAGTACTATCTATTTAATCACAAATGGACTTTTATTAATTTATTATATGTTTGGGTACTATTTATTTGATCACAAAGGTTATTTAGTATATGTTTGTGTACTATTTGTTTGCAATGTGAGTGGAGGTGCTACCCACTCCCAATTTATTCATACAACCAGGGGCGGCCGTCCATTAGGGTCGCCGCCCCCCCTACCCATGTGCCCAGCCTCATAATCTACATTCGTGGAGCCGGATGCATGGATTCCAATGGAGGAGTGTTTTTTTTTAAGCACGTTATTAGAGCCAGAGGCTCTAACAGGCTTCAAAAAAGGGTGGGTTCGGGGTGCAGAGCACCGTGCTCTGAGCTTACCCAGTTGTGTGACAATAGCAAATGAATATTCACTATCTTCACACTGAATCTCCTCGCCACCAATCAGGAAGCGGGTCCTGAGATCCCAATTTGCCAAAACAACAAGTGATCCTATTGGACCACGACAAGGAGAGAGGAAGAGTGAGGAGACGTGGAGGACACCGGAGGAGATGCAGGGGATGAAGTCGCTACCCAGAGGGAAGCGCTGCATGGGGGTAAGTGCGAGGCTCATCAACCTGACATGAATGACCCACGGGTGGGTGGGGGTAGGTGGTTGTGTGCAAACCCAACTGACCTATGGGGGGGTTTGGCTGTGATAGTATTGTTTGTTGCCCCCCCAAATATACCACCAGCCGCCACTGCATACAACAATCAAAATATAACATAGGCATATATGGCAAAACCAGTAACTAAAAGGAAACATATCAAATTGAAACAAATACATAACTACATACATGCCAAATAACCATGAACAACGAAACTCAGGGGAACGGGCAGCTCAGGGCAGGCACAAGAGATGCGGGTCAGACAGACTCAGGGGCACAATGCTGAGGCAAGGAACATACAGAAGGTTGGAACTAAATAGTCTTCCAGCAGCCTACTCTAGGTGGTGGTTAATTAAACCTAGCTGACCACTGGAAGACACCTGTTGTTGGACATTAAGTGTTGCACCATTCCAGCTTATAAACTCTAATGCCACCAGCAGGTGCTTTGGTGGCACTGTCCCTGACACATTATCACGTGTGGCTGCCTCTTCTCTCTCAAAAGATGGCCCTGTCTTGTATGTGAGTTGGTGGGCATGTTCATATTCCTGGGAACAGAGAAGAGAGCTGCCTGTCACAAGAGTTAGGAATAAGGTAAGTTTTACCCTACTTTAAACCTCCCAGGACTAAATGAGCATTTCACTTTTGCTGTATGGGGAAGAAAGGGGGGGGGGGGTGTACAGGTATTTCATGCCTGGCCAGAGGGTTTAGATACACTTTAAATACTGATTTGATTTTGTCCATATGTGTTTGTACTACATAGGTATTCAAGAAAATGACTGTTCAAAAAGAAAAAAGGCACTAAGAGAACCACTGATATATTTAGGAATTATGATGATGATGCATGTATTAGAATAAGGCAATTTTAGAACAGTCTAAGCAATGAAACCACAGGAATACAGGCCTGGCCCCAGCTGTCACTAGCATGACCTCCTTTCCTACACCATTCAACCCTTGTATTATTTCTGTTGCACATTATTGCTGTGCATCTAATAAAACAATGTGGGTTTCAATCTAAACTAATCAGATTGATAGAAAATGCTTTGAAAAGTAAAATCTACCAGAAAGCCAAAGAACAAAGCATATATAGCGAATGGGTTTTAAGTTATTAAAAAAAAAGTCTGGGAATTACATTTTTCTATAGCTATTTCTTTCTATTTTGTAGCTGTCTGATTAATGACTTCTAAGCATTTGCTCGGCTCTCTGTGCATTCATATATTTTATTTTTCTAATATTTTTACCATTTATTTTTTTTCTGCGCTACTTGATAACACGTAATGGAATATTCATCACACAACGGGGAAAGTGACTTTTTTCTCCCCCTTTCTCATCTAAAATCGTAAAAAAATATACTGTATTTCAAATTAAACAATCCTTTGTGCTGTTAAGGCAGGCAATTTCCATACAACGTATAGAAATATGACAAAATGCCCCATATCACTGAAACACTGGAGCCATATAAATATTAAGCATTTAGATTTGAAATCATGGTATGTGATTAAGGCTCTATAATGAGCTAAAACAAAAACTAGAGTGTTAAAACGCAACAGTCTATGAAATGCTTACAGAGGAAATAAGGGTCTGTAGTGCATAAATAATAGCTTAAGTGTTACAGAAAACAGAAAGCACTGAGAAAAAAAGGATATTTTATAAGCTAAAAATTTAGCAGACTACTTAAGAGGCCCGTATTTGCATACGGCAGGGCTCCATCTGCTGTGGAAAGTATTAGCTGCAAGAATGATTTAATATTTAATAGAAACTGTGGCCGCTGTTAATTATAATTTGCACATTTACAAATCAGCACTGATAGCAATACAAATTATGAAATATAAGGGTGTTATAGTGGATACCCAGCAAAATAAGATGACAGACAAAGTTAATGGACTATTTCTAACAACAGCTCTGTCAGAACACATCAAAGAACTAATTCAGCTACAAAGAGCCTGCAATGGAAAATCTATTTAAAATATTAAAATAGTGTTTGGTAAAAGCTTTTTCATAGTGCATTTTACTTAAACAGTTGCTTATTTCCACGGCTCATTAGCTAAACAGCCAGATGCATTCAGCAAAGCAGCATTTGAATACTAGAAACTAAATGGGAGATATATTTTTGCCTCGTGTTTAATAGGAGCGAGAAATAAATACAGATTTGCGGACGCTGGGGATATTATGGGATGCTGCCTCGTTACGGAGGAATTTTCATATTCATTGGTACACAAAGTGTGGCACTTGAGCTCCATGCTTTGTAGAACAATATAGATCCAGCTCATACCTGTACACTGGTATTACAAGCAGAAAATGAGGATTATTTAGTGAGAATACCGAAGAGGGTATTGATTTTTCCATTAATCTCCCATTTCTCCTCACACCACTGACCTACTTGGTGAATATAGATTGCAAGAGGGAAATGTTTTAATAAGGAGTTCTTCACATATTGTCACTTCTGCTGTTATTGAGTTAACAGTTGAAAGCAGTCGAATGTGTTGGTAATACTTTAAAACAGCAGCTGCTATTTGCAAATCAGGTGTTGGAAATTTGTTTTTACTTTTGGCTTATCCATCTTTTTTTGTTCAAAGCAGTTGTACCTAAAAAGTCCATAAAAGAGATAATAAGATATATAGCAAAGCTTGGTCAAATTCAAAATTATTGTTTATGCATCAGAAATATTGAAGTGATAATAACCCCCTGCTTAGCTGCACATACTCATGTTTCCTGCCACTCCATTCATCTACTGGGAATCAGAGCTGTTTGAGCTTTGAGCCTTCGAGGAGTCTCCTTGCCACCCTGTGATAGCATTGGGTCAATCACAAAGCAACTGTATGGTCACATTGAGCCACTTGTCCCTTCATACCCAAAAGCACCAGCCATTGCTTCACACCCAGTGGCTTAATGAAGTGGCAAGGGAGTGAAGTGTTATATTAAATTATAACTAAAGGCAAAACTGTTTTCTTATTTTTGGGTAGAGTGAAGGTTGATTAGACCTGTCAGTTTATATCCGTTAAGGAGATTCATTTGACCTGTTTCCCATTATCATTGAAAGTGGAAGTAAAAGAAAATCCAAAATTTTGGGTTGTCCCCAGAAAAGTAAAGCTTGGTACACACTATGAGTATCTTTCCGTTCAACCCAGCGGGTTGAAAAACTGTCAGCTCCAGTCAGAGCCGCTGTACTAATGATGCGAGGTTAGTAAAGCGATCTCCCCCGCTGAGCTCATGGGCACAACTCCTCCGCCAGAACACTCCGATCAGCGCTCTCCGCCACTAGCTGAGAGTGCTGATCGGGAGCAAGTCAGCTGCTGGTTTTCCAGCATGCTCGTCTGACAGAAGTCGGCCAAATGGTTGACCTCTGTCGGACCGGCTGCCATACACATGGACTGAATATTGGATGGTTTTTATTGAACCAGCCGATGTCGTCTGGCATTTGGCCTCTGTGTACGGGGCTTTATAGAGGGGACATCTTCCAATGGGGACACTAGTTCTGGTGACCTGGGGGTTCCAAAGGAATTCCCTTAATTTCCAGGGATTTTATCTAACTTCCTGTTTGGCTATGTGACAGGAAGTGAAGGGAAATCTTCTCAATGGGACACAAATGGCGAAAAAAAAAATCTGATAGGGGCTATAACCTTCCCTTGCTGTATCCAAAATGAAAAAAAAAAGTTTAGCTATAGTTTTACTTTAACCACTTCAGATCCGTGCTATAGCCAATTGACGGCTACGGCGCGGATCTACTTTGCCGGGGCGCCGTCGATTAATGTCCGCCCCTTCGTGCGCTCCCCGCATGCCCTCGCAGCCACCTGTGGTGCAATCTCGGACCCGCCGCACGCTGCGTGAGCATGCCCATGGGTCGGGCGGACTCAATGTCTGCCTGAGACCCGCGATCGTCTAACAGAGAGCCAGAACAGGGAACCACTGATGTAAACACGGCGGTTTTCCATTCTGTGAGGGGGGACATGACAGATCTACTGATCCCTGTGAGCGGGATCAGTTAGATCTGTTATGTCCCTGCCAGCCCAGCCCCCACACAGTTCGAACACAGTGAGGGAACACAGTTAACCCCTTGATCGCCCCCTTAGTGTTAACCCCTTCACTGCCAATGACATTTATACAGTAATTAGTGGATATTTTTAGATTTGATCGCTGTATAAATCTCATTGGTCCCAAAAAAGTGTCAAAAATGTCCGACATGTCCGCTGAAATATCGCAGTCCCAATAAAAATCGCAGATCGCCACCATTACTAGTAAAAAAAATATAATAAAAACGCCATAAATCAATTTCCATAGTTTGTAGATGCTGTAATTTTGCGCAACCCAATCAATATACGCCTATTGTGATTTTTTTTTTTGCCAAAAATATGTAGAAAAATATATATTGGCCTAAACTGTTGAATACATTTTTTTTTTGGACGTGTATTATAGCAAAAGTAAAAAATATTATTCTTTTTTCAAAATTGTCGCTCTTTTTTTGTTTATAGCGCAAGTGATCAAATGCCACTTAAAGAAAGCTCTATTTGTGGGTAAAAAAAGAACATAAATTTTGTTTGGGTACAACATCACACGTCCACGCAATTGTCATTAAAAGAGTGACAGCGCTGAAAACGGAAAATTGGCCTGGGCAGGAGGGGGATTTAAGTGCCCAGTAAGCAAGTGGTTAAATGTTACTGGGGAAGGGGGTAGTAAAGTCAATCTGTTGATTTATCCTCAATGGGCAAACAATATGTTTGCTTATAATGGAACCTATCAGGATGGAAATATAAGAACAGCCATTGCTGACATGTATTAAAGATTTGTGCTTCAGTTGTTGTCATAATCATCCTCATTTTATTAATAGGGAGTCTCTGACTTTGGGCAAGTATGCAGATTGAGTCTTGACACTTCTCTGCTTCCAAATCTAAGGAAGATATCCATGAGTGGGATAGTTGTGGAGGTTGCACATTAAAGAAAATATTACTACATTATACAGGATTTAGTGCCAGCAGTGTGCACAGTGCTTTATAACATAAAGGGAGACAGTACAGCTACAATACAATTCAATACAAGGAGATTCCTCAGGGGCTCAGAGCTCAAACAGCGTTGTTTTATTCCATTCCCAGTAGATGTACAAAGTAGCTGGGGTGCAAAGGAAACATGAGTATGTGCAACTAAGCAAGGGGTTTATTATAACTTCAAGATTTCTGATGCATCAACAATAATTTAGAATTTTACAAAGTTGTGCAATATATCCTATTATCTCTTTTATGGACTAAACATTTTATTTACTTTTTAGGTACAAATGTCTTTAAAAAAAATAAAATAAAATGAAGATGGATAAGCCAGAAGTATGCAGATTGAGTCCTGTCATTTCTCTGCTTCTAAAGCTAAAGAAGATAAGCATATGTGGGATAGTTGTGGAATTGAAGAAATAATTATTACATTATACACGATTTAATGCCATCAGTGTGCACAGTGCTTATAAAATAAAGGAAGGCAGTACTACTAAAAATGCAATTCAATACAGGAGGGTCAGCAGGCCCCTATTCACAAGAGCTTACAATCTATAGAAATACTTATAAAAGCAGATTCCATATTTTTACCCTGACGGGTTCTCTTTGCTACAGTAGGATAAAGTCAGTGTGAAGATGCATTGCACAGACGGAATGACTAAAAAAAACACAAAACAGCCACTGATCAAGTGCTGCGACTTAGCATTCTAAAAAATGCCTATGGGATAAGCAAATCAATTTACAGCTAGCCAGTGTGCAGTTTTGCTCTTCAGCAGTCTCAAACTGGGTTTTTTTTAACCCCAGGGGTTCTGTAGCTGTTTCTAAGGGGTTCTTTATACTGTCAGAAGTGAAGGATTGATCTCATGTCTGATGATTCCTGCACAATATGACTGGGCAGAACAAGCAGCCTGGGACCAGTGGAGAGTATCCTCTCATCTCTTAGATAACCACTGGCAAGAATAATCTCTTTTTATTAGCGGTCTGTAAGAGAGGCATTTTTCCAAAGAAAGGGGGCATTATATTAAATATCAGTATAAAGGGGCATTTCTTTATTGAGTACAAAGGTAGGTGGGTGCTTCTAAACTGACTATCAATATAAGGGGGCACTATATTATTTACCGCGTGCATTCTGTTAAGGCAAAAAAAAATAAAAACTGATCTGACAAATGTATTACTAGCCTTTTAAAGTAAGGTGCACATGGAAAGAGCAGTTAACAGATGAATAAAATACAAAAACGTTCCCACATTTACCAGCTACCCAGAAATATACACTGTTTTAACAACATGCATTAAAAGCAAAGGTTTTAGTTGCATACATTAGTAAATATATGAGAATGCACACTGCCTCACCAATGCACCAAGGCACTTGTATAAAGTGTGGTCCCCAACTCTAGTCTACAGAGTTCCCAACTTGAAACATTTATAGCAATGAACAAACAAGTGACAACAGTTATGCCTGGGTTTAGCGCATTCCTTCTCAAAAGGTTCAGAGACACACCAGAAGCCTATATTGCCCATAACTCATAACAAACAGCTTTAAACAAGTCATTCTTGTGTCCTGCCTATGTGTAAAATTATTATTTCTTAAAGATCCTAAAAGATCATGGTAAAGGCTCTATAGAGAAGTTTCAGTCAGTTTCTTAGGCAATGTTTAGATGGGCAGCAGCCAGGGCCGCCTTTAAGGCAGGGCAAAAGGAGAAGCTGCCCTGGGCTCCATCATTGTTGTTGGGCCCAAAGCAGCTGCCTCATACATGCCAACTATCCCAGTTTAAATTCCCTTGTCCCTTGAAGTTTTTTCCAATGCTGTGTCCCGATATCTCAGTGTGAAGTTCTGTTACTAATGCTGCCCAGCTCTGCCCTATTGCCATGTACAGAGGACTCATCTGCAGAGCCTGTGTTTACATGTAAATAACCGGCATTAATATGTAAATAGCCGTGGACTTGTACTGATCACATGCACTCTCCCAAGAAAAAAGAAAACCTCTCTCGCAATTCACACAAAACTGAGCATGTGCAGCCTGACTCTGTAGACTCTATATTATCAGGAAATTATCAGGGGACAGTGGAAGAAGAGGAGGATCTGTGCATACAGGATCAAACAGCCTTTTTACACAATGTGGGTGATTAACCCCTTAGGTTCCACAGTGAATATAAATGCATATACAGACTGATTTTACTGTTGTGGGTTTAGTAACACTTTAAGAGTTAAGATTGTAAGGCCTGTATTGTACACTTTGAAAACAAACCTCTTCTTAGTGCTTATAGATGTAGAGATGAATAACAACTTGTTTTAAAGTGCTTTTACTGCTTGTTTCAAATATTTAAATACTTTAGTGTGCATGATCTGGGCACAAGCTCACTTTAAGAAAGAAATCTCTATTTTCATCATATGTTGTAAATTTAGCTTCACGTTGCCAAAAAAAAAATAAAATCATCATGTCTTCCTAACCAAATCGACAGAAGTCTTGCAACCGTTTTGTGGAAAAATTAAATTGTAATGTATGCAACACTACCCAAGCAAAATTTAGCTTATAGATTGAAATGGCGGCTATAAATCTCATTGCAGTGATAGGACATGGAATCAGAATAATAGTAATGTATCACTTACCAACGTCACGTAAATGATTTGTTTCACTCTTTAATCTTTAGCATATCTAAAGTGACTATAATAAATGAATAATTATGTTGTATACCACACAGTTAATTGAAAAGCCGCTTGAAGTTGAAAACCAAGAAATCATAACATTGAATACAAGGTTTAGTCATTGTTTGAGAACTTATCTTTGTCAATATTTCTTAAGTGGTAATGTAAATGATACCATTCACTATAATATATCATTGGACATTACTTTAGAGAACCATGAATTATTCTAACTTGTCATGAATATTAATAGTTCCTGGATTCATAATATTTTATATCAAGGCTAATGTTATTCACAAGACAAAATGTTTGTCTTTATAAAACAAATAAAAAGCTGTTTGTATATGGGGAGCAACCTGAAATATCCCTTTTTTTTTAGATGTGT
>BLSH010029916.1:1321959-1334875 GCA_018402905.1 Glandirana rugosa
ACTTGGGAACCTCGTTTTTGAGTCGGGAGACGCCGCGTAGGTAGTCCGCTGGCAAAAAGTCTAGGAAGACCTCGAGAAGGTATGCGAGTCTGTCTATAACACGGCGGTACCGCAGAGGGCTGAGTTTTTGCTCCAAGGGTTCAAGTACCTTTGTGATGCGGCCGTTGATTTACTGCCGATGTTATCCAGAATAACGATTTTTGCCGTCATACTCAGACGGAAACTTTGGTTGCATTCTTGGTCCGGTGACCATGCTTTCAAAAAGGGGCTTGCTGACCTCCCTTTTCAGGGTGGACGTCTATTTGGTCCAAGTTTGGATGAGATTATTAAGGACTTCACGGGAGGTAAGAGTACCTTCCTTCCAGAGCCCCGTGAGTTTCGCCGTAGACAGGGGCCCCCTCCCTCGGGTCAGAAGAGATTTTTTCGCGCCCCGGGCGCAGCAGGTAAAGGGACCCACCCCGGTAAGGTCGCTGCAGGGGCCGGAAGACGGCAGTGGCAGCGCAAAACCGAAAAGGCGGAGGACAAGTCCTCCTCAGCCTGATGGGTTGCCCCCACCCGGGATTCGGGTGGGGGGACGTCTTCTGGGGTTCGCAGGCCGGTGGCTGGCCCACATTCCCGATCGTTGGGTCTGGGAAGTGGTGTCCACCGGGTACAGGATAGAGTTCAACACTCTACCCCCAGACAGGTTCTTCCCATCAAACTTAGGGCTCCTGCAGGACCACCGGGAGGCTCTTTTTGGGGCTGTCCAAGCACTTTTGGACCAGGGGTTGATCGTGCCAGTGCCTCCAGAAGAGAGGTTTCGAGGTTTCTACTCGAATCTATTCGTGGTTCCCAAAAAAGGGGGGGTTCGGCCAGTACTGGACCTGAAGGCCCTGAACCGGTATGTCAGGGCGTGGAAATTCCGGATGGAATCTATCCGCTCGGTCGTGGCCGCCCTTCATCAGGGGGAATTTCTGGCGTCCCTGGACATCAGGGATGCGTACCCATTCTTCCACGGCATCAGCGCTTCCTGCGCTTTGCAGTGGGAGACCTACACTTTTAATTTGTGGCACTCCCCTTCGGCCTGGCTTCAGCACCTCGAGTTTTCACAAAACTGCTAGCTCCGGTGTTGGCGTTGCTCCGACAGAGAGGCAATGCGGTGGTAGCCTACCTAGACGACCTGCTCCTGCGAGCGGAGTCCGCCTCGGCTCTGGAGGAGAATGTGAGAATCACAATGACATCGCTGCAGGACTTTGGTTGGTTACTCAACCTGTAGAAGTCGTCGGTCTCACCATCCTGTCGCCTGGAGTATCTGGGTCTAATTCTGGACACAGAACAGGCGAAGGTGTTCCCCCCTGCAGCCAAGTTGCTGTCTCTGCAGTCGGCAGTGTGAACTCTCCTGTCACACCGTCGGTCTTCATTACGGTTCTGTATGCGGGTGCTGGGGCTCATGGTCTTGTCGTTCGAGGCGATCCCATTCGCCCAGAGTCACCCTCGTCTCCTTCAGCGAGCAATTCTGGCTCGGTGGGACAGGTCCCCTCGGTCCTTGGACCTTCGTGTCCGTCTGAGCTCCCAGACCAGGGCGTCTCTGGCTTGGTGGCTTCGGGAAAGTCATTCCTGCCCCTTCAGTGGGTGATCATCACCACGGATGCCAGTCTTTCAGGCTGGGGAGGGATCCTGGGGCAGCTGTCTGCCCAGGGCCGTTGGCCGGCATAGGAGGCTCATCTCCCCATCAATGTACTGGAGCTGAGAGCAATCAGATTGTGCCTTTTTCACTGGACAGTGAGATTGCAGGGTCGTCCGATTCGAATTCAATCGGACAATGCCTCAGCAGTGGCGTATGTGAACCATCAAGGCGGCACAAGGAGTCCAGCAGCTGCGGCGGAGGCAGCTCTGATACTACGTTGGGAGGAACGTCACATTCCGGCAATCTCTGCCATTTACATTCCAGGTGTGGAGAACTGGCAGGCGGACTTTCTCAGTCACCAGACGCTGGACCAGGGAGAGTGATCTCTCCAGCCGGAGGTGTTCAATCAGATTTGCCGCAGATGGGGGACGCCAGACGTGGATCTCATGGCGTCTCGATTCAATCACAAGGTGGAGACCTTTGTGTCCAGAACGAAGGATCCGTTGGCAGTGGCCACGGACGCTCTGGTGGCCCCCTGGGGCCATTACCGCCTTCTGTACGCCTTCCCTCCGATAAAACTGCTTCCATGATTGATACGCAGGATAGTGGCGGAGGGGATAGCAATAATCCTGGTGGCTCCAAATTGGCCTTGGCGCACTTGGTACGCCGACGTGGTGCACATGGTGGCAGACACCCCTTGGCGGCTCCCGCTGCGAGACGACCTTCTGTCTCAGGGGCCCATCTTGCACCCTGCTTTACCCTCGCTGGCTTTGACGGCTTGGCTATTGAGTGCCAGGTGCTAAGAGACAGGGGAGTCGCTGACTCAGTGATCCCTACGTTTTTGAAGGCTCGCAAGTGTACTTCCCGCAAGATTTACCCCCGCACCTGGAAGGCTTATATAGCTTGGTGCGAGGCGGAGGATCATAACCCTCACTCTTATGTCGTGTCCAGGGTCCTGACTTTTTTGCAGCGAGGCCTGAACAAAAAACACTCAAGGGCCAGATATCGGCTCTGGCGATTCTTTTTCAGAGACCTTTGGCTTTGCACTCGTTGATTCGTATCTTTGTACAAGGTGTGCGACATGTGGCGCCTCGGGTGAGGTCTCCGATGGCTCCGTGGGATTTGAATTTGGTGCTTTCTGTACTTCAGAAACCGCCATATGAGAATATCAGGGAGATTTCCTTACAATTGCTGTCGCAGAAGGTGGCCTTTTTAGTTGCCATCACTTCCGCCAGATGGGTGTCTGAATTAGCAGCACTATCGTGCAAGTCTCCCTACCTGGTCCTACATAGGGACAAGGCGGTCTTGCGACCGTCTCCTTCATTCCTTCCGAAGGTGGTTTCTTCCTTTCACATTAATGAAGATATTGTTCTTCCTTCATTGTGCCCTCGTCCATCGCACCCAAAAGAGATTAAGTTGCATACTTTGGACGTAGTGAGGGCCTTACGAGTGTACTTGGCTGCTACAGCGTCTTTTGAAAAGCTGATGCCTTGTTTGTGCTGTCAGAGGGTCCGCGCAAAGGGTTGGCGGCCTCATCGGCTACGATTTCTCGTTGGGTCAGACAGACCGTGACCCATGCGTACTCTGTTCGGGGCAAGGTTCCCCCTTTTCCGGACACGGCTCATTCTACCCAGGCTGTTAGCACTTCCTGGGCTTTTAGACACCAGGCTTCGGTGTCACAGGTGTGCAAGGCGGCCACTTGGGCCTCGGTTCACACTTTCACTAAGTTTTATAAAGTTGATGTGTTTGCATCTTTGGATGCTGCTTTTGGCCGCAAAGTTTTGCAGGCGGCAGTGTAGGCGCGTCTGGCGCCTCCTTAGAGGTTCAGTTGGGTACTGTTGTTAGCGTTTACCCACCCCTCTTTTTGACACAGCTTGGGGACATCCCCACACGTAATAGAGAGCTGCGTCTGTCAGTGATCGATAGGAGAAAAAGGGATTTTATTAAAACTTACCATAAAATCCTTTGCTCCGAGTTCACTGACAGACGCAGCACCCACCCCTCTGTGCTCTGTTCTTGTACGGCTTGTGTACGAACTGGTGAGCTATTCTATGGAGGGGGTTTATGTGGGAAGAGAGGGCGGCCCCATCGGAGGGGCCAGCTGTTTCTTTTCCCTGCCTAGTTAACTCCTAGTGAGACCAGCATAAACCCCACACGTAATGGAGAGCTGCGTCTGTCAGTGAACTCGGAGAAAAGGATTTTACGGTAAGTTTTAATAAAATCCCTTTATTGACACTTTGGGCCCAAATTGGACATTTTCACTTAGGAATGTACTCACTTTTCTTGCCAGCTGTTTAGACATTAATGGCTGTGTGTTGAGTTATTTTAAGGGGACAGAAAATTTACACTGTTATACAAGCTGTACACCCACCACTTTAAATTGTAGCAAAGTATAATTTCTTCAGTGTTGTTACATGAAAAGATATAATAAAATATTTACAAAAATGTGAGGGGTGTACTCACTTTTGTGAGATACTGTATATGTATATATATATATACTCTGCATTCAGTGTAGACTATATATACAGTGCATTCGGTCGTGTACAGTATATAATACACTTAAGGCGGTGTATTAATATATATACAGTCTAATATATATATATGTATATATATTTATATATATTCTCTGCATTCAGTGTAGACTATATATACAGTGCATTCGACAGTGTACAGTGTATAATTCACTTCAGGCAGTGTATTAATATATATATATATATATATATATATATACAGTCTTGTATATTAAGAAAACTTGTTGTCTTACTGTAATTTTCCTTTCCTGGATCCTCCTCATGTCAGCTTCTATGGGTCAGCTCCGCCCCTCTGACCCCTCCATGACAACATCTTTCTAAATCTATAAAGGGCGGCTGTCTGTGTTCAGTTTACCCACCTCGCGACGGACTTTGGGTGGGAGTCCCCTGCTGACATTAGGAGGATCCAGGAAAGGAAAATTACGGTAAATAAAAAACAATTTTCCTTATTCCTGGACCTCCTCATGTCAGCCTACTATGGGACGTAGCAAGCAATAACCTACATAAGGGGAGGGCAAGATGTTCAAATAGACAAATAACCACACACTTAATGCTGTGAATATATTTTTAATGGCCGACAGCCGCTGCAAGAATAGCAGATCCAAAGGTTTCTGCCTTCGGCAGAGCTACATTCACCCTGTAGTGCTGGATAAAAGTATTAGGCACGCTCCAGCTTGCTGCTCTGCACACTGCTTCTGCTGAAATTTTAGCATATGATGCCCAGGAAGTTGCCATACCTCTTGTAGAATGTGCTTTGACTTCCAAGGGCGGATGATGCTCCAGTTTCTTGTATGCCATTTTGATAGTCTTGACTATCCAAGAAGACACCACTCTGGGTGGTATCGCCATACCCTTTTTTGGACTGTTGGGGAAGATGAACAGATGATCCTGTTTCCAGAATTCTTTAGTTTGCTCCAGATAAGTTGATAAAGAAAGTACCAGTTCTAACCTGGACCATTTGTCCCCTGAGCTGCCATCGGGGAATGCTGGGAGGACTGATTCCCAGTTCATGTGGAATGAAGTTGCCACCTTTGGAAGAAAACTTGGAACTGGCCTGAGCACCACTTTATCTTGGAAAATTAGTTGATATGGCTCCTTGTGTTAGGGTTGAGTTCATCTGCTGGGGGCACTGTGCTGTTCTGGGCTATTTGCTACAGCTCCAGTGTCCACCAGCAGGTGTATCACAAGAGCCAGCAGGCTGTTAGAATCAGCCACACCTAGTTTCAGCCAGTAACTAGCTATTTAAGGCTGTTTCTCTCTTCACTCAGCTTGTGATGATTTTGTTCACCTCCTTGTTGTGCCCGCTGCCCAACCTGGTGTGCTGCTGACTACTGTTAATGAGGTCCATTCCTCCTCCATGCTGCTGACTGCTGCCAATGAGATCCATTCCTCCTCCATGCTGCTGTCTGCTGCCAATGAGATCCAGTCCTCCTCCATGCTGTCACCTGCTGATGAGATCCAGTCCTCCTCCATGCTGTCACCTGCTGATGCGATCCAATCCTCCTTCATACTGGCGCCTGATGATGGTGTCCAGTCCTCCTCCATGTTGCCGCCTGCTGATGATGCCCATGCCTTCTTCATGTTGCCGCCTGCCGATGGTGCCCATGCCTCCTACATTTTGCTGCCTGCCGATGGTGCCCATACCGCCTCCATATTGCCATCTGCCGATGGTGTCCATGCCTCTTCCATGTTGCAGCCTGCTGATGGTGTCCATGCCCCCTCCATGTTGCCACCTGCCAATGGTGTCCATGCCTCCTCCATGTTGCCGCCTGCTGATGGGGTTCATGCCTCCTCCATGCTGCCATCTCTTATCAAGCCTGCCACAGGTGATCTGCAGCCTGCCGCCCAGCTGGACTATGCTGATTCCTAAGCTGTTGCCCAGCTGGACTATGCTGATTTCCAGGCTGTTGCCCAGCTGGACTGTGCTGATTCACGGGCTGCCACCCGTCTGGACTGTGCTGAATCCTGGGCTGCTGCCCATCTGGGCTGTGCTGATTCCCAAGCTGCCTCCCATCTAGACTGTGCTGATTCCTGGACTGCCGCCCATCTGGACTGTGCTGATTCCCAGGCTGCCGCCCATCTGGACTGTGCTAATGCACTACTTGCTGTTAAGCTGGACTCTGTTGACTGGGTTAAACTCCTGTCTGCTGATGTGTCTGATGCTTCTAAAGTTCCAGTGTAATATGTCCTAAATGGGTAATCTGTGTGGGTTAAGATCCCTCCTGTTGTCCACCCTAAGTTCTTTTTGCAGCCAGCTGATCCTGTTATGCAAAGGCCAGGAGGTCCAGATCTCCACTCTAAACACGAGAACTGCATTTGCTGTCACAGCCCCAGTAGTAGAGGTCCCATGGGAAAGGACAGCGTTCCATCTGAACTTGTACCCCTCTTGTACCCCTCTGCCTTGCTCCTGTTCTCCTCTGCCTTGTGCTGGCTCCATGCTTAGTACCCAGTTGTTCACTGCTACCTTGTTTCCCTGAATTTCCTTATCATTGTCATACCTAGTATATAGTTTCACTTAGTCAGTAGTTTAGTTCTTAAGTGATTTGTCAGCGGGGGTTTTGGTTCTTGTTTGCTGGGGTTTGTTTATGTTCACTGTTTGCTGTGTTTGCTTATTGCTGTGTTCACTGTTAATAAATCTCACTTTAAGGATATCTATATTGGTTTGGCTCAGCTTTCAGATGTAGATACAATATCTGGTCTTCCTAGCTGCAGACACCTGACACCTTGCCTGAGAATGCACACAATTGGGACACCCTCCAGGCTGAGACAATTGTCATAAAAAAAACTGTCCTTAGTGTCAAATGAAATAGAGAACACAAGGCAAACTGATCGAATGAAGGGGCCAACAAGGCTCTCAGAACTAAGGGCAGGTCCCATTTTGGAAAAAAATACTTTATTGGAGGTCTGATCTTGATTGCTGCCTTTAAAAAATGGACCCCCAGAGGATCCAAAGCCCACCTCCTGTTTGACATAGCCGAGAGGGAAGAAACTTGGACTTTCAAGTAGTTGTAGGCCAGACCCTCCTGGATGAACTCTAACACATTCGAAACTGAAAGGGACACAGGGTCCCAATTCTTTTCTGCAGAAAAGTGAAAAAAAGCTTTCCAAATCCTGTGATAGGTATTATTGGTTGTCTTCTTTCAAGCTTGCAACAAGGTATCCATTACCCTATCCGAGAGAACTAAGTGCTTCAAAGATCTCCTTTCAACCTCCACGCCATCAATTGCAGTCTCGATGGGCTTGGATGACATAGCCCGTTCTGCATTAGCAGATTCTGGCAAGGAGGTAGTCGAATTGGCCGACAGGTTTTCATCTTCCAGGCCAATGAGAACCACAGCCTTCTGTTACCTTCTCTCTGCGAATTTTCAATAGAACTTTGAGAAACAATGGGATTGGAGGAAATACATAGACTAGGGTAAAGTCCCATGGCTTGGAGAGAGCATCCTGGCCCAGAGCTTGTGGATGCCAATTCCAGGAGAAGTAACATGGAATCTGGAAGTTCCTCTCGGTTGCCATCAGATCTATGGTCGGTGTACCCCATATTGTGAAGATCATGCACAAATATTTGGGATTCATGCCCCATTCATTTGGATCCATGAATTTTTGGCTCAGTTGATCCACAAGTCCGTTTTTTGGTCCCAGAAGATATACTACCGTCAGGGAGCAGACGTTCTTTTCTGCCCACAAAAATATTTGGCATGCCACTCTGAGAAGTGAAAGGCTCCTGGTGCTATCCTGTCGGGCCACGTAAGCTACTGTGGTTCTGTTATCCAACAGGACCTTGACTGCTTGCCCTTGTAACATCGACTGGAACGCTAGCAGAGCATGCCAAACGGCTTCCAACTCCAGTAGATTTGATGCTGGGCTAGGAATGTCTACCATTGGCCTTGTACCTTCTGGCCTAGGCAATGATCCGTGGTCACCACTATAGTTTCTGGCGGTTTGAGATGTGTACCCCAGCCAAGGTTCTGAGCAATCCTCCACCAAGTCAGTGAGTGTCTTTATGGGACTGGAATGTAGATTTTCTGGGTCAAGGAGTGGCAATTCCACTGATGGAGGAAATTGTATTGAAACCTCCTCCTCCGCCATCTGGCCCACAGTACTCTTGGAATCATGGAGGATAGAAGGCCCAGGTACATCACTTGCTTCATTCTGCTCTGAATTTCCAGAATCTCCCTGTGGGAAAGAATTACACTACCTTGAATATTGTTAAATTGCACTCCTAGATACTCTAAAAATTGTGTTGGTTGCATCTGAATCTTGTGATGACTGATCAACCAGCTGAAGTGGTTGAGCGTGTTGCAGGTTAACTGCACATGCTGTTAAAGAAGGAACTCTGATGGGTCTCTTTAGGTCTGTATCTATCCTACGATCAATCGGATGTTTAAATTAAATGATGATCTAGCCTCTGTAACAAGGAGTCCACCTTTGGCGTAGAGTCCCATAGTTCAGCATCTTTGGTGAGGAAAGGTTACAACTTTGAAACCCTGTTGTGGACATTTAGTCTTTTGTCGGGCTTTGCCCATTCATCTTCCATTATTTCCTGTATTTCAAAAATTAAAGGGAAGGAAGGAATTGACTTCTTCAGATCTGGATAATATCTACGCTGTTTTCTAGGAGGGGAGGCCTCATCTTTCCACTTCATAGCTTCTTTCACTGACTCCACCAAGGAGGGAATTAAAGAAAACTCAAAAGCATGAGTCTCTGCCTCAACATCTGACTCTGCAGTATCAGAGTCTCCTTCTTCATTAGAATTGCCATGGAACAAGGCCCCTGGCTCTGACTCAGGCTGATGATTGCACAGGTCATGATTTTCTAGATACTTTTTTCAACCCCTCTTTGACTGCAGCTTTAATGTAATGCTTTATTTGGCATGCATCTGCTGCATTGTCCCAGGCGGCTTATTTTAAACAAAAAGCGCATACCAATTTTCCAGGTAATGCCTCTGCCGAACATGCCCAGCAGACTTTTTCTTCCTACTGTGCAGACAAGGGGTTTCTGGAAGAAGAAGAGGACCTTCACCTGCGCTTGCGCCCTGTTTACGTTTACTGGGCACTTTCTGATGCTGCGACAGTCCCTGGTCTTAACTCGAGTGACTGCAGTGAGGCACAGGAGAGGGTGACCTGGAGCGCCCTTCTGACGGGAGTTTATCCTGCTGTTGACCACTCCTCTGACCCAACTTATCATGCCTTGAGTGTTTCTTTTTTTGCAGGTGGTGCGGCTCTTTAGATTTTCCTTGCGGGCATTTAACCAGACCCCGGCTCTTCTCTCTGCATAAAGAAAGAAGGATGCTCTATTTAAAAACAGCAAAAAATATATATATATTCAGGACAAAAACCTTTCCATGCATTCTTCAGTGCTTAGAGGCAGGCAGGAGGACCGGAATAACCTGTAAGACATACAGCCATATTAGAGCCTGATCCAGCAAACAAACTCAGCTAGCCAGCTGAACAGTCAAAGGACTCACCAGTGCAGCAGTGTGGACGTGATTGGCTGGAGCAGCAGGAGCTATAGACAGCGACACAGGGATGGAAATAACTCCAAGGAGGCGTCCTTATGAATTGAGGACCTCCAATCCAATAACAGGCGTCTTCTGGTTGCCAAGCAACCTGCCCAACAGTCAAGCGGAAGCCCCGTCCCTTTCCTGACGCAGCGTGACGTCACACCCGGAAGTGCCCGCCCTTAGCTGAAACATGTGCTCAGGCCGGCTTGAGCGTGGAATAACAAGCCCCAGCCTGCCTGCTATATTGCAGCAATGCAATGAGAGGCCGCATGGATTATCTCAGAAATGTTTACCTGCTATCATGAGATACATGTGTAGCAGTCATTTATACTGTCAGTATAAAGTCCCATCACCACGGGAACCACCACCAAGGGAGATTTACAGCCCAGGGGAGCCTTCTGACTCAGGAGAGGCTTGAACCTGAGCAGGCCACGCATGTACAAAAAAATCAAAAATCCAAGCTTGAACATAAGTTACATACCTTCAATCCTTTCTATATTTCTATTCTTGTTTTTTTTTTTTAGAGGCACCCGGAGCGAGGATGAAAAAAGAACACTGTGTGGGGCAGACAGCCACCCTTTATAGGCTTAGAAAGAGGAGCTGACCCATATATATATACGCTGCATTCAGTGTAGACTATATATAAAGTATCTGTCATGTATTCAGTTAAGCGCCACCACCACACAATTACATTATATATAAAGTGCATTTGGCGGTGTACAGTATATAATACACTTCAGGCGGTGTATTAACCACTTGATCACTGGGCACTTAAACTCCCTTAACAACCAGACTAATTTTCAGCTTTCAGAGCTCTCACATTTTGAATGACAATTACTCAGTCATGCAACACTGTACCCATATGAAATGTTTGTACATTTTTTACACAAATAGAGCTTTCTTTTGGTGGTTTTTAATCAACACTGGGGTTTTTATTTTTTGCGCTATAAATAAAAAAAATGAAGATTTTTTTTCACAAAATTGTCATAATAACAGGTTATTTCTCGCACCCAGCATATGCATACCACAAATTACACCCCAAAATATATTCTACTACTCCTCCTGAGTATGGCGATACCCCATCTGTGAGACTTTTACACAGCGTGGCCACATACGGAGGCCCAACATGCAGGGAGCACCGTCAGGCATTCTAGGGACATAAAATACACTGTGGCACTGTAGAGGATTGATGGGGCACAGATGTAGCACTGATATGGCACTGTTGGGCACAGATATGTTACTGCTGGGTGCTGATATGGCACAGATTGGGGCACCGCTGGGCACTGATATGGTACTGCTGGTAACTGATATGGCACGGATTGGGGCACCACTGGGCACTGATATTACAATGCTGGGCACTGATATGGCACCGTTTGGCACTGATATGGCACTGCTGGGCACTGATAGGGGCACTGCTGGGCACTGATATGGCACTGCTGTGCACCGATACAAGCACTGCTGGGCAATGATAGAAGCACTGCTGGGCACTGATTTGGGCACTTATGGGCACAGATCGGGGCAATTTATGGGCACTGATTGGGGCACTTATGGGCACAGATTTGGGCACTTTATGGGCACTGATTGGGGCATGGATTGGAGCTGGAGAATTCCCTTTGCAGCCTCACGCTGCATCTTTTCCCTCCGTTGCTCACACAGATCGGACATAAAATACACAATGACGTGGCACTGTAGAGGACTGATGGGGCACAGATGTGGCACTGATATGGCACTGCTGGGCACTGATATTGTACTGCTGGGAACTGATATGGCAGGGATTGAGGCAGCGCTGGGCACTGATATGATGCTGATGGGCACTGATATGATGCTGATGTGCACTGATATGGCACTGCTTGGCACTGATATGGCACTGCTGGGCACTGACAGGGGCACTTCTGGTCACTGAGATGGCACTGCTGGGCACTGATAGAGGCAATGATGGGCATGGATCGGGGTGTTGGGCACTGATTTGGGCACTTATGGGCACAGATCAAGGCACTTTATGGGCACTGATTACGGCACGTATGGGCACAGATTGGGGCACTTTATGGGCACTGATTGGGGCACTTTATTGGCACACTTATGGGCACACTGTGGCATGGATTGGAGCTTGAGAATACCTTTTGCAGCAGGCTCATACGTCAATTTCCCAAAGACAACCACTGGATATGACGCTGAGCATGTGCACTCAACTACTTTGGTCGACCATGGCGAGGCCTGTTCTGAGTGGAACCTGTCCTGTTAAACCACTGTATGGTCTTGGCCACGTGCTGCAGCTCAGTTTCAAGGTCTTGGCAATCTTCTTATAGCCTAGGCCATCTTTAAGTAGAGCAACAGTTCTTTTTTCAGATCCTCAGAGAGTTCCTTGCCATGAGGTGCCATGTTGAACTTCCAGTGACCAGTATGAGAGAGTGAGGGTGATAACACCAAATTTAACATACCTGCTCCCCATTCACACCTGAGACCTTGTAACACTAATGTGTCACATGACATCAGGGGAGGGAAAATGGCTAATTGGACACAATTTGGACATTTTCACTTAGGGGTGTATTCACTTTTGTTGCCAGCAGTTTAGACATTAATAGCTGTGTGTTCAGTTTTTTTGAGGGAATAGCAAATTTACACTGTTATACAAGCTGTACACTCACTACTAGAGTTGAGCGAACACCTGGACGTTCGGGTTAGGCGGGTTCGGCCGAACTTTCCGGAAACGTTCGGGTTCGGTATCGAACGTTATCCGAACTTTACCCCGGACCCCGAACCCCATTGAATTCAATTGGGACCCAAACTTTTCGGCCCAAAAATGACTGTAAAAAAGTCCTGGAAAGTGCTAGAGGGCTGCAAAAGGAAGAAAAATGGGAGATGTTATTAGATCTGCAATCTGTCCCTTAAGATCGTTCTGTAATGCAGGATGAGAGATCGTTCTGTAATGCAGGATGTAACAATGAGAGATTGTTATGTAATCAGATCGTTCTGTAATGCAGGATGAGAGATCGTTCTCTAATCAAATAGTTCAGAAATGTTGAATGAGAGATCGTTCTGTAATCAGATCTTTCTGTAATGCAGGATGAGATGTTATAGATCTACAATCTGTCCCTCAAAGCAGTAGTGGTAATCTCTACCTAGTTATTATCACTGCAATCTGTCCCTCACAATCTGTCCCTCACAGCGCCGGCAGCATCCTCTCCCTACACTAACCTGAGAGCATGTGACATGCAGCACTGTGACTCCAGCCTCATATAGAGGCTGGGTCACATCATGCACTGGCCATTACAGCCA
>BLSH010029916.1:1381591-1407497 GCA_018402905.1 Glandirana rugosa
TGGGCCGAACACCCCCCCCCCCCCCCGGTTCGGTTCGCACCAGAACTTGCGAACAGGCAAACAATTTGTGCGAACACGTGAACGCCGTTAAAATCAATGGGACTTGAACATAAAAAATCAAAAGTGTTAATTTTAAAGGCTTATATGCAAGTTATTTCCCTAAAAAGTGTATGGATACCTGGGTCCTGCCCTAGGGGACATGTATCAATGCAAAAAAAAGTTTTTAAATCAATAGTTTTTTCAGGAGCAGTGATTTTAATAATGCTTAAAGTGAAACAATAAAAATGAAATATTCCTTTAAATATCATGCCTGGGGGGGTCCCCTTAGTCTGCCTGTAAAAGGGCGCACCTCTGTGATGTTTAGAACATAGCCAGAGCAAAATGACATTTGTGCAGGAAAAATTGTCATTTAAAACCACTCTTATGTAATGTATGTAGATAAAATAACTGAAAAAGCACTGCGTTGCCTCCCCCCCCCCCCCAGTCCATACCAGGCCCTTCAGCTCTGGTATGGATTATAAGGGGAACTCCGCGCCCAAATGTAAAAAATAAATGACGTGGGGATCCCCCCTCAAAGTCCATACCAGGCCCTTATACAGGAAGCCTGTGATCACAGCCCTTCCCCCTCTGTCAGAACGGAGATCCGTGTTTACATACACGGACCTCCATTCTCTCACTGGAAGGGGGGGCATCGCCGGTAGCCGGAGGAGATCGAGTCCACCCACGGCGCGCATGCGCTCACAATACTAGTTATCGCAGCCACCATCAGGTGACGGCGTTTTGCGTTAACAAGCCACTTTGCCACCTTCTCGCTGTGGCGGGCGGTCGGCAAGGGGTTAAAGGGGGCTTACAGATTCCAATAAGCCTGCAGACCCCCACAACCACTGGCAAGGGTTGTGGGAATGAGGCCCTTCTACCCATCAATATGGGGACAAGGTGCTTTGGGGGTGACCTCAAATCATCCTCTCCATGTTGAGGGCATGTGGCCTGGTATGGTTCGAAGGGGGGGGGGCACTCGCTCATCCCCACCCTGTCCTGCCATGCCAGGGCTGCGTGCTTGGAATAAGGGTCTGGTTTGGATTTTGGGGGTGACCCCCCCCGCCATATATTTTTTAAAATTTTGGCACGGGGTTCCCCTTAAAATCCATACCAGACCTGAAGGGCCTAGTACGGACTTTGGGGGGGGGCTATGCAATTTTTTTTTAATTTTGGTGCAGGCCCTGCTGTTGTAAATTATTTTAAAAATTGGGAGGACATGTCCCAGTCAAACAGGTGCCAAAAAATTGGGCCTTGGATGTTGGCAGTGCCAGAACACTGTAACCTTGCAGTTACTTTTGCTGGGCGCAGGAAAGGGCCCTGCTGTTGTAAAATAGTTTAAAAATTGTTATGGCATGCCCCTGTAAACCAGGTGCAGAAAAATTGGGCCTTGAATGTTGAAGGTGCACTAAATACAAAATATCGTTCTGGATTATAGACAGGAGGAATAGGAGCAGTGGCAGTTTTAAAGGGATCCCAGATCCCTAGCAAATGTAATCAGTTGCATCAGCATCAGGGGCTTGATAGCTGCTGATCCAGGACTGGTTCATTTCTGTAACAGAGCCTATCAACAGAGCCTGTGGACAGGCGCACTCTTTGATCGCTTACGAACCCTCCAGCAGCACTGAATGTCCGTTCAGAAAGCACGCTGAATGCAGCACAGGCCAGTAGCTCAATTGCATATTCAGCAAGTACCAGGCAGTGGTCCATCCTCAGGACCCAGTAACGCAGTGGATGCTCAATTGGAAAGGTCTCCAAGTCTGCCCCTGCCCCTATATATTCCTGGACCATATAATGCAGAAGCTGACGATGGTTGCTTGAACCTATCAGGCCTTGGCGCTGAGGGCTGAAAATTTTTTTAAAGGCATCGGTCAGCCAGCCACCTTCTCCAGCGCTCTGCCTCTAAACGACCAAAGCTTCAGAAACACGTTGCCCAGCATCAGGACATGGTAGCCTCCCAGGGTCTTGAAAGGTGTTGCACAAACTTTTCTTCAAGGTATCCTGAAGATGTTTCATCCTCTGCTCCCTCTGCGCAGACAGGATGAGCTCTTTAACATTACCCTTGTAACGTGGATCAAGAAGGGTTGCCAGCCTGTAATGATCCCTCTCCTTGATATCACCAAACCTAGGGTCTTTTCACAGGCTTTTCAGAATCAGAAAGCCCATGCAGCATAAATTTGAGGAGTCATGAGTGTCCTCTGGGTCACTGAGGATGACATTATCAGGAACTACCTCTTCCCAGCCACGTACAACTCTTTCAGTTTCTGGGACTGAAAACCATGATCCGTTGAAGACTGCTGAGTGTTATACTCCACATCCATACTGATACAATAATCCTCCTCCTCCTCCTCCTGTGTGTTTGGTGGCTCTGCGGGAATGCTTTCTGCATAAAGGGGCCTTGAGAGGAAAGGAAGTCCTCGTCTTCCTACCGCTGTTCTGCTTCAAGTGCCCTGTCCATGATTCCATAAAGCGTGTGCTCCAGAAGGAATATCAGGGGGACAGTGTCACAGATGCATGCATTGTCACTGCTCACCATCCTTGTGGCCTCCTCAAATGGTGACAGGACAGTGCATGCATCCTTCATCAGTAGCCACTGACGTGGCGAAAAGAAGCCAAGCTCCCCTGAGCCTGTCCTGGTGCCATGCTCACAGAGGTACTCATTGATGGCCCTCTGCTGTGCGTGCATCTGCTCTGCAGCATTGCCAATATTGAGTTCCACCTGGTGGGCATGTCACAAATGAGGTGGTTGGTGGGCAGGTTGAATTCCCGCTGAATGTCAGCCAGCCAGGCACTGGCATGGTATGAATGCCAGAAATGACCATAGACTTTTCTGGTCTGCCTCAAGATATCTGGTAAGCCTGGGTACCCAGTCAAGAAACGCTACACTACCAAATTCAAGAGGTGTGCCAAGCATGGAACATGTGTTAAGTGTCCCTGTCGGAGGGCAGAGAGAAGGTTGGTGCCATTGTCGCATACAACCATTCCTGGCTCAAGCTGCCGTGGCATCAACCACCTATGAGCCTGCCCCCACAGAGCTGACATAATCTCTGTCCCAGTGTGGCTCTTTTCCCCCAGACAGACTAACTGAAGCACCGCATGGCATCTTTTAGCCTGACTGCTTGCATAGCCCCTTGAACGCTTAGGCAGCACTGCAGGTTCAGAGGACAACTCCGCAGAAGAGGCCACAGAGGTAGAAGAAGAGGAGGGGGCAGAGGAGGCGGATGTGGCAAAATCACCACCAGCTTTTTGGAGGCGTGGTGGCGGAACTAGCTCCAACACTGAACCCTGTCCTGCATCCTTCCCAGCTGTCAGCAGAGTTACCCAGTGAAGGAAAGGTAACATCCCTGACCATGCCTTCTGGACCATGAGTCAGCGGTAATATGAACCCTGCTGCTGACCGCCCTGTCCAACAAGGCCAAAACATTGCCTTCAACACGACGGTAGAGAGCTGGAATGGCCTTACATGAAAATACATTTCTTTTGGGAACATGCCACTGTGGGACAGCTCATTCTACAAATTCACGAAAGGGGGCAGAGTCTACCAGCTGAAAAGGCAGCAGTTGGAGTGCTAGCAATTTGGCCAAGCTAGCATTAAGACGCTGAGCATGTGGATGGCAGGGACAGCATTTTGTTTATAGTTCAGCAACTGGGGTAGGAATATTTGCCTGCTGAATTCGCCTGGTGGTGTACTGCTAGCAAATTGACCGCAAGTACTTGTGACATTCATTTCTAGACCTTCATTCCTCTCAGTGCAGGTTTTGGAGAGGACTGGAGGTATAGAAGGGGTTGAGATCTCAGATGAGGAGCAAGTAGAAGTCCGCCTTGTTTTCTGGTGTGGGTTTTTCAGGTGCTGTTGCCAACAGACTGCATGGCTGGTCGTCATCTCTTGTCAAGACAGTAGTATCTAAGCAGCTGGAGTTCTGGCCGTGCTTGACCTGCTTCAGACATAGATTGCAAATGGCAACGGTGTGGTCTACTGCACATGTGTTGAACAATGCCCACACCAAAGAAATTTTGAAAGTTATCAGGGAGCCAGCAGGGCCCTGCACCTGTAGAGCTCTGTGGTCTGATGCAATTGGGGGACTGCCCTCCTCCTCCTCCTCACTTTCCTCCTCTTTTCTCTCTGGCACCCAAGTACAGTCCGTGTCCTCATCATTCCCTCTCTCCTTGTCACTGGAGCAAACTTGGCAGTATGCTGCAGCTGAGGGAACATGACTGCTAGTTTCTTGTCCTTCTGCGGCATCCCCTGTCTCTAGGCTCACGCTACTCCCTTCCTCAACCTGGGAACCAACATCGATTGGAGCCTTCAAATTGCTGCGCATCCTCCATCAGCATGAAACCGACACTATGGTCGAATAATTCTGGTGACTCCTCCGTGCATGATGGTGGGCTACAGGAGGCTGCTTTGCCACCTGCGTTGGAAGGCAAACTTGTATGAGCCTGGGTGACAGAGGATGAGGAGGATGAGGGTGGCTTAGTTATCAACTCCACTAACTCTTCTGCATGTTGTGGCTGAATAGCATGGCCAACAGAGAAAAAAAGGACAAGCGTGACCCTCCTGCAGAGGATGCACCATGTCTGCCACCACCACATTCAATTTTCATTGAAAACACAGAAGCTGCTTGTCTTCTTTTAGTGGCCCTGCAGCATCTGCCTCTCCTTTGTGGCCTTCCTGACATGATGGGGGTTACAATCAATACACTGTGTGTATATATATATACTAGACTGTATATATTTTAATACACCACGTCAAATCTACTATATACCGTACATACACCCCCGAATGCAATGATATATAGTGTACACTCAATACGCTGTGTGTGTATATATATGTACATGTATATATTTTAATACACCACTTCAAGTGTACTATATACTGTACACCCCCGTGTATATACTGTACACCCCCGAATGCACTGATATATAGTGTACACTCAATACGCTGTGTGTATATCTATATATATATACTAGACTGTATATATTTTAAGACACCACGTCAAGTGTACTATATACGGTATGTACACCCGCGAATGCACTGATATATAGTGTACACTCAATAGGCTTTGTGTATATAGATATATATATATATATATATATATATACCACATCCAGAGTACTATGTACCGTACACCCCCAAATGCACTGATATATTGTGTACACTCAATACACTGTGTATATATATATATATATATATATTCTAGATTGTATATGTATATACAGTATATATATATATATATATATATATATATTCTTTCACTGCTTGAACGGACGTTATATACTATAAATTGAATTAGCTGTATACTGTATAGTATACACTAAAGGCATTGCATTATATATACTGTATATATATATATATATATATATATATATATATTAGGAAGGTATATATATATTCTTGCACTGCCTGCACTAACTGACTGTATACAGATCCCCCTATCTATCTATATATCTAGTATATATTTCACTCTACACTAAACTGCCTGCACTAACTGATTGTATATAGATTTCCCTATCTATCTATCTATCTATCTATCTATCTATCTATCTATCTATCTATCTATCTATCTATCTATCTATCTATCTATCTATCTATCTATCTATCTATCTCTCTGTTTCTCACAATGCACAATAATCAGCTAGCTAGCTACACTAAACTGCCTGCACGCCGCTAGCTAAGCTCACTGTCTATCCATTGTTATTCACACACTACATAGAGCTGCTATACAAGCGGCTTTATATAGTGTGGGGCGTGGATTGAGGCTTTTGAGCAGTGATTGGCTAAAGGCACCCTGCCTTTAGCCAATCATATCTCTCACAGCAGAGTGCTCTGTGATTGGCAAAAGCATGCAGGTCATGTGCATGCTTCGGCCAATCAGCGGGCGTCGTTTCCCCCGCCAATTGGAATGCATTATGGGGCGCTCTAAGTTCTCGCAAATGCCCCATAATGTTCAGGATGCGCCGAACATGCGAACCCCCGATGTTCGAGTCGAACATGCGTTCGACTCGAACCGGGGGCCCATCTCTAGTGTGTTGTTATTTGGTTGGCCTTACAGACTTCTGCTAACAACCGGTGAATGGAAAAGCAGTGAGCAGCAGGGGGCCAGGCATCTGACACTCCTGGAAGTGTGTAAAATGCTGAATATACTTCTGCAAGCTTAGCCCTTTGGGGAAAGAAGATTGGAGCCGTAGTGGTGGGGTATTATATGTATTCTTTTACAGGATTTTTTTTTTTTTCACAGTAGAGTCTCTTTAAACCACATCCATCAGATTGATAAGGAAGTAATTATATAGTAGTAGTGTTACTGCATCAAAACGGCACAGGTTTTAATGGTAAATATATAACCTTTAATATAAGTTGGAGAACAAGGGGATATTATAATGGATTACCTATGGAGCTCCATCATTCATATCCACACAGTGATATCTGTGCTATACAAATAAAGAAAAGTAAACAAAAAAAATAATCTAAGGTAGGTTTTAAAGAGGAGCTATAAAAGAAGGGTTTGAGGCCAGTTTTATTTTCTCTTATTCATTGTAAACTAAAGTCTTATTGTTTATTTAAATATTTGTTATGATATAATATGTATTCAAATATGCATATTTTACTAACAATATTCATAATATTATACATTTTATTATTAAAATAATATTATTAATTATTATAATCATATCATATTATCAATTGTTATCGTATTAATAATATAATAATGATTATTAATAATAAAGATGTAATGCACAGTTCTTCTACAGGTGTCACAGAGCAGAGCCTGTTACCTTTCAGATTGTCTCTCTTCTAATTGTATGTCATTATGATCCCATGTAAACAAAACAGGCAAAAAGGGGGAAGAGGAGGGGGAGATTTAGCTCCTTTACCCTTTCAGGTGTGTATGTATACATTTGAGCTAAAGCTTTTCAGCTGAGTAAACTTGCTTTTTAAAAGTAAAATAAAAGCAGCCAGGATTAGAACTTGACCCCGAACCCCATTGAAGTCAATGGTGACCCAAACTTTTGGGCACTAAAATGTCTCTAAAAAAGTCCTGGAAAGGGATAGAGGGCTGCAAAAGGAAGCAAAATGGGGATAAGAGTAGGACAAGTGCCCTGCAAACAAATGTGGATAGGGAAATAACTTAAAATCACATTAAAAAAAAATGGAGGAGGAGGTGGATGTGGAGTAGGAGGTTGAGGAGCCGGTGAACATGGCGGTGTAGGTGGAAGTGGCGGTGGAGGAGGTAGCCAACGCTGTTTGCTTGTTTGTTTTTTCTAATTGGGGTAGCCCCCAAAATATTGAGACATACTAAAAAAAAAAAAATCACTATCTGCAGACAAACCCAGAGATGTTCTAGCACGGGTTCACTTTTTCCATATAAAATGTACCATGATTTATTTTTTATGTTTCTGCTGTTATAAATTCCAATAAAGACTTATGTTCTATAAAGAAAAAAAAAAAGAATAAGTTCACTTAAGTATACCACTGGCTGTGTGAGGCCGGTATAAATGTCTATTCTGCACAAGGTACAGACAAGTCTTGTGGGATCCATGCCTGGTTCATTTTAATTAAGGTTAGCTTGTCCACGTTGGCTGTGGACAGGTGGCTGCTCTTGTCTGTGATACCGCCCCCTGCCGTGCTAAACACACGTTCAGACAATACACTGGCTGCAGGGCAGGCCAGCACCTCCAAGGCATAAAGGGCAAGCTCAGGCCATGTGGCCAATTTGGAGACCCAGAAGTTGAATGGGGCAGACCCATCAGTCAGTACGTGTAGGCGTGTGCACACATACTGTTCCATCACGTTGCTGAAATGCTGCCTCCTGCTAAGACGTTGCCTATAAGCTGGTGGTGCTGTTTGTTGTGGCATGCTGCTGACAAAGCTTTTCCACATTTCGGCCATGCTAACCCTGCCTTCTGAGGTGCTGGCGGTGCCACCGCTGCATTGGCGACCTCTTCCTCCTCCTCTGCCTTCGCCTTGTGCCCCCGGTGTCATTTGGGAATGCCCTCAGCAGCGCGTCTAACAGCGAGCGCTAGTAGTCGCGCATCTTCCGATCACGCTCCAGTGAGGGAATTAAGGACGGCACATTGTCCTTGTAATGGAGATCCAGCAGGGTGGCCACCCAGTAATCAGCACAAGTTACAATGTGGGCAACTCGGCTGTCGTTGCGCAGGCACTGCAGCATGTAGTCGCTCATGTGTGCCAGGCTGCCCAGAGGCAAAGACAAGCTGTCTTCTGTGGCAGGTGTATCATCTGTGCCCTCCGTATCACCCCCGGCCACGCTCCAGTGATGCCCACGAGCTGCGTTGGGTGCCACCCTGCTGTGAACACGGTTCCTCCTCCTTCTCCTCCTCCTCATCATCCTCGTCCTCCTCATCCTCCAAAACTGTGCCCTGGCTTGAGAATGTTTTACCTGGCCTATGCTGGTGCAGGAACCCACCCTCCGAGCCACTTGTGAATGACTGGCCTGATAACCGTGGAAATGACCCCTCTTCCTCCTCCTCTTCCTCCTCCTCTTCCTCCTGTGCCACATCCTCTTCCATCATCGCCCGAAGTGTTTTTTCAAGGAGACATAGAAGTGGGATAGTAAAGCTGAGAACAGCGTCATCGGCACTGGCCATGTTGGTGAAGTACTCGAAACACCACAATATGGTACACAGGTCTCGCATGGAGGCCCACTCGTTGGTGGTGAAGTGGTGCTGTTCCACAGAGCGACTGACCCATGCGTGCTGCAGCTGAAACTCCACTATTGCCTGCTGCTGCTCGCACAGTCTCTCCAGCATGTGCAAGGTGGAGTTCCACCTTGTGGGCATGTCGCATAGGAGGCGGTGAGCAGCAAGGCCGAAGTTCCGCTGCAGCACAGACAGGCGAGCAGCAGCAGGGTGAGAATGCCGAAAGCGTGCACAGACGGCCCACACTTTCTGCAGCAGCTCTGACATATCCGGGTAGTTGTTTAGAAATTTCTGCACTACCAAATTCAGCACATGCACCAGGCAAGGGATGTGCATCTAACCAGCTAGGACCAGAGCTGCTACAAGATTTCGCCCATTATCGCACACCACCAGGCCGGGCTTGAGGCTCAGTGGCAACAACCACTCATCGGTCTGTTGTTCAATGCCCATCCACAGCTCCTGCGCAGTGTGGATTTTATCCCCCAAACATTTCAGTTTTAAAACAGCCTGCTGTCGTTTCCCCCTGGATGTGCTGTAGTTGGTGGTGAAGGTGTTATGCTGACTGGATGAGGAGGTGGTAGAGGAGGAGGAAGAAGCGGAGTAGGAGAAGGAGGCAACAGGAGGCATAGAGAAGAGCTCTGCAATCCTCGGTGGTGGAAGGACATGCGCCAAACTGCTATCTGCCTCAGGCCCACTCGCCACTACATTTGCCCAGTATGCAGTTAGCGAGATATAGCGTCCCTGCCCGTGCTTATTGGTCTACGTATCAGTGGTTATGTGGACCTTGCCACAGATGGCGTTGCGCAGTGCACACTTGATCTTGTCCCTGACTTGTTTGTGCAGGGAAGGGATGGCTCGTCTGGAAAAGTAGTGGCAGCTGGGAACCACGTACTGTGGGACAGACACCGCCATCAGGTTTTTAAAACTGTCCGTGTCCACCAGACAGAATGACAGCATTTCAAAGGCCAGGAATTTTGAAAAGCTGGCATTCAGGGCCAGGGATCGCGAGTGGGTAGGGGGGTACTTCTTCTTTCTCTCCAGTGTTTGGGAGATGGACAGCTGTAAGCTTCCATGGGACTATGTGGAAATGCTTGGGGACGGTGGCGGACATGGGGGCATTGCTGTCACATCGTCTGTTTGCTGGGTGGCAGGTGACACTGGCACTGTAGAGGTGGAGGAAGAAGCCGAGGCAGCAGCAGAAGAGGAAGCAGGAGGAGCCCGAGACCTTTCTTGAATTTTGAGGTCCACTGCAGCTCGTGCTTTGCATGTAGATGCCTGGTCATGTAGGTTGTGCTCAGGTTTAGAACATTTATGCCTCGCTTCAGGCTCTGATTGCACAGCGTCCAAACCACTCGTGTCTTGTCATCAGCACATTGTCTGAAGAACTGTCACGCCAGGGAACTCCTTTGAGCTGCCTTTGGTATGCTAGGTCCCTGGGTACGATGGGTAGTAGCAGGCATACTGTCTAGGGGATGGTCACTCCGCTTTTGTAACCTGCTTCCTCTTTTGCTGTGCTAGTGCCTCTGTGCGCCCACCACCTCTTCCTCCATAATGCACACGTCACTCACATGACCTTCATTCCATGTGGGGTCTAGGACCTCATCATCCTCCACATCATCTTCCACCCACTCTTCACCACTGCCCTCCTTGTCAGTCTGCACACTGTAGAAAGCCACAGCAGTTGGCACCTGTGTTTCATTATCATCAGAGACGTGCTGCAGTGGTGTTTCCATTTCCTCATCCTGCAACAGAAGTGGTTGGGCATCAGTGCACTCAATGTCTTCCACTTCTGGGGCAGGGCTATGTGGATGGCCCACGGAAAGCACACCAGCAGCGTCATCAAAAACATAAGAGACTGCTGCATGACTTGGGGCTCAGACTGTTTGGCTGATTTACAAGGGGCTGAGGTGAAAGACAGATAGCCATGGGGTTCAGGTGCCAACTCTGAGCTTTCAGCAAGGGACCCGTTGGGAGACAATGTGAAGGAACTCGAGGCATTGTCAGCCACCCAATCTAATATCGCCTGTACTTGTTCTGGCCTCACCATTCTTGACCATTCTTGACCCCACCATACTCGCACCTGGGGAAGGTGTTTCACTTGTGAGTGTAGCTGGCACAGATCGACCACGTCCTCTCCTTGCAACAGGAGCTTCACCAACACCACCAACACCAGCAGCACCAGCAGCACCACGACCACATCCCTTATTTGACGCTCTCCTCATACTGGATGCAAATGTACTATTTAGCACAAATTTATATTATTTTTTAAACCAGCAATGTAGACACACTTTTTTAATTCTGGGCAAGAAATGCACAGCAAGGTGCAAATGTACTATATAGCACTATTTTTTTTTAAACCAGCAATGTCAACGCACTTTTTAATTTTGTGCAAGAAATGCACAGCAAGGTGCAAATGTACTATGTAGCACTATTTATTATTCTTTTTTTTAAACCAGCAATGTAGGCACACTTTTTAATTTTGTGCAAGAAATGCACAGCAAGGTGCAAATGTACTATGTAGCACTGTTTATTATGCTTTTTTTTAAACCAGCAATGTAGACGCACTTTTTAATTTTGTGCAAGAAATGCACAGCAAGGTGCAAATGTACTATGTAGCACTGTTTTTTACTTTTTTTAAACCAGCAATGTCGACGCACGTTTTAATTTTGTGCAAGAAATGTACAGCAAGGTGCAAATGTACTATGTAGCACTATTTATTATTATTTTTTTTTTAAACCAGCAATGTAGACACACTTTTTATTTTTGTGCAAGAAATGCACCACTGGCCGCAAATTTAGTATTTAGAATTTTTTTTTTTTTTAAGCCAGCAATGTAGACGCACTTTTTATTTTTGTGCAAAGAAATGCACCGCTGGCCGCAAATGTAGGATTTAGAATTTTTTTTTTAAACCAGCAATGTAGACGCACTTTTTATTTTTGTGTGCAAGAAAAGCACCGCTGGCCGCAAATGTAGTATTTAGAATATTTTTTTTTAAGCCAGCAATGTAGACGCACTTTTTATTTTTGTGCAATAAATGCACCACTGGCCGCAAATGTAGTATTTAGAATATTTTTTTTTTAAACCAGCAATGTAGACGCTCTTTTTATTTTTGTGCAAGAAATGCACCACTGGCCGCAAATGTAGTATTTCAAATATTTTTTTTTAAACCAGCAAAGTAGATGCCCTTTTTATTTTTGTGCAAGAAATGCACCGCTGGCCACAAATGTAGTATTTAGAATATTTTTTTTTAAACCAACAATGTAGACGCACTTTTTATTTTTGTGCAAGAAATGCACCGCTGGCCGCAAATGTAGTATTTAGAATATATTTTTTTTTAAACCAGTAAAGTAGATGCACTTTTTATTTCTGTGCAAGAAATGCACCGCTGGCCGCAAATGTAGTATTTAGAATGTTTTTTTTTAAACCAGCAATGTAGATGCAATTTTTATTTTTGTGCAAGAAATGCACCTCTGGCCGCAGATTTAGTATTTAGAATCTTTTTTTTAAACCAGCAATGTAGATGCACTTTTTATTTGTGTGCAAGAAATGCACCGCTGGCCGCAAATGTAGTATTTAGATTTTTTTTTTTAAACCAGCAATGTAGACGCACTTTTTATTTTCGTGCAAGAAATGCACCGCTGGCCGCAAATGTAGTATTTAGAATATTTAGGAAAAAAATGTAATTTGTCTAACTGCAATGTAAAAGCAGTATTTAAATATATCAAAATGTTGCCAACTGAACTAACAGAACACGATTAAAGTAGTGTCCCTGACACACAAGCAGTTGCAAGTGCACTACACTTGCAAAAATGGCTGCAAACGCCCACCTAACAAACAGAAAAATTGCTTAGGTTTTATATGAGGCACTTTGCTTAGCAAACAAAATGTACTCTAGCAAACAAAAATCTCCTCTAGCACCCATCCACCAATAAATTGTTGTTTTTAACAGATTTTCTAAAGCTAATCTGTCCCTCACAGCAGCAGCAGCAGCAGCAGCATGCTCTCCCTACACTAGTATGAGATGATTTTCTAAAGCTAATCTGTCCCTCACAGCAGCAGCAGCATCCTCTCCCTACATTAGTATGAGATGTCACATGCAGCACTACGTGACTCCAGCTTATATAGAGGCTGGGTCACATGATGCACTGGCCAATCACAGCCATGCCATTAGTAGGCATGGCTGTGATGGCTTCTAAGGGCAAACGAGTGAAACGCTTGTTGATTGTCTGCCCTGCAGCTATTCAACAGGTGCGAAAAAGGCAGGAAAAAATACCCAAACCCCGAACCCATACTTTTTCTCAAATGTCCGGATTCGGGTTTGGGTCACGGACACCCTAAAGTCCGGTAGGATCCCAAACTTTACAGTTCGGGTTTGCTCAACTCTAGCCAGGATCATTCAGGTAATCGAGTGAAGAGGTCCCCAGAATATGTACTGTGACAAACAGCCCATGTCAGTTGTTGATGGAGTATATCTGCCACATAGAATCTTGAGATTCTTAAGGTAGATGGGTGGCAGGGAGAGGTCTGTAGACAGCAAGGGATTAAGTATTGGTCACACGTTGCTCTCCAGCTGGGGTATAATTTTTTGCTGGCTACACTGTATACCTGTTGTTAAAAAACTGCATTGAAGTGTTAAAAGGACAACAATGTGTGTCTATACCACCTAACGCACAGTGTACCGCAGTGTAATTTGTGAATCTACAGCATGGAGGATTTGATAAAGGCCTTGTTCCAGAGTAATGCTACACAGCAACAGACTTTTCAGAAAGGCCTGGCTCAGCAGCAGCAAGCTGCTGCACAACAACAAGATACAAATAAAATGTTGACGGCTCAGCAGCAGCAAGCCCAAACAGCCAACCAGCAAGCCATGGCTGCCCTGGCTATGGCAACTGGGGCTCAAGTTGCTGCTTTGGCTCAGGCAGCTGAGAAAGACCGACAGGCCTTAGCTGAAATACTGCTGGGGATGCCAGCCCAGACTACAAATGTCTCCACAGGGTCCTCTGGTGACACACTGCCAGGCACCAAAAGTCACCTTCTATAAAAGATGACATTCCAGGATGATGTGGAGTCCTTCCTATGTACATTTGAAAGAACTGCTGAGGGGCAGGCCTGGCCTAAAGACCACTGGGCTGCGCTAGTGGCCCCACTGTTAACAGACGGCTACCAAAAGGCATACTTTGACTTGTCCACTGAAGATGCCTGAGATTATGCCAAACTAAAGGCTAAGATCTTGCGACGTCTGGGAGTCACCGCGGCAATAGGAGCACAGCGAGTACACAGCTGGAGTTTCAAGGCAGATGGATCCCCCGGCTCCCAAATGTATGACCTAATCAACTTGGTCAAACGGTGGCTGCAGCCTGAGATACTCACAGGGCCCCAACTAGTGGAAAGAGATGTAATGGACCGGTTCTTGACAGCTCTACCTCCTGAGTTGCAGAGCAGGGTGAGGCAATCTGATCCAAACTCAAAGGACGTTCTGGTTGAGTTGATGGAACACAACTTGGCGGCAGAGGACCTGGCCACTGGATCTGCAGCTTCATGATCCCTGATGGTCAAAAGACCCCCTCCTGTGGCCGCCCGGTCAACCCCAGTAACTGTTGGTAAAGCCAAAAAGAAGAAGTCCTGAAAGGCCAGTGAGAGTGCTCAGAGCATCGACCCCTGTTGAAAGACCCCGTCCGGGAAGCCCCAGAGGAACCCGTGGGCATCCCCAGTGTTGGCAGTGCAGTGAGTGGGGGCATATCCCTGCCAAGTGTCCCTTGAACCCTGGGCCTATGGAATGTGATGTAGTTTGACACATTTCCCTGTTTGCTCACCTGAGCCTGGTCGCTGATCCGGACATGCCAAGCTCAGTTGTAAAGATAAGGGGGAAAAGTGTATGTGCCCTCCTGGACTCTGGAAGTCTGGTCACGCTGGTCCATACCCGGCTGGTGGACCCTGAACAGCTGACCCAGCATCAGGTAGAAGTGGTATGTGTGCATGGTAACTGTAAGAATTACCCCACAGCCCTGGTGACCTTTGAAACTAGCTCAGGATCTGTTTGCCACAAAGTGGCTGTGTTCCCTATCCTGTTGCACAGTTTAATATTGGGGAGAGACTTTCCACTGTTTCAGGAACTTTACAGTGTGAAAGAGAAAGGCCTTGAACCTGGAATTCCTAGTGGTCCTGAAGGGGGGAACCCTGGCCCCTTTGAACCAAAGGATGAGGAAAATGCTGTAGGGATGACCCCTTGTGAAAATGTGTATTTTCCCCTAGCAGTCTATGCGGGTAAACCAGAGGTGACCCTTGAGACCCTAGAGTTTCCTGGCGTGCCGGAGCTAGAGGTTTATCGGGACAACTTCGGGACCGCCCAGTTACAGGATCCTACTCTTGTACAAGCCTGGAAAAATTTGAAGGTAAATAATGGGACCCCAATAGCCCCAGGGCTGGAAAATGTGTTTCCTCATATGGCGGTTCACCATGACATGTTGTATGGGCTTGGCAAAATTCGGGGTGAGGTTGTGGAACAACTCGTGGTGCCTGGCCCCTATAGGAGGACAGTGCTGAACCTGGCCCATACACACCCCCTGGGTGACCATCTGGCCTATGAAAAGACAAAAGAACATGTTGTACACCGTTTCTTCTGGCCTGGGATACATGTTGACATGAAAAACTATTGTGAGTCATGTCCTGAGTGTCAATATGTAGCCCCTATGCCCCATTACCGTAGCCCACTGGTACCATTGCCTGTGATTGAGATTCCTTTTTTACCAAATTGCCATGGATCTGATAGGACCAGTAGTTAAGTCTGCCAGAGGCTATCAGTACATCCTAGTCGTCATGGACTATGCCACCCCGTATCCCGAGGCTGTTCACTTAAGAAACACTTCCTCCAAGACCATTGCCAAAGAGTTGTTCCACTTGTTTACCCATACTGGGATCCCAAAGGAGGTTATAACCGACCAAGGGACTCCCTTCATGTCAAAGGTGATAAAAGAAAGGTGCAAATTGTTCAGTATTAAGCATTTGCATACTTCAGTTTACCACCCTGAGACAGATGGGTTAGTAGAATGGTTTAACAAAATCCTCAAGAGTATGCTCAAGAATGTGGCGGCTAAAGATGGGAGAGATTGTCTACTGCCATACCTGTTGTTCACCATTAGAGAGGTCCCACAGTCCTCCACGGGGTTCTCACCCTTTGAACTCCTGTATGGGAGGCATCCCAGAGGGTTGCTGGCAGTGGCAGCTGGTGTATGAGGGTGCTTTGGCGCCGCCTTCCCACCAGCTAAAAAAAAAAAAAGTCAGTCCCGCCCCCTGCAGGTGGCACTGGTACATTGACTTTATTTTATTTTTTGTTCGGCTCCTTGGCTGTCATCTAAAAGCCAAGTAGTGAGCCTATTGGTCAGCCATTATAAGCTATGGGGGTGCGCTGAACAGCCGCACACGCATAGCTTGATTGGCTGCACTGAGCCTCCGGCTCAGTGTGATTGTATGCGGTGGCCGGAGGCGGGTCACTGTGGCAGCGGACGTGACTCCCGTTTCACACAGACCCTGACTCCCCGGTGACCGCCCGACTATGAGGGACAGCCGCTTTCTGCATACCGAACTCTGCAAAAACCCTGCCTGCTGTCTGCCTATTGGATGGGGTAAGTGCGGGACTTATCCCGACCTTGGGGGGGCATGGGGGAGTTGTCTCTGCAATGTACCCCACCTGTGTCACTGGCTGCAAACTGCCCCACCTGTGTCACTGGCTGCAAACTTCCCCATCTATGTCACTGGCTGCAAACTGCCCCACCTGTGTCACTGGCTGCAAACTGCCCCCACCTGTGTCACTGGCTGCAAACTGCCCCCACCTGTGTCACTGGCTGCAAACTGCCCCACCTGTTTCAATGGCTGCAAACTGCCCCACTTGTGTCACTACCTGCAAACTGCCCCCAACTGTGTCACTGGCTGCATAACTGCCCCCACCTGTGTCACTGGCTGCAAACTGCCCCACCTGTGTCACTGGCTGCAAACTGCCCCACCTGTGTCACTGGCTGCAAATTGCCCTAATTGTGTCACTGGCTGCAAATTGCCCCAACTGTGTCACTGGCTGCAAATTGCCCCAACTGTGCCACTGGCTGAAAACTGCCCCCAACTGTTTCACTGACTGCAAACTGCCCCACCTGTTTCACTGACTGCAAACTGCCCCAACTGTGTCACTGGCTGCAAACTGCCCCCAATTGTGTCACTGGCTGCATAACTGCCCCCAACTGTGTCACTGGCTGCATAACTGCCCCCAACTGTGTCACTGGCTGCATAAGTGCCCCCATCTGTGATATTGGCTGCAATTTACCCCCACCTGTGATATTGGCTACAATTGACCCCCACCTGTGATATTGGCTGCAATTTACCCCATCTGTGATGCTGAGCTGTATACCATGTCCTGTGATACTGAGCTGTTTACTGTACCCTGTGCTGCTGAGCTGTATACTGTGTCCTGTGATGCTGGGGCTGTATACTGTGTCCTGTGATGTTGATCTGTATACTGTGTCCTGTGATGCTGAGATGTATACTGTGCCCTTTGATGCTGGGGCTGTATACTGTGTCCTGTGATGCTGATCTGTATACTGTGTCCTGTGATGCTGAGCTGTATACTGTGTCCTGTGATGCTGAGCTGTATACTGTGTCCTGTGAGGCTGAGCTGTATACTGTGTCCTGTGAGGCTGAGCTGTATACTGTGTCCTGTGATGCTGAGCTGTATACTGTGTCCTGTGATGCTGAGCTGTATACTGTGTCCTGCAATGCTGAGCTGTATACTGTGTCCTGCGATGCTGAGCTGTATACTGTGTCCTGCGATGCTGAGCTGTATACTGTGTCCTGCGATGCTGGGTCTGTATACTGTGTCCTGTGATGCTGGGTCTGTATACTGTGTCCTGTGATGCTGAGCTGTATACTGTGTCCTGTGATGCTGAGCTGTATACTGTATCCTGTGATGCTGAGCTGTGTACTCATGACACAATATGTGGAATACAGGGGATGGAGTGGGTGGGTCTTATTAGAAATAGGAGGGGTCAAAAAGGAAGGGCGGGGCCTGCCCCCCCCCCCATCATAAAACTTTACCAGCCGCCACTGGTTGCTGGACATTGCTAAAGAAACTTGGGAGACTGCAACCACTCCCTACCGGAATGTCAATGAACATATCTCAGCCATGCAGGACAGAATTGCCTCAGTAATGCCCCTGGTTCGAGAACACATGCAGCAAGCCCAGGAAGCCCAGAGACAAGTATACAATAGGTCGGCAAAGGTCCGGACTTTCCATCAGGGGGATTGCATACTTGCTTTAGTCCCCACGTTGGAAAGTAAGTTCCTAGCTAAGTGGCAAGGACCCTATGAGATACTGGAAAAGGTTGGGGAAGTAAACTATAAGGCATACCAACCAGACAGGCAGAAGAAAGAGCAGATCTATCATGTAAATGTAATCAAAGCATGGAAAGACAGGGAAGCTCTCCTAGCCCTGGGTGATCAGCCACTTAAAAAAGAGGGCAGCAGAAGTGAAATTCAGATACCTGAGTCCATGTTGGTGTCCCAGCAGGAGGTGAGGGGGTTTTTACAGTGCAATAAAGACTTCTTCTCAGACTTGCCCAGTTGCACAAATGTAATTAAACATGACATTGTCTCTGACACCAAGTCAGTACGCCTTAAGCCTTATCTTATTCCAGAGGCTCGTAGACAGTCAGTAGCTGATGAAGTTCAGAGGATGTTCGACCTCGGGATGATAGATAAGTCTAAAAGTGAATGGTGTAGTCCTATAGTCTTGGTTCCCAAACCAGATGAGTCCTTAAGATTTTCCAATGACTTCCGGAAACTGAATGAGGTGTCAAAGTTTGATACATATTCCACGGGTTGATGAATTAGTGGAGAAGTTGGGCCCCTCCAGGTACATAACCACTCTGGATCTCACTAGAGTGTATTGGCAGGTTCCCCTGACAGAGGAAGCAAAAGAAAAAACTGCTTTTGCAACACCTGAGGGGTTATGGCAGTATGTGCAGATGCCCTTTGGGTTAAATTGAGCTCCTGCTACATTCCAGTGGATGATGGATGAGATCCTTAGGCTGCGTCAGTGTTATTCTGCCGCCTATCTAGATGATGTAGTTATTTGAAGCACAGATTGGGAAAGTCATATACCCAAAGGCCAGGCTGTCTTAAACTCCATCAGAAACGCTAGCTTAACCGAAAACCCAAAGAAGTGTGCCATAGGGTTAGAAGAGACCCGGTGTCTGAAATACACCATTGGGAGGGGCCTAATCAAACCCCAAGTCCATAAGATAGAAGCCATTAAACACTGGCCTGCCCCTGCCCCCAAGAAACAAGTGAGAACCTTCATAGGCATAGTTGGGTATTATCGAAGGTTCATCCCAAACTTTGCCACACTGGCAGCACCCTTAACTGACCTCGCCAAGGGAAAAAGCTCCTCTGTAGCAATTAAATTGAATTCTGAGGCTGAACCAGCTTTCCAAAGCCTGAAGGAGGCGCTATGTAACAAGCCTGTGTTGGTGGTGCCAGACTTTATCAAGGAGTTTGTAGTCCAGACTGATGCCTCCAGTATAGGTCTGGGGGCTGTTTTGTCACAACTGGTAGGCAGAGAAGAACACCCGGTGGTCTATTTGAGTCGGAAGCTGACCCCGGCAGAGGAAAATTACAGTATTGTGGAGCGAGAGTGCTTGGCCATCAAGTGGGCCTTAGAGGCTCTATGGTACTACTTGCTGGGACATCACTTCCGATTCATAACAGACCATGCTCCCTTGAAATGGATGGCCCAGGCTAAGGAACATAATGCAAGGGTTACCCGTTGGTTCCTGGCCGTCCAAGATTTTTCATTTAAAGTGGAGCACAGGGCTGGTTGTAACCACAAAAATGCACATGCCCTTTCCAGAACCCACTGTTTAATAGCTGGTGTTCGAACCCACGGGTTCAAACAGAGGGGGGAGGTATGTGACAAACAGCCCATGTCAGTTGTTGATGGAGTATATCTGCCACATAGAATCTTGAGATTCTTAAGGTAAATGGGTGGCAGGCAGAGCTCTGTAGGCAGCAAGGGGTTAAGTATTGGTCACACCTTGCTCCCCAGCTGGGGTATCATTTTGGGTGCAATCAGACCAGATCTGACCTGGGTGCAATCAGTGGTGGTGCTGAGAGGGAAACAGCAGGCTGTGAGTGAACATGCCTGCAGGACTGAAGCAGATCCAGTGAGGTCTATCTGTTAGCCAGGAGGCTTATATTCATTTAATGGACTCTTTGGTTTTGGGACTGCTTTTTCTACCCCTGTGAGGGAGACCTTTCTGTTATCCTGATTTGCTGAATGAATAAACATGGGCAGGAAGCCCTTAACCTGACATACAGCTGGATTACATGTTTGGAGAACCTCTTCACTTGAAGCTAATTGCCCACAGTACATATGAATTTGTATTATGAAACTGGAACACCTCCCATTATGTTCTTCAACAACATCTGTATTGACGTATTCGATAGCAATTAAATTACAGCTAAGTATGGCCAAAAATAAGACCATAAAAGTTAAAATGACCAGGGCTAAAATACTTATTGGGTATTGACCCAACGGAGAGCAGCCAAAAAAACACAGTTAGTGAATATAGTGCTGAATGAAACAATGTCCATACATTAATAATAGTCATAAATCATTACATGTGAGTATAGTGATGAGTGGCATAAAACCAACGTCCATAAGGTTATATGTCCAATCCAATAACCAAGGTGTTAGTATCGTAAAATCTACCAGCATGCATAGTGATCTTCCACCATATGGAAAAAATAGGGTACTCTTACCAAATTAAAATGGCAATCAAGCATGAATAGAATGTCATGGATCCCTCTGATTCCATTACATGCTCGAAAAGGTATCCCTCTCTAGAACCATAAGTATGGATGTACACATTTCATCATCAACATAGATGGATACCGATGATTACCACACCACGTGACTTCACCATACAGATTTTTCATGGATCCACTTAGGTGTCAGATGTCCTCATATAGGTTTCCCTTATACAAGTAGCTGCTTCTGCAAAGCAAACTTCAGTCACAACCACCCAAAAAGGTCGCTCTCTTTACCCTCAAAAAGTTGTCATGGTCATTGTCTTATTGCTGCATTGAGATTAGGCGACCATCCACTCATAAACTGTAGAAATTCATGAAGTTTAAGACGGCTGTAATTGAGGCATCACACTAAATGGCTCATTGTGCCAAACAATGTTGACATCCTACAGAACTTCTGACTGTCACAAACTTCTCTATGATCACCAACGTGAGTCAACTGGAGCCTGGGTTGACTTGATTTCTAAACCCAAATTAGGGTTGCCACCTTTTCTTCAAGTCAGACCCGAAAACTCTTAAGGCGCCCCCACAATTTTTTTTTATAGCATAGAGTTCCCTTACACTGTAATGGGGGGACTCTGCAGACTCTGATGTAAGGGAGCACTCTGGGGACTTTGACATAAGTGATGCTCTGAGAACCCTAATTTAAGGGGGAACACTGAGAACTCTGATGTACGGAGAGGTCTTTGATGTAAGGGGTGCTCTGAGAAACCTGATTTACCTTAAGTGTACTCAGAGGCAGGAGAGAGAAGGGGGGAGGACAGGGATGGATGGTGAACTCACTCACCCCTTGGCAGTCAGCACCTCTCATCTAGATGTATCTGCAAATACTGGACTTAAAATTTCCCACCCCACTTGCCGGGGATTGGAGTGAGGGCAGACACAGATGGGTAGGGGATTGAGCCCTCTCTCCTTTCACGTCAGTGTGGGGGTGGGGGTAACTATTAGTGCTGGCTTTGGGTAGTGTGAAAGAGAGTGTAACAAACACTCTTGGATTAGAAAACTGCAGCTAACAACCCTGCTAAGAAGCCATAGTCCGGTCTGAATGTGTCCAGGTTTCAGGTGGTCTGAAACTCGGACACATGATTCAAAACCCGAACTGTCCGGGTGAATCCCAGACAGGTGGTAACCCTAACCCAAATGGTGGATTATTGTTCCACCTTCATATCCTGCTACCAAAGCCCGCAGCAGCAGCAGACTCTCGGCAGTTGAGTGTGGAGGGTGTGTTGGGTGAAGTTGTTATTGCTTTATCCTTTAAAATGCACATGCCCATTTTCAGAGTAAAAAATAAGCTATCTCTAATGTGTGACCAATTTTTGGCTGCTGCAGCGTTTGTTACATATTTTACTTCTACTCAGGAAGCAGTCTCCTATTGGTGCTGAATGTCCAGAGCTGAGACCTGCAATTTACACTTAGTATACTGATCACTGTGGGTTGCTCTTCCATTCATAAAATGTCTTGCCTTGAATGCAATTTGTTCTGCGATTGAAGATGAAGAGATTGAAAATGTTCGTCACACCTCCTCTAATCACTAAGCATTTTGCATTCACCAAAAAGAATGCAAGGCTTTTTATGAAGGGATGAGGTGTCATGTGAGCAAACCACAGTGACCAATGCACTGAGTGTACTGCAGCTCAATCTACTCTGAGCTCAAACGTTCAGCTCCAACAGGAGACTGCTGCCCGAGTAAAGGTAAGATATGTAACAAATGCAGAAGCCAGATGGGGCACACATCATTCGAGCTAACTTATATTTACTGTGCAAATGGCCAAATATTGTTTTTGGCCATACGTCAGCTTTAAGGTAACTGAGATACCCATATAGCTATAAATATAAGGTTATGTTTCAGATATTGATTGAAACTGAGGAAGCTACTGGGATTAGCTGTGAAAAGTCTTCAGTAGTACAGAACAAGTCCATTTGAATGAGACTAAACACTGAAAGATATAGCATGAGTGTATAAAACCCTTTATAGAAATACTATATACAGTATATTATATATGTAGCCATGTGCTCCCTCGAGAGTGGCTAGTAGTAGTGGTTCACCTGATAGCTGACCTCAATCACACCATATATCACACATCCAGAGACAGAGTTGTTTTATTTGGGGAAATAACTTGGATGGGGATAAGGGATGACTGTGGGATGCCCAAGAATTATGGTACAAAGATTCCATATACAAGCCTGTATACGCACTCTTTACTGCAGACTCTTCTTCTGCAGACTATTGCTCCTCTCAACTCTCCAGCACTTCACTTGCTGACCTTTACTCTTACAGTTCTCTCACTACACAGAACTCACTAATTTACACTTATTTGCTTCTCTCCAGCTCAGAACTTAGTTTCTAGCCTGAAGGGAAATTTATCAGGCTTCTCCATACCTTTCTCTTCACCACAGTTAGCACGTGGTGAGGCCTACCCTGTTTCAGCAGGACCTCAGGAACACCCATTATAGGCCAGGGATCATGGGCCCCTGAATATGCAGCAAAGTACTTTAGTGCTAACCGGGCCTTTGATGGACTACAACTCCCAGCCCATCTTCTCCAGGTCCCGTCGACCTGCTCTCTGATAGTGACCTTCCTTTCCCTTAACTGGCTCCCAAGGCTCCCACAGACTGTCCTCCATTCCTCTCCCAGCCTGCTCCAGCACTTTCTCATCCAGTCCCAGGGACCGTCACTCACCGCACCGGTGGATACTTTAAAGTCTCTCACTCCTCCAGTAGCACCTCCGTTGTTCTCCTGTTCCTCCTGTGCCACTCCAGGAATCGCTCTCCTTCCTGCCTGCACCTTAACACCCAGGCCCCAAAGTCACCCTCCCCAGACTGTGGGTCACCTTCCGGGTAGGGGCCTGCACCACAGCATCTCTGCTACATCTCCAGACTTTCACCCGACACTACTCCTTCCAGATTGGGCTGGCTTTGAGTATTTAAGAAGGCCTGCCCCTTGCCAACCCTGTTTGGGGATTGGTCAGGGCTCCTTAGAACACTCCAGATGGCTCCACCCATCTCCCAGCTCTCTGACCAGAAAACTTTCTCCAGGTTTCTAGAAAGAAGTGGGAGTTTCTGGTGACCTCATCTGTTAAGTCCACCCAATCCTCCCTGAGCTTCTCCTCCCAGCCCAGATCAAAACAATCAGGCCTGCACATTACAGTCAGGCCTGACTAAATTTACCTCTCCTAGCCAAAAACCCTGCTAGAAAACGCACCTATATTATGGGGGTGCTACTAATTTAATGCTTCCCTGACTGAAAAAATAAGTTGCGTGAGTAATAAATTAAGACATTTATGAATGTATTTCTCTTAAAGGATATCTTTTAAACTACATCTCTGCATACCTTCCCTAATGTAACTTGTAATTAGAAAATTATGGGAGCTGCTACTCCTTCTAAAAATACTAGTTGCCTGGCTGTCATGCTGGCTCACTAACCTTAAGGGGCAAATCGCATTTCTTACAGTGCAACACAACACAAGATAATGTAGTACTATGAATTGTGGTGCACTATGCTGCTCCCTTTCGTATTTTTTTTCCTTTTTGATGTACTGACATCTCACTAATTTAAATGAGCTGCCTTAACGCAATGCCCGCTCCCGCTGTGATTATACTCAGTGGGAGCTGATTGGCATGTACTGCAGATTCGATATCTGCTGACACCCGCAGATCCTTCTGTACAGGCGGAGAACACTGGTCTGCCTATGTAATCAAGGCATATTTCTGTTCTGTCAGCACAGAAGGCATGGATCCTGTGTTCCTGCAAAGCAGGGACACAAATATTTGCCTTCCCCTAGTACAAGCACCTCCCCCACAGTAAGAAAACATCAGCTAGGCACACAGTTAACCCTTTGATCACACCTAATGTTAACCCCTTGGCAGCCAGTGTCAATAGTACAATGACAGTGCATATATGTAGCACTGATCACTGTATTAGTGTCACTGTTCCCCAAAAAGTGTCAAAAGTGTCAGTTAGTGTCCAATTTGTCCGCCACAATACCGCAGTCCTGCTATATGTTGCTAACCACTGACATTACGAGTAAAATATTCCATAGTTTGTAGAGGCTATAACTTTGGTGCAAACCAATCAATATGGGCTTATTTGGATTTTTTTTTTACCAAAAATATGTAGCAGAATATATATATATATATAATTCAATGGAGAAATTTGTTTTTTTTTCAATTTTTTATTAGATGTGTTTTATAGCAGAAAGTAAAAAATATTGTTGTTTTTTTTTTTTTTCAAAATTGTCAGTTTTTTCGATTATAGCACAAAAAATAAAAATTGCAGAGGTGATCAAAAGAATAGCAAAAAATGGCCTGGTCACGAAGAGAGGGCAAATCTTCCGGAGGTCAAGTCGTTAAGGCAGCACACTAAAAGCAAAGTGTGAATGAGCCTTTAAGTCATTGATCTGGAACAAGTATGAAAATCTGTAAAATTAGATGTGTCAGAAGTCCTTATGTGCTTATTTGTTCTGGATCTGTTATTCAATTTAGGCCTCCTTCACACAGACGTGTCCGTGTGCGGGGTCCGTTTGTGCTCAGAGGGGATCGCTGCATTGGTCCCCGCTGAGCCGTCGGATGACAGATCCATCTCTGCTCAGTGTGTGGAGACGGATCTGTCGGAGCCCCGCTCTCCCCTATGGGGAATCAGATGACAATGGACAGACGGTCCGTTGTCATCCCCACACAGATGGAAAAATAGGGTTTCCATCTGTCGGACTTTACGGGGGAAACAACAGATCAGATCGGAGAGCAGCGGATGTCAGCATACATGTCACCGCTGATATCCGTCGCTCCATAGAGGAGAATGGGGCATCCGTTCAGGTCCACCTGTAAAACGGACAGTCAGACTTGAATGGAATGGCAGTATGAAAGGAGCCTTACTGAAACATGAGAGAACTGGGATTTTCAGAAGGAGAACTCAGCAATGACAGCTCCTATGCTTTCTTTTGATTTAAATTGATATGGTTTCCTTTAACCACTTAACCACTTAACAACCGCCCTATAGACAAATGACGTCTACAGGGCGGTTGCTTAATTCTGGGAGGACGTCTATTGACGTCCTCCCAGAATCGCGCTTCCCGCGCGCCCCCTGGGGCGCGCACACGGGAGCATCCGTGACCGTCGGGTCCGGGGGACCCGACTGATCACGGATCGCGGTGAATGGCCGCTGTGAGCGGCCTTTCACCACGTGATCGCGCCGTCAAATGACGGCGTGATCACATGTAAACAAGCCGGCGGAAGCGCCGGCTTCTCTCTCCTCTCCGCACCGATCGGTGCAGTGTGAGAGGAGAGAGGGGGGAGAGAAGAGGTGCTGCAGCGCTGTGGGCGATGTGCAATGCCCACAGCGCTGCCTAGTGACATAAAACACCCC
>BLSH010029916.1:1427688-1446895 GCA_018402905.1 Glandirana rugosa
TTGTGTTTTTTTTTTTTATAGCCCACGAAAAAAAAAAACAGGGGATCAAATACCACCAAAAGAAAGCGCTATTTGTGGGAAAAAAGGACATAAATTCTATTTGGGTACAGCTTCGTAAGACCATGCAATAGTCAGTTAAACTAAGCCCATGCCGTATTGCAAAAAATGGCCTAGGGGGTAAATCTTGGTGGTTAAACAGATGTCAATGCAAGTCGCAATGAAATCAGAAAAAAGTAGTGCAGGATCCTTTTTCAAAGTTGCTGCAAAATGAGTCATAGCAATTGGAACGATTCCATTGCTGGCAAAGGGGTGTGACTTGTCATGCGATTTGGAAATGTCAAATCGCACCGTGGTGAACAAGGGCTTAGAAATTTGTACATTCAAGAAAATATTTCATTTTTCTTCACGTTTTCTCAACAATGTGGTCAAAAGCTGATGTCGATTTGAACCCACTAATGAGTAGAAATGAACATTCTTACAACATTCCTACAATGAAAAATGTTGAACAAAATTCTACTAGTATTTATCCAGAATTCAATGTCCAGACAGGGAGATTCCTGAGTTCACCCATTTGTGTGGATAGAGAAGTCCTTTTAAAACAGACCTTCATCCTCTTCAACAACTTTTTTTATTTTGAAGATTTTTTTTTTGTGGCACCTGGCCTGGCACTTCCTGCTATCTCGTCTAGGTGAGAATGAAATCAACCAACTGTCCACAGTGTCCTGGGATATGACATCACATATCCCAGCAGGCTTTGGGGCAATCAACACCACAGTCACATATCCCAGCAGGCTTTGGGGCAATCAACACCACAGTGAACTACTGGGCATCATTCAGGGAGGTGACCGCAAAAACCAGAAACAGACACCTGGCCACCTGATGACATAAAAAATGAAAATAGCGGCATAAAGGTGGATTATGCCAGACAGCATGGGATTCACTGGACATGTAAGAGTAAGTAAATGTTTTTTTGAGGACAACATAGTGGACAGGGTAAGAGGGGGAAGAAAAAAGAATGTAGAAGGTGTGTGTGCGGGGAATTAGTGAAGTTCCTCTTTATCTTTTATTTTATTCTATTGTTGGTTTTTGGTGCCAAGAAAATCCTATCCAAATTTTGCATAACTTGTTCCTCTTTAACCTTTTGTATCCTTTTATACCCAGGCACACTGTCCATATTGCATACCTACCAAAACGTACCTATTACACTGATATCTGAAGATCACTGCACAGCCCCTAGCTAAATTTATCAGAGTCTCCTCACGTTGTACTGGCATTAGCACACCATGGTCTCCATTTATTTCAATGTCAAGCCTGTTCTTCATTCTATCAAAGCACAGATATTCTTTCCATTGAAATGGATTGACACATAAGAGTTCTTTCCAAAGAATTCAGCTAAAATAGTGGTTCTCAACTCCTGTCCTCAGGGCCCACTAACAGGCCAGGTTTGCAAGATAACTGAAATACATTGCAGGTGATATAATTTGCTACTCAGTGATTGCAGTATTCTAGTCTGTCTCCCCAAGGTAATACTTAAAATCTGGCCTGTTAGTGGGTCCTCAGGACAGGAGCAGAGAACCACTGACCTAAAAGATGTTTGGCTCCAGTTGTTTGCATTAGAAATAAGTATATGATGTGGTGAACATACAGGGGGAAGGGAATAGAAAAGGATAAGTGTTCTAAAAATATTCTTAAGCTGGCAATAGATGGTTATTTTATCTACACAAGCAAGATGGACATAGAAAAATCCCTGTATTAAGACAGCGGGACCTACTGAAGTCAGAATACATCTGATCAGTGGCTGCAGTCACTGATTGAGAAACATTTTCCAACATGTCCCTTCAACAGAAGTCGGTCAAACAATTGATCTCTATCAACCAGGGAATGATCCAAATTAGGCCAGTCCATGCTGAAGCAGTTGAATTTCGATCAATGTTTGACCAGCTTTCTTTTTTAGCTCTAGAAAAGATTAGCAGATTACTTATGAAATCCTGCACCTAGGCACAAAGAAGCTGTTTTTGAACAACGATTTTAGACCATTAGACCATGTTATTGCTGAACTTTTTTTTGCAAAAACCTCCTACTTTTTCTCATATTTTTTTCCATAGGTTACACTGCCGCTGCTTTGTTGCAGTTTGACATTAAACTACATGTTGCGTTGCTTGAACTGTAAAATATGCACACATGAACTGGCAGTTAAGAAACAATCCATGCAGCAAACTAGAAAGGAAGGTAATTGGGATCATGCAGTTTATTATAAAACACTGGGAAAAAAACAAGTCTGCAGTTTATAAAGAAAAGTTAGACTCCTAGAGTAAATGTGGATTTTGAGGCAAAATATATAATCCTTGCTTAGGGACCATCAGAACCTGGAACCTCATTTTTTTTAAAAAACAACTTGTACAATGAAGTTGGTCCTTCTGCCCGCCACCTCTCCTTCTCTCACCTCGCTATTAGCCAGTGCCCATTTTTCACTGCACATATCGCAGTTTGCTTAGGGACCACCAAAACCTGGGCCCTCATTTTTATAAATAGTGTCTTATATGACTTTGAAGTTGGTGCTTTGGCACACCACCTCTACTTTTCCCACCTTGCTATTAGCCAGCGAAGCAACCCATGGCATTAAAGAAGCCAAATACTGGGTCTGCCCCTTCCTACCATCCATATCTCACTATTGGTCAGTGGAAATCATAATTTTAATCAACACAAACTAATTTAAACTGGGAATTCAGAGTGTGGTCTATTTGCCCCCACCTCACATGCCTCTATATTTCTAAGTGAGACATAGGAAGTAGTCAAAGTTAAAGTGATATTAAAGTCTTATTTTTTGTGTTTAAAAATAATAAACATGTTATACTTACCTTACTTACTTGTGGTTTTGCACAGAGCAGCCCTGGTCCTCCTCTTCCTGGGTCCCACTTTGGAGCTCCTTGCCCCTCCCTCCTGCAAGTGCCTCCACAGCAAGCAGCTTGCTATGGGGGCACCTGAGCCAAGCCGCAGCTCTCTGTGTCCATTCAGACATGTCTGTGTCCATGGCTAGGCCCCACCCCCTCTCTCCTTTTTGGCTCACTGACTTTGATTGACAGCAGTAGGAGCCAATGGCGCTCCGCTGCTGTCTCAGCCAATAGGAAGCAGAGTCCCAGGCAGCCGAGTCTCTCCTGCAACATCGCTGGATAGAGATGGGGCTCAAGTAATTAATAGGGGGGGGGCTGGGAGAGCTGTTACACACAGAAGGTTTTTTACCTTAATGCATTGAATGCATTAAGATAAAAAATCTTCCGCCTTTACAACCACTTTAAGTATAGGGACCCTGCTGTATGCTGGGGTATGAGCTTGAATTCTTAAGCTTTTGATTTTGCTTTCATTGGGTTTACCCTAAACTCAGTACATTGTTTGTGTACGCCTGTTTCTGTAGTGTTCCCTGGCAGATAAAGCAAGGTTCATTGCCAGTGGTGCATGCCACGGTAGGATATAACTATTCAGGGTGACCTTCCAGAAAGGCCCTTGCCTTTTGGGCTGTTACCAGAAAAGGAGGCTCTGTATGATGGAGGCCTGTGTCTCCAGGCCTGCTACCTTTTACTGGAAAACAGGCCTGAGTCTAGGGCCTGGATGAGTTTAAATTGACTCAAGCTGGAGCAACCTGGGAAGAAACTTTACTGTTGAGCGTGTCTTGGAGAGCTAGGTGATAGCTGCTGTGAGTGGACTTTTTGGGAAGCTACATTTGCTCATCTTAAAGGTAGTTATGCTGCCTGGTGGAGTTTACATTCTGAAGAGTACAGGTAGCCAGTCACAGTTTAAAGGCCATATCTCTTTACTGACTATGATTAGAAATTTGGAGTTGCATGTTTGTTGCTTTCAAATATCCTGCCATAACTCTCTTTGTCTTTGGAGTTTATTGCCCCTAATAAACTCTCTTAAATGCTCAAAAATGACTGGTGCCCAATTGACCTCACCCCAAAGAGTTAAGGATTCTGTCCTGAGGTCTACAATGCTGGCCCACTGAGCCACTTGTGGTAAGGGGATGCTACATAAGTAAAGAACCAACCAACTTAAATATAGGGAAGAAAACAAACCAAATAGCCTTCTAATTAAAGCTGGTATTTAATGAGCAACCCAGAATTTCAGGCTGTCAGGGCACTCACTCAGGTCAGATATGTGTCATTTTAAACATTTTATTACCTTACCAGTTTAAACATTTTACATCAGAGGCAGGCTCACTTTAAGTGTCTTAATAGTTTGCCAGTTGTCAGTCAATGAATCATCGACAGGTATTGCCCTGTTGTCAATCGGCGTCATGTAAACATGTGTTTCAGCGATGTTTGCATGGGGTTTCCATCTGAAGTGTGATGTTAAATGTGCCTTAAGTTTTAAATGATTTTATTGAACAACTAAAAGCAAATACAGGAGTAGAATGTAAAGGATAACTGTTAACCACATAAAATAAATCAATAAATAAAAACAGCAAACTTAATAAGCAGGCTGTTTAATTTTGTTTTGAGAAACAGTGATTAAACCACATGTACAAATGCAGACATGATGTCATGAGGCCTGTACGTGGTGTTTTTATACAAGAGTTATCTTGCTCTATGAAACTAATTATAAAGGAACTCCATAGCTTGTTTTATTAGATCAGTAAAACACTTCTTGGGTGGCTGAACAACACAGGGCCCTTTGGCATGTATTTATTAACTATAAAATAAGCCTGTTGTGTCCCATTGAAAAAAATAAGAAAAAGTTAGAGAGTTTCCCATCAGTGGAGCCCTATTAAAAATATACAAATATAAAAGCTGAGTCCACAGTACAAACCCCCAGGGCCAAATTAGACATGTCTAATCCTTTTACCTCTGACCTTGGCAACCATGGCACATTTCAAGAGCTGGATTCAGAGTGCAGCACAACAATGTTTGTCTGTTATCGCCCAGTCTAAAACTACTGGGCAGATATTAATGGATAAATGTCTATTAAACACAAAATGTATATCTTGATGAACTGACGTTAATGACAAGCTGTTAAAATAAACCCAGGATTTAAGCTATATAGGACAATATACATAAAAAAGTTGAGTGATGATGGAAATTTTAGGGGAAAGAACATGGACATATACTCTATATTACCAAAAGTATTGGGACACCTGCCTTTACATGCACATGAACTTTAATGGCATCCCAGTCTCAGTCCGTAGGGTTCAATATTAAGTTGGCCCAGCCTTTATAGCTATAACAGCTTCAACTCTTCTGGAAAGGCTGTCCACAAGGTTTAGGAGTGTGTCTATGGGAATTTTTGACCATTCTTACAGAAGCACATTTGTGAGGTCAGGTACTGATGTTGGATAGAAGGCCTGGCTCGCAGTCTCCACTCTAATTCATCCCAAAGGTGTTCTATCAGGTTGAGGTCAGCACTCTGTGCAGGCCAGTCAAGTTCCTCTACCTCAAACTCGCTTATCCATGTCTTTATGGACCTTGCTTTGTGCACTGGTGCACAGTCATGTTGGAACAGGAAGGGATCATCCCCAAACTTTCCCCACAAAGTTGGGAGCATGATATTGTCCAAAATGTTTTGGTATGCTGATGCCCTAAAAGTTCCCTTCACTGGAACTAACGGGCCAAGCCCAGCCCCTGAATAACAAACCCCACATCATAATCTCCCCTCCACCAAATGATTTGGACCAGTGCACAAAGCAAGGTCCTCAAATACATGGATAAGCAAGTTTTGGGGGTTTTTTTAGTTTGTTTAGCAAAAAATAAAAACCCCAGTGGCAATCAAATACTACCAAAAGAAAGCTCTGTTTGAGGGAAGAAAATGATAAAAAAAATTTAGTTTGAGTACAGTGTTGCATGATCGTGCAATTGTCATTCAAAGTGTGACAGCATTGAAAGCTGAAAATTGTCCTGGGCAGGAAGGGGGGAAAGTGCCCAGGCAGATGTAAAACACACAAATCCATGCAGAAGTGCATGCATGAGAACATTCTTGAATGCATTTTAAATGCAAGTAGTACCTGCTTTTAACTTAGTATAAATCTCTTGCAGTTCCTGTACAGCAGAGCTCAGACTAGGGAAGGGAGGAGCAGTGCAAGCAGCAAATCAGTTGTGCTGCAGTGGCCATGTGACCAAGGCTGTTGATCTAGGTATAGTGCAGTAGAAATGCTGAGCTACACTGGGGAATACGGCACTAATGATCCTAACGAGAGATGTGTGTATAGGAATCATTTGCATACCTTTGGAGTTATAAGGACTGTTGCCGTGCTGTACAGCCAATCCCATGATTAAGTCTGTGTGACGAAACATGTCGGGGCGTGGCTGTTTGGCAACATTCAGATGGGTATCACAACATGAGGGACTCTTGGACTCGGAGCTGATGTGGTGAGATATCCAAGCGGCTCTATTCCTTAATGACAGGCTGACTGCTCATGTTATTCAATGCGTGTTTTTATTATCCATTTGTAAGTGCAATGTGAGAAGGCTTTGATTGAATAAATGTACTATTGTTTTTACAATGTTGCACTATCTGAGTTTCTTTTATCTTCCATGAAGGGTACAAGTGTGCTTGCCAAACACGAGAGTATGTGGCCATTCCCTTTGGTGAGTGCAAATCCTATGGGGAGAGGCTTTCTGTATCCATCACATTCGGTGCTGTGTGTAGTCTTTCTCACCCTGTGGAGGATTTCTTGGATAAATATCTGAGAATTTCTTCTTGGTTGGACTATATATAGACTAACTTTATGGACAATTACATTACAATTAGCGCTGCCTGTTCACTTTTCTTTTAGAAGTTTTCATTAATATGAGTGACCTGTGGTTATGTGACCAAGGAACCCGCTGATAGTAGGTAAGAGATGAGTGATGAACTTATTTGTGTGCTGGTTCTCCTTTCATTGTCCAGACGCTGACAGGAATGGAGACAATAGGTCTTTAGACCCATTACACAGTGCTGTATGGCAGACAATATCAGTATTAGATGGACAGAGATACAAATCATTTGGCATTTTAACAAGCTCCCATATATATATTTTATGTGTATATTTAGCTCAGCTTAAAGTATTTAAATATTCTTAAAGTATTATAACCCACAAGGGTAAAATTAGTCTGTATATGCAGTAAAGCATGTTTGTTATACTCACTGTGGAACCTAAGGGGTTAATCTTCAGCATTGTGTAAAAATACTGTTTGATCCTGTCTCCTCTGATCCTCCCCTTCTGCCACTGTCTCCAATCCATCTGCTGATAAAACAGAGCCTTTAGAGTCACTCTGCCCATGCTCAGTTTGGTGTGTATTGCTAGAGCGTTTTTTTTCTTGGGAGAGTGCATGCAATCAGCACAGGACCAATCAGCACTGTCCAGACAGAGCGTCAGGGGTCCTGCAGCCTCATAGGACAACCAGAGTAGAATGAAAAATCCTACAAGCTTTAACTAGACACTGATAGAAGTTACAAGACTGCTATATACTGCTGATGAGAAAAGGTATTTAGCAGTTTATATTTACATGTTCTGTGTACTGTGGGATACCAAATATAGTGAATGCTGGGTTCTGGGTTTAGTAACATTTTAATAAGCAGTACAAGAGCTTTAAAACAAGCACTTGTTGACATCTGTAGATGTAGGAACTTTATAGTGATTAAACAAATATATAAATGTGTTGCGCTGCTAAATGCAGGCAAATATATCACTGTGTATGTGTGCTGACCAATCCAAATTACAAATAAATAAAATGCCAAAAATGATTAAACATAAAAAACAGTCCAGTCTTATGTAGTGGGAAAAGTTCCCATATACTTTAAAATCAGTCTTTTAGATATTCGTGATTCCACAATGTGATCTTCCTACTGGTAAGTGAACCTAAATTCCTGGTGCTCTAAGACCTTATAAACCAAGCACACCACTTCAAACGTGAATCAAGATGGACCCTCACCTTTAGATAATGACCAATATATTACAATATGTCAGCAAGCACTTCCCCCACTTCCTGGGGATGATAGTAATGACCTCCCAGTTTTGGATCCCCCTCTCGTCCACTGCTCACACAGAGTAGTTCCTTTTCATTTTTATATATTATGTATTACAAAGATGTTTGTAAAATTATTTTTTATGTTTTCTTATCTATTTTTTGTGTTGTGTTCCAGAACTGATGAAGGGGGTGGATCTCGATCTCCCAAATTGTGTTGAGTTTGTAAATAATCTGTAAGAAAAGACAGTTAAACATTCCCAGCGCTCAGTGGTCCTCGCCAGAGGGATATCCAACCAATATCACATCACACAAAAGGAAGAGTAGGCGGCACTCCACGAATACATTTTAGCAGCTTGAAATTTTATTCATCAAATAGCCATGTACAGGAAAGGAGGTAGACGCGTTTCACTCGTACACCACAAGCTTAATCATTACACATCACATACATGGTCCAATGCCCAGTGGATGCAGTCCTCCTAGTATGGGGATATCCCATGTGGAGCTACAAAAAACAAAGAAGGGGAAGGATAAATTCCTTTCTTACTCAGATAATGCCCTAGGGGTTTGCGCAAGTGCTGGAGGGACAGAGCAGAGAGCCACTGACTAAGAGTCATGACTCTCTGCTCAGAGCAGAGGGGGAGAATTGAGTGATCAGCGGTGATTGATCGCTCCGTTCTCACTGCAGAGCCAGCAGAGAAAGGTGCAGTATCGGATTGATTCTGCATTCACCTAGGTGAGTATAAATGTTGCTTATTTTCAAAGTCCATACTTGTCTTTTAAGCATAACTACCTTAGTGTTTCTACGGGTTTGCATCCACCTTTGAATTGAGGAACATTTGAGGGGATGGGAGGTTGGGTGCAAGCCTCATTTTGTGGAAAATATTTATAGAATGTATTATTTTCATCTAGAGAGGTTCTACAGAAGAATTAGATGTACTTATTGAATATGCCAACAAAAATAATTACAACCTGCAGTTTGCAACATGTGTCAGCTAAAAGAGGGCAAAAGGAGAACTACCCTGCATTTGAGCACCACAAACCAAAAACACTATTTAATTATTTTTTAATATCCCAACAAACTAACCCATTTATCCATGTCTCCATGCTTTATTTTGTTGAGGAATAACTTTGAAAGCAACCCCCTATCATTTCTGGCCGTGGCCATCTTGAGTAAGGGCAAATGTATTATTTACTTCCTGGAAGCCTTCTGCCCTTAGAGCAGGCATGAAGGCAGGAGTGTGTACTTAGCTGAAAAAAAACCCTCTCTCCCCTCCTAAAAACTCATGGAAACCAGGAAGTAACTGAAGAAATGTAGAAAAAAAAAACATTTAAAACAAGTAAATATAATATACCTTCCTATCTATTTACTAATGGTAGTCATAAAGATTAAAAAAAGTCAATGTTGATTGAAAGAGTAAAGTTTTCACTTTAACTTCTGGAATTTTTGGCATTTTCATTGAGGATAATCACATTTTGACCGCAAACTTTAAGAAACAAGTGGAATGCAACAGTTAAATTCTTAAAATCAGTAGTCATCTCCTGAAATGGTTGATGAACATACCAAAAGTATATGTGATTCAGGCGGGACCATAGCAAGATGGCAAGAATACAAAAAATAGGTAAATTAATTAATCCTCTAATTTATGGAAAAAGGTTATGAAAGGGAGACATTATCAATGGAAGCAGAACAGGTAGAATACTTACGTAAGGAAAATCTGCTACTATAAAAGGATGTCCCAGTTGATGTGTCCTATGAGGTCCTATGAGGTCGACTCACCCATTGTGCTCAAGTACAATGCACAAGCACATACTGTAAGAAGAATCATTTCTAGACATTGAGGGAGGACAAGATTCTGACTGCTAAACTCCCATTAAGACTCAGGTTAATGTTTAAATCTATAAAATCCTAAGAATTGAGATTGATTCTGTCATTCAAGTGAATAAGAACAAGATTTTTTTTGTTCTAATGCCCAATGTAACAAAACACCTTAGGGCTTTTAATAGCGAAAATCCTTCTAAAATGAGAAAAGTAAAGGAATTTATATCACCTATGACCCAAAAGGCTTTAAAAGACAATGTTTTTTATCACGTGCATTATTACATTAAAGGGGGCTATTTTTGCAATCCAATACCCCTGCAATAAACTAGATGTAGTTAGGAATGAAAAGAGTGTTAAAGACAAGGAAAAGGAACTTTTTTATAAAATCTTTCAGGAAAGCTATAAACATATATTACCTAAACATTGCAAGGAATATCATAACAAGAATCTGAAAGGCATCCCTCTTTTGGGGGATAGAAAAGGTAAAACGTGACTGGCAAGGAGGTAATTTCATCCGGAAAATGTCACAGACTGAATCAAACTGGTTATTTGAGCTTGACACTATTGCTCCTGCTGGACTCAGTCATGATATTGAATTATTTGCCTTTGAGGGAGAATTATGGAAGTATTCTTTTATTTTTCATTTTTACTTTTATTTATTTTTACTTTTATTATTTTCAGAATGTTAAGAAAATTACAAAGAGCCCAGGTTCACATTGACACAATTTGGAATGCAATTTGACATGCCAAATTGCATGCCAAAAGTACGGCAATTGCGGGCAATGGCACCGTCCAAATCGGTGTGACGCCGCACTTGCGGCATTGCGTCATTTTTAAAAAGTATTTCTTGTATTACTTTTTGTGATTTCAGGTGCGATTTCCATAGGAATCTGTGCAGAAACCCACACAGATGCCTGTAAAATCGCCGCTGAAATCGGGACTGATATGCGGGAAGGAAATGGTGCGAGTTCCACAGTCAGTGTGAACCAGGGCTAAAGGTGTTTTTGTTTTTACTTTCATTTTAATACACTTAGTTTTTATTTAACTCTTCCTGAAACACAAGTTTTAAAAGGCTCCTTTCACACCAAGGTGTTGGAAAAAAACCTGTAAAATCCAGTAAAACGCCATGATTTTAGTGTGTGTTTCTGCCGCGCTTTTGAAGCCTCTAATGGCATTTTTTAAGCACTTTTCAAACGCTTTTCAAGCGTTTGTGTTTCAATCATGTGACCTTTCCACAGTCTCAGTGCATATTTCATGCGCTTTTCAAGCGCTTTTTATCCAGAGTGTTTTTAAAAGCCAATAGGACTCCTTTTTTCTTGGATGCACATGAGAAAAAGATGTTTGGGTAGTCTTTGTGCCGGCATCTATGTGTGTCTGGGGATAATAGGTGTGTCTCTTGGATGCATAAGATATCCACCCTTTGTTTAGTGCCCTCTTTCCACATCAAAAACCTCTAAGCATGATGGTTTAGGCCCTTCACATTAAGTGACAAGCATTTTATGGGCATGGTTAGGTATGGAGGTTAGTGTGCTTGGTGCTGGTATTGTTACTTACAGTTACTTGGGGGTCTTGAGCCTTATGTGTGTATTCCTGCTTAAATCTGCATACATTTTTCTGAGGACTTGTGTTTTTCCAGGCAGGTTATATCAGGCTGTTGATATGGTCATCGCTGAGTGTACCAAACAAATACAGAAGAGAAACATGTTAACACAACTTATTAAACTGTATTAGACAAACTTTGTCAACAAAAAAGAGTCCCTAGTGAGATCCGTGGGCAATATTTATTGCCGGAGATTCTCTGGAGGGAAAGGAGAGGGAATGCTACAAATATGTCTGTTTAACAAGCAGCTACTTGCAGTGTTCCTCCAAACGGGGGGTAACTGAAGTGAGAGACCGTGTCTGTGAGGCTAGGAGCCTCCCTGATGTTTCTTGTTGCTCCGTTTACGTGAGACAACTTGCCATTCTTGTTCCATTACAGGAGGTGCACTTGAGGGTGGTGGTGCTGGCCCTTGGTCTGGTAGTATGCCTATACGGCGAAGTACAGTTAGGCCTTCTTCCAGGGTAGATACTGTAGTCATTGTTCCATTGTGGGTGATGGTAAGAGTGGCTGGATATTTCCACTTGTGAAGTATCTGGTGGTTAGTTAGTGCCTTTATTACCATTGCTAGGTTGCGTTGTATTGTTGCGTACATTTCTGGTAACCACTCTGATTTTCTAAATGAGGCCATGAGCAATTCCTTTAAGTGATAGAAGTGAATTCTCAGTACCACATCCCTTGGGATGTCATCAGCCAGGAAGGATGGTTTTGGTAACCCATGTATCCTGTCAATTATCAAATGTTGGGGTGTCAGTGTTGGTGCCAGAGATGGAACTAGGGTTAGCACAAATTACTGCAATTGCGTCTGGGGCACAGATTCAGGGATAACCCTGATTTTGAGGTTGTTCCTCTTGGATCTGTCCTCTTGGTCTGAGATTTTGTCTTTGATCCAGTTAATTTCCTCGTTTTGTGCGTTGTGGGATTCAACTAGTGTGTTGAAGGATGTTGCATAGTCACCCATCCCCCCCGCTCCACATGGTCCACCCTGTCTCCCAGACTGTGCACTTCTGCTTGGCAGCTTCTAACACTTGCTATGAGATCAGCTTGTAGGGAGGCTCTGAGAGACAGCATCATGTCTTTGAGCACAGTGTCTGAGACAGGCTGACCTGTTGTGGGGAAGGCCGCGATTGGGTCCGACCCTTCTGCAGCATTTCCCTGTATGTGGAGGCCAGGTGTCCACTCACCTACATCTCTGGTCCTTCTTGTCCCCACTGTGGAGAGTGTTTGCGTGCTTTGGATTTGGCTGGGCTCCTGGTGGTCGGACTAAAGTTGGCTGATGAAGAGCTGCTGTATCCCCCTGATGGGGTGTCCTTATTATTGTGTGAACTGAGACCTGCGGTGGAGCAGTGGGCTCGGTCTTCTTGCATGGCGCGGCCGCCGCCGCCATTTTGTTGAAGCTCTCTCGGTACTGCGGGGAAGAATTCCAGCAGCTTACCGAGCTTTAAGGATTCCTTCCTACTGCGTGAAATTCCTGCTGATGTTTAGGCTCAGATCGTGATATTTGGGGCTCTGTGGCACTGTTGCAGACTGCGATGTTTACGGATTTCCCCGGCGGCTGGATGGAGCTCCTGGATTATCTTGGAGCTTGGTAGCCATGACTATGACCCCCTGGTCCACTCTTCTTTACAGATCCTCTCTAAATGTTAAAGGTTTCTTGGCTGTCGCTTGGCAACTCAAAGTTTCAGCTCCCTCCATACATTTTCTATAGATTAAGGTCTGGATACTCCTTTGTTGCCTTGGCGGTATGTTTTGGGTCATTGCCATGCTTAAAGATCCATCCATGACCCATCTTCAGTGTTCTGGCTGAGGGAAGAAGGTTCTCATCCAAGATTTTACAATACATGACCCCATCTACTGGTCCCTCAATGTGGCATGGTCAGTCTGTACCTTTAGCAGAGAAACAGCCCCAAAGCATAATGTTTACACCTCCATGCTTGACTGTAGGGATGGTGTTTTAGGGTTATAGTCAGCATTTTTCTGCTAAAGGTACAGGCCGACTTTGCCGCCTTGAGGGGCCAATGAACGGGGTCATGTATTGTAAAATCTGGGATGAGAATCTTCTACCCTCAGCTAGAACACTGAAGATGGGTAGTGGATGGATCTTCCACCATGACAATGACCCAAAACATACCGCCAAGGCAACAAAGGAGTGGCTCAAGAAGAAGCACATTAAGGTCAGGGAGTGGCCTATTCAGTCTCCAGACCTTAATCTTACAAAACATTTATGGAGGGAGCTAAAACCTTGAGTTGCCAAGAGACAGCCAAGAAACCTTAAGCATTTAGAGAAGATCTGTAAAGAAGAGTGGACCAAAATCCCTCCTGAGATGTGTGCAAACCTGGTAAACAACTACAAGAAATGTCTTACCTCTGTGCTTGCCAACAAGGGTTTCTCCACCAAGCACCAAGTCATGTTTTGCTTGGGAATCATATTTATTCTACTCACTGATCTTCAACTTAATGTATAACATTTGTTTTATATGTTTCTTCTAGATTTGGCTGATATTCTGTCTCTTTAATTTAAAATACACCTATGATAAAAAAAAATATAGACCCTTAATTTCTTTGTAAGTGGGAAAACTTACAAAATCTACAGGAGATCGAATATTTTTTTCCCCCACAGTACTTTGTGGATACATTGTTATATAAATGGTAGTGGTGAAATATAGCTAATTTTCCCCCTAAGCAAGCATTGACAGCTACTTTATTACCCAATCTATTTTAATAGCTTTAAACATCATAGAGGTCATTCAGTGGCATCACTAGGCGGGTGCGGGGGGGTGTGGCCCGCACCAGGGTGACATTCGCAGAGAGGTGACGCCATCCTGACTGTCACCTGAACCAAGGTGGGTGATTGGTGGAGAGCCCTGGGTCCCGGCGGCATGGCCACGCTATCCCAGAGTGTGAGTGAGACTCTGCTCAGTCTCACTCCAGTTGCTCTGTGTCACAAGCCGCCTGCCCGCAGAGACGAGTGACAGTCTGAGCGGCTGCTGTACACATGGAATCAATTTTCCCCCGCTCCGCTAACGTGCTTGAGGTGAGGGGGGGTCTGTACAGATGGAGGGGGGGTGTTATGTCCTGTGGGAATCTGTAATGATGGAGGGGGGTGGGTTGTCCTGGGGGGATCTGTAATGATGGGGGGTGGTGGTATGACCTGGGGGGGTCTCTACTGATGGAGGGGGATGGTATGACCTGGGGGGTCTGTACTGATGGAGGGGGGTGGTATGTTCTAGGGGGGTCTATACTAATGGGGCGTGGTTCGTCCTGGGGGTCTGTACTGATGGGAGGTGGTTTGTCCTGGGGGTCTGTACTTAGGGAGGGGGGTCTGTACTGAGAGAGGGGGTTTGTACTGAGGCAGGGCGATCTATACTGTGGGAGGGGGGTCTGCACTGAGGGAGGGGGATCTATATTATATTGGCATGAAAATTGCATTAGTGGATAGTTTATACATAAAAGACTGTTGCCACCTTTAAGGCATTGTTTATGTGCAGTACTGTATTTTTATTTTTGTACTGCAATATAATTTATGAATTTTATGGGACTGGATCTGAACTGGAGAAAATAGGAAGTAGCAACAAGCAGTACTTTGTACTTTACCCTACAGGTGGCCAGTGGAAGATGTTTGCAATGAATGATCAGTTCTAGTTTTGAGCCCCGAATTCAGTTTGGCAGGCTTTTGCCGAACTTCAAAAAAGCTTGGATGCTGAACCCTAACCCCATTGAATTCAATGGGTGCCATATATGTCAACATAAAGATGCTCATTTTAAGGCCTAATAGGCATGAGAGTGTAAAAAAAAAAACAGCATGGGGGGGTGGAATCACAACCCCGGGGAACATGTACCAGTGGAGCAGTGATTTTTTTATTACTGACATTTACAAAAGAAAAATGGGTTTTAAATCGTTGGTAAATGACATCCCCTTCATGTTTTTTTTTGTTTTGGAAACACACAGATCCTCAAGGTCCCCCAAAATACACAGCAGACCAGATTAAGGTTCTGTTAGGTATTGTGTGGGAACTGTGGTGGGGTCTTTGTGCTGTTTTTTTTTTTTTTTAAAGAAGTTTGCAATGAAGTTTTCTTTGCCAGCAATTTCAGCTATTTTTTTTATGTAAATGCATAGATTTTACAACAGAATGCATACTAGACCCTTTAGGGGGGATTTACTAAAACTGGATCACACAGAATCTGGTGCAGCTGTGCATGATAGCCAATCAGCTTCTACGTTCAAAAAAAATTTTTCACCCACTAATAGGCCTAACCCCTTTTTATTATTTCAAGATCTCAATAAATTCATACGAAATCTAACTTTAAAAAGATTTTTTTCAAACAAAGAGGCCAAACAAAATAGACTGACCAATGCATGTTCCAACCTAGAACCTATCCCCACACCAGATCATCCTTTGTTGTCCCCCTCTTCCATTTCATTTGAAGTTGAACATAATTCAGTGGATGCTTGGGACGCGTCACCCTTGGGGGACGAGTCCCTGGCACTACTTACTCAACATCTGTGCACCTCACCTCCCATCATCCACTCTTCCTTAAAACCTCGGTCTATTTTTTATCCCACTTACGCCAAGGGTCCTCATATAGAGAGTTTCTATAGGATTGTCTATGCAGACCTCCAGAAACTATGCAAAACTAGTAATACCAAGTCTAAAAATCTATCTCCATCTGAAACCACTGCTCTGAATATACTTATGTCTGAACAAGACATAGTTATAAAACCCGCGGACAAAGGTGGTAGCATAGTAATACAGAATAGAAAAGATTATGTTGCAGAAGCCCGTAGACTATTGGCAGACTCTAAAGTGTATGCCCAAATCTCCAAGGATCCTACCAGCACATTTGCTGTGGAGGCGGAGACATTGATCAAAAAGGGTTTGGATGAGGGTGTTCTGACGAAGACCGAAGCCAGTTTTCTTCGTAGGGACTTTCACTCTATCCCTTACTTTTATCATCTACCGAAGATACATAAGAACACGGAAACACCTCCAGGTAGGCCCATTGTAGCCTCCATGGACAGTGTCACATCTGGCTTTAGCCTATATATCGATAAATTTCTCCAACCTCTGGTTCATGATTTACCCACTTATCTTAGGGATGGCACTCATTTATTGGAACTACTAGCTGCCTACAGATGGCAGCCTTCGTATGTTTGGCTCTCGTTGGACGTGTGCTCATTGTACACGTCCATCCCCCATGAGTTTGGTCTGATGGCCCTTAATCAGTTTTTACACAACGATCCTATGATGAATGCCAGACAGATGTCGTTCATCTTGGAATGTGCCAATTTTTGTCTCAGTCACAATTATTTTCAGTTTGAGGACAAGTACTACCTCCAAACCCATGGCACAGCTATGGGCGCTAATTTCGCGCCGTCATATGCCAACCTGGCCATGGGTTGGTGGGAAAAACAATACATCCAGGAACATAACCCTTTTGCTGCACATATAATTTTCTTTGGTCGCTATATAGATGATATAGTGATCATCTGGGACGGCCCGTCGACTACCATGCTTGATTTTATTCAATACTGTAATAATAATCCCTATCAATTATCATTTACACATGTGACGGACCCACACACCCTGGTTTTTCTCGATTTGGAATTAGGACATGTGGAGGATAAGATCATAGCCAAAAATCACACTAAGCCTACCTCTGGAAATTCATTTCTACATTATCGTAGCTGTCACTTTCCCCCATGGGTACGTAATATCCCAAAGGGACAGTTCTGCCGGATACGCCAGAACTGCACCTTGGACAAGGACTACGAAACAGAGGGTATGGTCCTAAAGAAAAAATTCTTGGACAAGAAATACCCTGAAAAACTAATAGATGAGGCCTTTGAACTGTACAAGCCTGGTAGACCAGAACGGCCTACCCACTCAGACTCTCCCCAACCAGTACGGTTCATTACGATGTTTCATAATCAACATCGTCAAATGGAGGACATCTTTTCTAAACATTGGGATATCCTGTTGCAAGACCCCTTACTGAGACCATCCCTATCCACCAGGCCTAAGATAACGTATCGACGAGCACCTAATCTCAAAAACAAATTAGCTCCTAGCAAACTGAAAACATATAAGGGTATGGTTATACAAAAACCCACTTTTTCTTCACTGGTAGGTATGTATCAATGCCGAAAAAAACCCTGTAAAACGTGCAACTTTGTCAAGCACAGACAATTATCCTTTCAGGTTAAAGGTAAAAGTTACCCTATACCGGAATTTTTCAACTGTGGGTCTGATTTTGTCATCTATGGCCTTTCTTGCCCATGTGGGCTAGTGTATGTCGGCCGGACTACACTGGCCCTCAGGTGCCGCTTTGGACAACATAGACGGGCCATAGAGGGCAAAAAAGACCACCACAGTGTTCCTCGCCATTTTTTGGAGGCACACAAGGGATCCACGGAGGGATTGTCCACGTGGGTTATAGAACAAATACCCGCTACCCTACCCCGTGCAGAACGCTTCAAAAAACTATGTGCGAGAGAAACTTTTTGGATCTACACGTTAGATGTCCTTTCTCCTGGGGGCCTGAACGAATGCATAGAGATATCCACCATTCTCTAGTCAGGTACATTAAGTTCTTCTTTCTTACCCCTCCCCCAGAGTCCACTTTCAGGATTTAGTATTTTTTAATTTTTCTTGTGTACATATATGTACAGGAGTGTATATGTATATAGGAGAAGACGATATTGTCATGGGCATACATGTGCATTGTATGTATACACGTGTGTACACACATAGGTATGGATACATATGTGTACCTTCCACCACTGATATTATTATTATTATTGATATTATTCCATCATATATATTAATCTTTTTACGCCATTATCGTTCATTATTATATGTATATGTGTATGAATATATTTTTATACATATTTTTATTTTTATATTATTATATATATGTGTGTATACATTGTCTCTCATATATATATATAATTTTTTCATTATATATTTTTTCATTATTATTAGCTTTTTTAGCTTTTTTAACTTTATCATAATAATTCCCCTCATTTTATCATAATTATATATTTTTCAATTCATTATAATCCTCATTTAACTTCCTTATTCGTTTTCCCGTTTTATATTCTTTTTTAACTTGCCAACGATAGTATTCTCACAAATATATTATTATTTCTCCTAATTTCCCACGACAGAGATATTAATCTATACCTTGCATAGGTAATCTACATACTTTGTTTATATTCCCCCCTTTGTTCAGCCGCGGTGGGTTGCTCTTTCATGTCCCACACTAGGTCGCCTATATTGTGTTTCGCCTATTTCTACAAATCACCCTTTGAGATTATGCTATATACATCCTCGTTTTTTTCCCCCTCCTTTCTTTCCCCCCCCCTTCCCTCCTCCTTCCCCTTTCCTATTAGGCATGTGTACACACATATATAAATAAGAACTGCTGTATGCATCTCTCCTATTGCACCGGCTCCCTCTACCTGCCTGACGAAGTAGCGCAGGATCCCCTAACATCGGACCTGCAGCTAAGGAAACGTGTCGCATTACAGTGACGTCATTGCCCTCGGACACACTCGGCAGCGCTTCCCAGACCTACACCTGTATTGTGCTGCTACAGCCGGCTTATTATCAACATCCTAGCGGCCGCAGGAGCGGTATGGGACAGTACCCTTATCCGACGAAGCTGAGGACACTGACGGTGGACACTCTCCCCCAAGGGATAGTCATTGCATGCCCTATGAACACTTGGAATCTGTGAGTGTTTTTTAACCTGTTGTATTAAAGCTAAACTTTGCTGCTGCACTCAGAGGCGCCTCTCCTTGTTCTTTCAGCTTCTACGTTCAGCTTGTTCAGTTTAGCTTTGGCAAATAAA